>CAMRHE010000304.1:600000-1067500 GCA_947044405.1 Leptodactylus fallax
TAACAATAACTGTATGTGTACCCATACTGTCTCCTAGCGCAGTAACAATAACTTCGTGTATACCTATACCGTCTGTTAGTGCAGTAACAATAACTGTGTGTGTACCCATACCGTCTACTAGCACAGTAACAATAACTGCATGTGTACCCATACCATATCCTAGCGCAGTAACAATAACTTCGTGTATACCTATACCGTCTGTTAGTGCAGTAACAATAACTGTGTGTGTGCCCATACCGTCTACTAGCACAGTAACAATAACTGCATGTGTACCCATACCGTCTCCTAACGCAGTAACAATAACTGAGTGTGTACCCATACCGTCTCCTAGCATAGTAATAACTGCGTGTGTACCCATACTGTCTCCTAGTGCAGTAACAATGACTGTGTGTACCCATACCGTCTCCTAGCACAGTAACAATAACTGTGTGTGTGCCCATACCGTCTCCTAGCACAGTAACAATAACTGTGTGTGTGCCCATACCGTCTCCTAGCACAGTAACAATAACTGCGTGTGTACCCATACCGTCTCCTAGCATAGTAACAATAACTACGTGTGTACCCATACTGTCTCCTAGCACAGTAACAATAACTACGTGTGTGCCCATACCGTCTCCTAGCACAGTAACAATAACTGCGTGTGTACCCATACCGTCTCCTAGCACAGTAACAATAACTGCGTGTGTACCCATACCGTCTCCTAGCATAGTAACAATAACTACGTGTGTACCCATACTGTCTCCTAGCACAGTAACAATAACTACGTGTGTGCCCATACTGTCTCCTAGCGCAGTAACAATAACTTCGTGTATACCTATACCGTCTGTTAGTGCAGTAACAATAACTGTGTGTGCACCCACACTATTTCCTAGTGCAGTAACAATAACTGCGTTTGTATACGCCTACCGTCTCCTAGCGCAATAACAATAACTGCGTGTGTACCCATACCGTTTCCTAGCGCAGTAACAATAATTGCATGTGCACCCATACCCTCTCCTAGTGCAGACAGTAGATGCAGACTCACATGGTGGCTGAGTATCTATCAACACGTCTCCTGGTACTGAGTGATGGGTCCTCCCTGTTCAATTTCTGGGTTGGTAAATTGGACACGTGGTCAGAGCTTGCCCTCTATGCTTTGGAGGTGCTGGCCTACCCTGCAGCAAGTGTCCTATAACAATATGTGTTCAGCACCGCAGGTGGTGTCATCACTGACAAAAGGATCCACCTATCCACAGCGAACGTGGACATACTTACATTCATTAATGAATCCCACAGGAGTTGTCTATGCCAGTGCCTGAGTGAGTGGTTAAAGTGTTGGCTACCTCCTCCTTCTTCTTCACCTCTCCCACCAACACATCCACTTCCACCTCCTCTTCCTCCCCCTGGAACTCTACCACCTGTTTCAAAATTATTTTATTTTATTTGTTTTTATTTTTTTTTTAAATTTATTTCTTTATTTTATTTCTTTATTTTATGTTATTATTTTAAGTACTTTCCCTACCCAATTTTTTGCAGGGCACTTGCCCTGTTATTACCCCCATTTTGCATCCCCCTACCCCTTACTATCCCCATTTTACAGCCATTTTTGGGTCATCAAGTTCGGGTCCCCATTGATTCAAATGGGTTCAGGTCAAATTCGGGTACCCGAACCGAACTTTTGGGTAAAGTTTGGCTGAACGCGCCGAACCCCAACTTCGACCAGTTCGCTCAACACTAGTTGTAGTGCATGTGCTGACTGTATAGTTGTCTTGCCTGTAGTGCATGTGCTAAGTTCAGTGAATGTATGGTTGTATTGCCCGTAGTGCATGTGCTGAGTGTAGTGACTGTATGGTTGTAGTGGCTGTAGTGCATGTGCTGAGTGTAGTGACTGTATGGTTGTAGTGGCTGTAGTGCATGTAGAGACTGTATGGTTGTATTAGATGTAGCGCATGTGCAGAGTGTAGTGATTGTAATGGTGACTGTAGTGACTGTATGGTTGTAGTGGCTGTAGTGCATGTAGTGACTGTATGGTTGTATTGGATGTAGCGCATGTGCAGAGTGTAGTGATTGTAATGGTTGGAAGTGCCTGTGCTAACTGTACGCAGTGGTGTAACCTGAAGCTCCTGGACCCCAATGCCAAATTTTTAATGGGGCCCCCACTTACTATGTGCTATCTATAATATTGGTGTCTTATGTTGTGGAGAAGCCTTTGTGCCCCGTGAGGCTCCAGGGCCCAGTAGCCATTGCTACCTCTGCAACCCTATAGCTATACCCCTGACTGTATGGTTGTAGTGGCTGTTCTGATTGTACTGGTTATAGTAGTTGTAATGGCTGTAGTGGTTGTATTCGGATATAGTGATTTTAGTGTCTTTAATGGCTGTAGTGGTTGTACTGCTGTAATGGCTGTATTAGTTATAGTGACTGTAGTGGTTGTATTTGACTGCAATGATTTTACTGTCTGCAATGGCTGTCGTGACTGTAGTGGTTGTACTGCTGTAATGGCTGTAGTAGTTGTAGTTGCTGTAGGGACTGTAGTGATTTTAGTGTCTGTAATGACTGTAGTGGTTGTAGAAGTTGTAGGTGCTGTAGTAGCTATAGTAGATGTAGGGGCTCTAGTTGTTATAGTAGATATAGAGGCTACGGTAGTTGTAGGGGATGTAGTGACTGTAGGAGATGCAGGGGCTAGAGAGGCTGCAGTGCCCGTTGGGTGTAGTAGTTCTAAGGGCTACAGTGGCTATAGAGGTGTGTACAGGCATGCAGAGGATGGAGCTGTTGTCCGGCAGTAGGGTCCAGTAGGTATAGAAGACTAAGTAGGTTTGTGAGCTCTTTTGGCAGGGGTGCTATCCATTGGGGACACAGGCTCTATTCACAGCAGATGCACAGGAGAACCTCGACCACACTGACTCTGTCACCATCTCCGCCTTCAGACCTTTGTATACATTGCAAAGCACAGGAATAAAAAACTTCCATTCTGTAGATGTAACATCTGCATATATTTTGGAACTGGACAGAAATGGCCGCTGGAATATAAAATCTTTGACTATAATCCGTCATTATTATATGTTTTGTAGATGTTAGAGAAGTAAATTTCAATCTAAAATTTCTTCTTGGTTTTTTAAGACAGGAAAAAAGAATGGATTGCCTACTGACCGAGCTCCAGCTGGAGGAGTACCAAGATGCCAAGCTAAGTCTGGAACATGTCATGTGTATCACAAAGGAGAATGAGGGTGAATCTAGTGCTCAAACTTCACTATCATGGAACTTTCTTAGAAAACTTATTGCACTGGATGAAACTGCACGAAATACCATGACAGATCACAACATAAGTGTCTTCAGCACAGAAGACGATCTGTTTGGAACCATGGAGATGTTGTCTAGAAAGTCCTCAAATTCTCTCCACCCCCTGGATGTTCTTTGCGCTCTTCTGCATTCTACTGAAAGCTTTCTACAACAATTCATTTTCTCAAAAATGTCCATGTGTCAGTTTGCAGTTCCTCTTGTACTTCCTTCTGAGAACAAGCCATGTACCTTTTTGCTATGGCCCATGAGAAACATTATAAAGAAGTGGAGGCCAATGTCATTACTAAGCACTAAAGGTTTCAGAGAAGACAATCTTGTGAACATTTCTATGCCGATCTTCTCATTTGTCAGATTAGGCAATTGTAGTCTTTCAAAATCCAAAATCCTCAACAATGTCCTCAGTCCATCCTACACTCATCATGACTTCTTTGTGCACCAGGACATTGAATGTGGTTACCATCCTAGAAAAATATCAGAAGGACTCGTGGAGCTCTTCTGGTACTTTCCCAGTGGGAGTCAAAGCTCTAACATTTTCTGTGACCCCATCTCTGTCATGAATCTTCGAGGAGATCTAGAATCAAATCAGAAGAAGTTCAGTTTTATATCTAAGGTCTCTTCTGCTGTTTTTATTTTCTCTGAAGGTCTAGAAGAAAAACACTGGAGAATTTTGGAGAGTTCTGCATCAGGGAATCCAAACTTATATTTCATTATCTCTCTCCCAGATGACAAACAATGCAATGAGGAAACAGAAAAAACTCTGCACAAGTTTTTGACATCTCTACATTTGAGCAGAAAACACATTTTGGTGAAAGATTCCAAGATAAATGATGCTGAAATTGTAAAAGGGATACAGAACATTATAAGAAGTTTGACCAAGGCTTCTCCTAAATCTATGACGTTAGAGGAAGTTGGGGACATAGCTGATGAACTTGGAATCTTTGTAGATGAGAAAGAGGAAGACTGCCAGAGAGCCAAGGATCTAGCCAAGAAGATCACCAGTCAAATCATAGATGTATCAAAGTATAAGAAGCAAACCCTGGTCCTGCAGGGGGATCTATGGAAAAAGATTACTAAAAATGAAAAAGAACTTTGTAGAATGGCGAAACAGGGTGACTTAAGTGGGGAGGCCTACAAGTCAGAGCTAAAGGGAGAAATTTTGGAGCTACGTAGACAACAAAGCCAGAAAGAACTTCAGGAAAACATGAAGAAGTTTTTGTCTGCACTCACTGACCTGCCTCAGGCTAAGAGGCTTTATTTCTTGAATTGGATGAAGATATTTCTTGATGATATTGCTCGATCAAATCTAAAAGAGTTACAAACTGAGTATTTAAAAAATTCTACCAGCATCGTGAGGCTAAAAGAAATAGATCAGAAGATGTCAGACAGCTCACTTGGATTAGAACATTTCTTACGTGAACTGGGGCAGATACATGAGGCACAGTTTTTTAAACCGAATCATAAAGATCTAGGACAAAAATTTAGTGACCTTCCCAGATTGGCTGCCAATCTCCTGTTGGATGGGTTCCCATTGGAGCTGATAGATGGAGATGCCTCCAACATTCCCTTGCAATGGATAACTGATGTCCTGACTGAGTTAGATAAGAAGACAGGAGGACGATGTAGAATGAGAGTGATAACTGTGCTGGGAGTGCAGAGTACGGGGAAGTCCACCCTTCTAAACACCATGTTTGGGCTACAGTTTCCTGTGGCCAGTGGACGATGCACGCGCGGAGCCTTCATGACCCTCATAAAAGTAAAAGAGAACTTTCAGAAAGAACTAGGCTGTGAATTTATTTTGGTGATTGACACTGAAGGGTTAAAAGCTCCTGAATTGGCTTCTCTGGTGGACAGTTATGAACATGACAATGAGCTGGCCACACTAGTGGTTGGGTTGAGTGACATCACCATCATTAACATATCCATGGAAAACTCATCAGAAATGAAGGATATTTTACAGATTGTAGTCCATGCATTTCTCCGTATGAAAGAAATAGGAAAGAAACCAAACTGTCATTTTGTTCATCAGAATGTGAGTGATGTGTCCGCCCATGCTATGGGTATAAGAGACAGGAAGAAACTCTTGGAGCACCTCAACCAGATGACCAAAGCTGCAGCAAAAATGGAAAAATTGGAGGGGATAACAAGCTTTAATGATATCATGGATTATGATCTCAATGAACATACATGGTACATTTCTGGCCTGTGGTATGGCATTCCACCCATGGCTCCCATAAACACTGGCTACAGTGAGGGAGTTCTTTCACTTAAAAAATATATACTCGAGTTCCTGAAAAAGAAAGTACAGAAGCCACAAACCATTCCGGATTTTCTTGAGTGGATGAAAAGCTTGTGGAATGCGGTAAAACACGAAAAATTTATATTCAGCTTTCGAAACAGTCTGATAGCAGACGCCTATGACCAGCTGTCAGTTAAATATTCACAACTGGAGTGGAACTTCCGAAAAGAAATCTATAACTGGATGACCGAGGTGTTGACTTCTATAAAGAATGAGCCAACGGCAAATCTAACGTTGGAAACATTGACTGAAATAATACAGTCCACGTCAGAAATACTGGCCAAAGAGGAGAAGAAAATGCAACATTTACTAGATACGTATTTTGATTCTGAACTGGAAAATGCACATCTGGTAGAAAAATATCGGGAAGATTTCATGAAAAGTATAAAAAGTCTTACAAAGGAATTAAATGAAGAAATAACCAAAAAGAGCAGAGAAGCCATTCATATCCAAAAGACAAACCGTAACATAGAAAGTTTGAAGGACATTTACATATCAAAAATAGAAGAAAAAGTGACATCTCTTTTCTGCTTGTGCAGGGACAGAACACAGAAACTAAACATTGAGGAGCTTAAAGCAGAATTTGATGCCATGTGGGATGATACAATAAGAGGCCTACAGGTCAAATCTATAGAAAAACAAGACATTGACCAAATCATGCTCTATCAACTTCGGAAAGAGATGAGCCACAAATCAGGGGCCATCAATGAGAAACTGTTGAATATCAAGACCATTTCTGAATTTGCAGGTGAAATGTTTGAGGTGCGAGATGAACACATTGATCTAAAATGGTACAAAAAATGTCAAGACAAAATCTGGTATAAAGTTGCAGGTCTAAAAGATTACTATAAAGAAGAATACAATTTTAAGTCTAAGCAGGTCGCAGAATACTTGGTAGAGAAAGGTCTAAGCTATGTCGACCAATACATGAAGACGAACGAGAATTACCATGATACATTTTGTTTAGAATTGCTTAAAATGGTCAATGAAAAACTACAACAGAAAGATGTGAAGAACCTGCACACCACTGACCATTATGAGTTGGACCTCAAGCTTCTGCTATTGGGCAAAGCTGCCCCAAAGTTTCAAAAAATACACAATAATTTTGTAGATTTAAACAACCCATACCTACGTCTGGAAACCTTAAAATCTGAATATTTTTCTGTTTTCAAAGCTTTATTCCAGGATAAAGATGAATGCAAAACCAGGGCCCAACACTTCTGTGAACTCTGCCTCAAACCGGCCATAGTGCAGTATGTGAACCACCACCTCGGGCAGGAGATAGTCAGCGACATACTGAATGGAGATGATAACATGAAATATATGAGCCGAACTTTCTTTCAGCTGCGTGTGCTCTGCAAGCTTCTGGAAGACCACTCATTTGAGCAATATGTCAAGTATATCAATAACTATGAGCAATTTGTCAAGAAATGTATCTTAGAGTTCATTAAAGAGAAATATGAAGACCCTGAAGATTTGCAGTCATTGCGATCAAACATAATCTTGTCCATTCTCAAGAAATTAAGAGAAATTCTTCAAAACTCCAAAATACAGGAAAGTACAGATGTCTCAGAATTTCTTAGAAATGTCCGTAAGATGCTTCGTAAGGATTTAGTCATATCAGAGGAAGATCTGAAGGTGATCAGTTTTCAGAATTCTGTGCCTGTCTCTGAGTTTGCTGTGGATGTCGAGTCCTTCCTCTTTGAGCTCGGTGAGGACATCCTGTCAGAAATGAGACTTTCAACCATCGAACCTGTTCTTGCTTCAGTAACCCTAAAACCAGAAGAAGAATTGTTCAACAAAGTGATTGGATGTGGGAAGCAGTGCCCATTCTGTAAAGTTCCCTGTGAGGCCGGGTGCGCTGAGCACACAGAGCACTTTGCTACTGTCCATCGTCCTCAGGGTCTGGGCAGATACAGATATGTAGACACCAATGTGTTGTGTTCCTCACTATGTTCTACAGATGTTGTTACCGAGAATTCATTCAGAAACTCAGATACTGATTGGAAGTTTCATCCCTATAAAGATTACCGGGAGTTTTACCCAGACTGGATGATCCAACCCGACCCGAGCATCAACGCCTCCGACTATTGGAAATTTATCTTTAAAGAGTTTAATGCCCAGTTTGCAAAGAAATACAAGGCAAAGCCTTCAAGTCTACCCAAAGACTGGTATGAAATAACCAAGGAGCAAGCTCTCAAAAGTCTGAAGGAATCATTCCGTGTAAAATAAATTCTACTCTCATCAAGTAAAAACCAGAAGGACTCTATACACCATTATAATCACTTCTCATGACAACTTATGCACTGGCGGCCCTGCCTTATGGAGTCATTGTGTGAATGTGTGGACAATGAGGTGGATGCGGATTTAGATCAATAAAAGGCCCCTATAATATGGCTAAGCAAGGACACATCGAGGAAGCCTCATGGGGACAAAGGAACAAGGCAGCAGAATTATTTTTCCTTTAAATTTAATGGAAGAAAGTTCCCACGAGAATTTCATTTAAGACAAATGTGTTCTGTTTTTAGATAATCCCAAATTTCCATCCCATAATCTTTTCCAAGATTAAAGTTGGGATACCATAGACCAGTGATCCCCCCCCTCCTTCCTCTAATCATATGAGATCCAAATTGATGAGCTGTTGCTTTGATCTCCTTTACATGGATGGATATTTTGTTAGTTCCCATCATTCCCTGCCTGTACATTATTATGTTAGCAACCATGGTGGTCTGATTGTTTTATGCAAATAATTGTATGAGGAAACTCTGCAGACTTTTGGGAGCTATAATTCCAAGCATTTGCATGCTGGTTCGTTGTAAGGACATGCTGGGAGTTGTAGTTTGGTAACAGAGAGCCAGAGATAGGAAACACATTTAACAGCTACCGTGTTTCTCCAAAAATAAGACATACCCCGAAAATAAGCCCTAGCCAGATTTTCCAGGTTTTTTTTAAATATAAGCCCTACTCCAAAAATAAGCTCCAGCTAACTTAACGCCTTCCCGACATCTGCCGTGAGATTACAGCGGATGCTGGGTCCTTAAAGATGGTGGCCGCTCTGCTGCAGAGTGGCTACCATAGCTAACCTACCGGATCTCCGCGGAGACCCGGAGTTAATGCCCACGATCAGTGTCTACTCTGATCACGGGCATTGTTGAGCGTGACCCCCCCTCCTTCCCACCAAAGGAGCACAACTGCCAGAGTTAATGCCCGCAATCAGAGTGGACTCTGATCGCAGGCATTGTTAAGTGTGACCCCCCCCCCCCCCACAGTCCCTAGGGCCGCTCCTAACCCCCTACAGCTAGTATATCGGGTCTCTGTTGTACAGCGGAGACCCGCAGTTAATGCCCGCGATCAGAGTCCATTCTGATCGCGGGCATTGTTGAGTGTGCCAGTCCGTGACTCCCCCTTCCCAATCCACTCCCCAAAGCAAAGCAACTATCCCACCGGGTCCCGTACCTTTCACGTTGCAGATCGGCTCCCGCGGTGAGATCGCGGGAGCCAACCTGCTCCTTTGATAGCCGGGAGCCTTATGAAGGCTCCCAGGCCTGTCCTAGGAATATTACTATTGAGGTCTATGACCAGCCACAATAGTAATGTAGACAATCTCCTATAGACAGTCTATGGAATGATTGCAGGTTCAAGCCCCTAGGAGGGGTAATAGTAAAAGAAAAGAAAAAAAAAGTTAAAAAATATACAAAAAAAACAAAACAATAAACGTTCAAGCCCCGCCTCCTTTCACTAGAATACATATAAAACTAAAATATTACTGTGAAACACATACACATTAGGTATCCCTGTGTCCGAAAACGCCCAGTCTACAAACTTAATATTACCTCTATGGTGAATGCCGTGGGGGGAAAAAAAAAAAATCAAAAGTGCCGAACTGCTGTTTTTTCGCTGTTTAACCTTTGTTAAAAATTTAAATGCGATGAAATGTGTGACTGTTGTTCATGGAAAAAATGAAGACCTACCCCAAAAATAAGCCCTAGCCCCTTTTTCGAAAAAAAAAAAAAAAAATCTTATTTTCGGAGAAACACGGTAGAAAGATTATAAATATGCAGCACTGTCCCTCACTCCTTCTGTTCTGAACTTTGCTTTATTACCTCAAAATATACTTAACTGTTTTTAATAAAGTTATTTTCTTGAGTCAAAGTGTGTCCAGGTGTCAGATGCTTCCTAGTATACCCCCTTGAGCATTTTTTTTCAAACAGAACATCCAGCTTTCAGCACCACTTGCAATTTCCATTTAAATGTTACTGATCCTGAGTTACATCCTGTATTATACCTCAGAGCTGCACTCACTATTCTGCTGGTGCAGTCTCTGTGTACATACATTACATTACTTATCCTATACTGATCCTGAGTTACATCCTGCATTATACTCCAGAGCTGCACTCACTATTCTGCTTGTGCAGTCACTGTGTACATACATTACATTACTTATCCTGAACTGATCCTGAGTTATATCCTGTATTATACTCCAGAGCTGCACTCACTATTCTGCTGGTGCAGTCACTGTGTACATACATTACATTACTTATCCTGTACTGATCCTGAGTTACATCCTGTATTATATTCCAGAGCTGCACTCACTATTCTGCTGGTACAGTCACTGTGTACATACATTACATTACTTATCCTGTACTGATCCTGAGTTACATCCTATATTATACTCCAGAGCTGCACTCACTATTCTGCTGGTGCAGTCACTGTGTACATACATTACATTACTTATCCTGTACTGATCCTGAGTTACATCCTGTATTATACTCCAGAGCTGCACTCACTATTCTGCTGGTGCAGTCACTGTGTACATACATTACATTACTTATCCTGTACTGATCCTGAGGTACATCCTGTATTATGCTCCAGAGCTGCACTCACTATTCTGCAGGTGCAGTCACTGTGTATATACATTACATTACTTATCCTGTACTGATTCTGAGTTACATCCTGTATTATACTCCAGAGCTGTACTCACTATTCTGCTGGTACAGTCACTGTGTATATACATTACATTACTTATCCTGTACTGATCCTGAGTTACATCCTGTATTATACTCCAGAGCTGTACTCACTATTCTGCTGGTGCAGTCACTGTGTATATACATTACATTACTTATCCTGTACTGATCCTGAGGTACATCCTGTATTATGCTCCAGAGCTAATGGTTTACAAAAGGCTTGTCGTGAAGAATCCCCTCTAATGTATTTTAAGGGTACTGGTGACGACCTAGAGCCCTTTTTGAAAATCAGCAACGCATTTGTCTTCCGCTAGTTCTGTGGCACTGTACCAGTCACCAGAGAATCTCTAAAAATTAAGACCAGAGGTATAGCAATGACTGGACTGAGCTCTTTAAGTACTCTTTAATGTAATCCATCTGGACCTGGAGCCTTGCTTATGTTTAATTTACTTAGTGTGAACCATATATACATTTATCCATTTTAATATATTAGTTGATGTATTACCAGCATTGCTACCAACTACATCAGCTCCTCAGCACTGCCCCACTTACATCAGCTCCTCAGCACTGGCTCCACCTACATAACTCTGCATCAGTAGCTCCACCTACATAAGCTCCTCATCACTGGCGACACTTACATCAGCTCTTCAGCACCGTCACCACCTACATCAGCTCCTCTCTCTGCTTTCATCTAGTATATGCAGAGTTATAGAGAACCCATTTAGTAGCTCTGTTTTCTCTAGGTTCCTGATGACAAACTCCTCATTATCATTATTTAGGGGACCTATCTGTTCTGACCTTGTTTTTTTGCATTTTTTATATTTAAAGAATTTGTAGAGTTGGTTTTGCTTGACACTGTCAGGGCTCCTAGGAACCTATATCTATAAAATATAGTGTATGACACTGTCAGGGCTCCTAGGAACCTATCTATAAAACATAGTGTATGATACTGTCAGGGCTCCTAGGAACCTATCTATAAAACATATAGTGTATGACACTGTCAGGGCTTCTAGGAACCTATCTATAAAACATAGTGTATGACACTGTCAGGGCTCCTAGGAACCTATCTATAAAACATAGTGTATGACACTGTCAGGGCTTCTAGGAACCTATCTATAAAACATAGTGTATGACACTGTCAGGGCTCCTAGGAACCTATATATTGCAAAATATTGCATAACACTGTCACAACTCCTAGGAATATATCTATAAATCATAGTGGATGACACTGCCAGGACTCCTACGAGCATATCTATAAAGCATGGTGTGTAACACTGTCAGGGCGTCTAGGACTATATTTCCCACAAAAAAATGATCCCTTTCTGGAAGCAGATGCCGCACCAATGTGGTGACAACTACAGATATGAGAACAGGTTGCTGAGAACTATACATGATGCATGAACGCCATATTATATACAGCTATGAATGAATCCTGATGGAGGGCTATTAAGTGATTTCCCTCACTGAATTGTGTATGTAATAAACATAAAATGTAACAATTGCAGTGTATACCATGGCATCAGGAAATGGATGTGAAGAGAAAGTTTTGACAAAGAAATGTGAACTTTCAAGTAGATTGTATTTTAAGTTTCGTTTCTCTCAGTGGCTATGTAGTCCCTTCCCTTATTGTAACATCTCTCACATAGGTTCACACTCACTGCAGTCACTGCTCAACTTACATTTCCACGAAGTTCCCTGGGTATACAGGAGAGCTGCCTCTGCCTCCTGCACTGCTCATCACTCTCCTGTGACAGGTCCTTGAGTATACAGTACATGAGAGCTGTGTCTGCCTCCTGAACTGGTCACCACTGTCCTGCACTGGTCATCGCTCTCCTGCACTGGTCACCACTCTCCTGCACTGGTCATCGCTCTCCTGCACTGGTCATCGCTCTCCTGCACTAGTCACCGCTCTCCTGCACTGGTCATCGCTCTCCTGTACTGGTATTCACTCTCCTGTACTGGTCATCACTCTCCTGTACTGGTATTCACTCTCCTGTACTGGTCATCGCTCTCCTGTACTGGTCACCACTCTCCTGTACTGGTCATCGCTCTCCTGTACTGGTCACCGCTCTCCTGTACTGGTATTCACTCTCCTGTACTGGTCATCGCTCTCCTGTACTGGTCACCACTCTCCTGTACTGGTTATCACTCTCCTGCACTGGTCACCATTCTCCTGTACTGGTCATCGCTCTCCTGTACTGGTCACCGCTCTCCTGCACTGGTCATCATTCTCCTGCAGCAAGTCTCAGTATAAGGTAAGTGAAAACTGCTGCTGCCTCCTGCACTGGTCACCAGTCTCCTGTACTGGTAGTCACTCTCCTCTACTGGTCATCGCTCTCCTGTGCTGGTCACCACTCTCCTGCACTGGTCATCACTCTCCTGTACTGGTCACCGCTCTCCTGCACTGGTCACCACTCTCCTGCACTGGTCATCGCTCTCCTGCACTGGTCATCGCTCTCCTGCACTAGTCACCGCTCTCCTGCACTGGTCATTGCTCTCCTGTACTGGTATTCACTCTCCTGTACTGGTCAACACTCTCCTGTACTGGTCATCGCTTTCCTGTACTGGTCAACGCTCTCCTGTACTGGTCATCGCTCTCCTGCACTGGTCACCACTCTCCTGTACTGGTTATCACTTTCCTGTACTGGTCACCACTCTCCTGTACTGGTCACCACTCTCCTGTACTAGTCACCGCTCTCCTGCACAGGTCACTACTCTCCTGTACTGGTAGTCACTCTCCTGCACTGGTCATCATTCTCCTGCAGCAAGTCTCAGTATAAGGTAAGTGAAAACTGCTGCTGCCTCCTGCACTGGTCACCAGTCTCCTGTAACAGGTCCCTGAGTATACAGTACATGAGAGATGCCTCTGTCTCCTGCAGTTGGCGTCCAAGTATATGATACTTGAGAGCTGCCTCTGCCTCCTGTACAGCTCATCACTCTCCTGTGACAGGTCCCTGAGTATACAGTACATGAGAGCTGCGTCTGCCTCCTGCACTGGTCACCACTCTCCTGTACTGGTCACCGCTCTCCTGTACTGGTATTCACTCTCCTGTACTGGTCATCGCTCTCCTGTACTGGTCACCACTCTCCTGTACTGGTCATCGCTCTCCTGTACTGGTCACCGCTCTCCTGTACTGGTATTCACTCTCCTGTACTGGTCATCGCTCTCCTGTACTGGTCACCACTCTCCTGTACTGGTTATCACTCTCCTGCACTGGTCACCATTCTCCTGTACTGGTCATCGCTCTCCTGTACTGGTCACCGCTCTCCTGCACTGGTCATCATTCTCCTGCAGCAAGTCTCAGTATAAGGTAAGTGAAAACTGCTGCTGCCTCCTGCACTGGTCACCAGTCTCCTGTACTGGTAGTCACTCTCCTCTACTGGTCATCGCTCTCCTGTGCTGGTCACCACTCTCCTGCACTGGTCATCACTCTCCTGTACTGGTCACCGCTCTCCTGCACTGGTCACCACTCTCCTGCACTGGTTATCGCTCTCCTGCACTGGTCATCGCTCTCCTGCACTAGTCACCGCTCTCCTGCACTGGTCATCGCTCTCCTGTACTGGTATTCACTCTCCTGTACTGGTCATCACTCTCCTGTACTGGTCACCGCTCTCCTGTGCTGGTCACCACTCTCCTGCACTGGTCAACACTCTCCTGTACTGGTCATCGCTTTTCTGTACTGGTCAACGCTCTCCTGTACTGGTCATCGCTCTCCTGCACTGGTCACCACTCTCCTGTACTGGTTATCACTTTCCTGTACTGGTCACCACTCTCCTGTACTGGTCACCACTCTCCTGTACTAGTCACCGCTCTCCTGCACAGGTCACTACTCTCCTGTACTGGTAGTCACTCTCCTGCACTGGTCATCATTCTCCTGCAGCAAGTCTCAGTATAAGGTAAGTGAAAACTGCTGCTGCCTCCTGCACTGGTCACCAGTCTCCTGTGACAGGTCCCTGAGTATACAGTACATGAGAGATGCCTCTGTCTCCTGCAGTTGGCGTCCAAGTATATGATACTTGAGAGCTGCCTCTGCCTCCTGTACAGCTCATCACTCTCCTGTGACAGGTCCCTGAGTATACAGTACATGAGAGCTGCGTCTGCCTCCTGCACTGGTCACCACTCTCCTGTACTGGTCACCGCTCTCCTGTACTGGTCACCGCTCTCCTGTACTGGTTATCACTCTCCTACACTGGTCACTGCTCTCCTATATTTCAGTGGTAAGATCTAGCCAGATGAAGGTCAGACGACCGAAAAGTTGCTGCAATTTTTGATCTTTATTTTCCACTCTACTGTTTATCATATTTACATGGCATTGTAATTCTTTTGAAGCATCCACTTTTGTTATGGATTATTGTTTCAATACATGACCACTTTTTTCAACATAAGAAATTTCTGTGTGTGCCGCAAATATTAATTCCCTGAGAAGGAACAAGAGTCCTGTGTAAGGCGTAAAACATAACTTTTATAGTGTAAGTATATACTTTTCCCCATTTGACATTAGCATCACACACATATGATTCCCTTTTATTAGTGTGTGCGATTGCTGGAGGGATAAAATGTATACTATTGTTGTGCCTCGACTTAGCAAGCAGTCCTGGATAGTGCATTCTGACTGATACACATTTATATTTTATTTTTGGTATACACACGTGGACAAAATTGTTGGTACCCCTCGTTTAATTAAAGAAAAACCCACAATGGTCACAGAAATAACTTGAATCTGACAAAAGTAATAATATATTAAAATTCTATGAAAATGAACAAATGAAAGTCAGACATTGCTTTTCAACCATGCTTCAACAGAATTTTTAAAAAAAGAAAACTCATGAAACAGGCCTGGACAGAAATGATGGTTCCCTTAACTTAATATTTTGTTGCACAACCTTTTGAGGCAATCACTGCAATCAAACGATTCCTGTAACTGTCAATGAGACTTCTACACCTCTCAACAGGTATTTTGGCCACTCCTCAAGAGCAAACTGCTCCAGTTGTCTCGGGTTTGAAGGGTGCCTTTTCCAGACGGCATGTTTCAGCTCCTTCCAAAGATGCTCAATAGGATTTAGGTCAGGGCTCATAGAAGGCCACTTCAGAATAGTCCAATGTTTTCCTCTTAGCCATTCTTGGGTGTTTTTAGCTGTGTGTTTTGGGTCATTATCCTGTTGCAAGACCCATGACCTGTGACTGAGACCAAGCTTTCTGACACTGGGCAGCACATTTCTCTCTAGCATCCCTTGATAGTCTTGAGATTTCATTGTGCTCTGCACAGATTCAAGACACCCTGTGCCAGATGCATCAAAGCAGCCCCAGAACATAATAGACCCTCCTCCATATTTCACAGTAGGAACAGTGTTCTTTTCAAGATATGCTTCATTTTTCCATCTGTGAACATAAAGCTGATGTGCCTTGCCAAAATTTTTGATTTTTGTCTCATCTGTCCATAGGACATTCTCCCAGAAGCTTTGTGGCTTGTCAACATGTAGTTTGGCAAATTACTTTTGTCAGATTCAAGTTATTTCTGTGATCATTGTGGGTTTTTCTTTCATTAAACGAGGGGTACCAACAATTTTGTCCACGTGTGTATATACCACTAGGGGGGTTTGGGAATATTTTAGTCCTTTTTAGTTACCCACAATAAAAGTTATAATTTACGCCTTATACAGGACTTTTTTTTCCCTTCTCAGTGATTCTACTTTTTATAGGTGGAATAGTCACTCTGTGTCAGGGACAGATATAAAGTGTTATCTTTGTGTTTACATAGAGAGATAACACACTATCCAAGCCTTTATCAGCAAACTGCAATAAGCTGAACTGATTGTCCAGACTGCAAAGCTATACATAACAGTGAGAGTACTCAGCCCCTCCCAGAAAGCAGTGAGTCATGTTATCCATCCTGTCTTATCAGATACAGGTCATGCACTAAGGAAACGCTGTGTAAACAATGGGAGGAATAATCTAACATAACAGGCAAACAAAGCAACATTGCTTAAAGCAATGTATATAGGAAAACTCTCGAATTTACTGTACATAAACTAGCAGTATAGATAAGTTCAAGTCCCATAGTGAGACTAGTCTATAAAAATCTTATTATCTTATTATATAAAAACAAAAAGCCCAGAAAATTTGTATCACCACATCTTTAATAATCTTATCCCATCTCACAAAAAATAAATAAAAAGTGATTAAAAAGTTTTATCTATCTATAAGCTATCTGTCCCAAAATGGCACCAATAAAGCTTACAATTCATCCTGCAAATGTCTAGCACTCACACAGCTCCATTGAAAAATGCTACTTTCCCCACTTAATCACCACTTTCCCCCCAACCTCCTACACTGATCATTCTCTTTTAATTAAAGGGGTTGTCCGGCATAAACTTAAAACTTTAACACTAACAATATAATGGGGTCCATGTGGTTTCCACTCGGTTTCCACATGATGCGTGCTGGAACACCGGGAGGGGGAGGGGCCCCATCACTTTTCTCTCCGCATGTTTCGTGTGGAGACCGAGCGGAAATCACACGAACCCCATTATAGTTTATGGGGTCCGCAGGTTTCCTTATGTAAACTGCTTCTCTCTGCGTATAGGTTTCCGTTTGGGGGGTTCCCAAGGGCGCAAATGTGAACCGGCCCTAAGAAGCAGTAACAGAACATTCACACAGAGGTTTTACCAGACCTGGGGAGCTCATGTACCACAACTAAGGTTACAAAACAGCAAATCAGTTATAAACATAAAACAAAACATTTTACCTCTTCACATTCCTCCCCCTTAAGAGGAAGCTTGTCCTTCTTCAGACAACTTTTACTTCAGCACATTACCTAGACAAATGATTGGCATTTTGGTGCTTCTCCCCTGACCGATGTTGTTTCTCAAACTTAAATGGCTGTATACTAAATACCACCTAGTAATTCTGGCATTTTTGTCCTTAATGGTATGAATCCAAGTGAGAGGATGATGATCTGTTACCAAAGTAAATTCTCTTCCTCTAGTAAGTAATAGAGTAATGCCTCCAAAGCCCACCTAATTGCCAGCCCTTCTTTCTCAAGCAAAAAAGTTACCTACTCAAAGAATAGGGTGTTCCTCACCATTATCCTCTTGACTTAGGACTGCCCCCCTCTGATGCATCAATCTGTACAATAAAGGGTTTGTCAAAGTTTGGGCTTTGCAGGACCGGTTCTTTACACAAAATTTCTTTTATTTGTTCAAAAGCTAATTTACATTCTCTTGTCCATACCACTTCCTCTCTTCTTTTCTTTTTAGTTAGGTCGGTTAAGGGAGCAACTATGGTAGCAAATTTGGGAATAAAACGTCTATAATAACCAACAAGACCTAAAAATGACCTGACTTCTTTTTTTGTGGCTGGAATAGTAGCAGATAGAATGGCTTGTACTTTTGATATTTCTGGCCTTACTTTACCACTACCCACAATAAACCCAAGGTACTTTGTTTCTTGAAATCCCAAAGCACATTTACATGGATTAATTGTGAAACCAGCTTTCTCAATTTCAGTTATTACCTTTTCCAAGTGATACAAGTGGTCTTCTCATGATTTGCTAAAAATTACAACGTCATCTAGATAAGCAGCACTGTACTCCATATGATCCTTCAAGAGTAAGTCCATGGCTCTTTAAAACGTGGCTGGAGCATCATGAAGACCAAATGGCATGTTTCTGAACTGATACAGACCACTCGGCATCACAAAGGCAGTTTTTTCTTTTGATTTCTCATCAAGTGGAATTTGCCAATAACCCTTACATAAATCAAAGGTAGAAATATATTCTGCACACCCCACTCTATCTATGAGCTCATCAATACGTGGCATTGGGTAATTGTCAAAACTAGATATAGCATTAATTTTACGAAAATCTATGCAAAATCTTATCGTCCCGTCTTTTGTCCCCAACCATCACTACAGGCGATGACCAAGGACTTTTGGAGGGTTCAATAACTCCCAATTTAAGCATTTCCTGAACCTCATTTTCAGCTTCGCTCTTTAATTTTTTAGGTATTCGATAAGGTTTCTGCCTGATAGGTGCATGATTCCCAGTATTTATTGCATGAGAAACTAAAGACACACGACCAGGCTTACTTCCAAAAACATGTGACCTAGACCCAATAAGCCTCCTCATGTCACAATGTTGTCCTTTAGATAGCTTTGGATTCAAAGTTACCTCTGACCAGTGTGCACAATTTTTCAACAAATCATAAATCTCTTCAGACATATCCGGTGAAGCCTCTCAGACAATAGTACATGCAATGTTATTTTTAGGATCAACCTCTGGTTCAAGCCAACGTTTTAATAAATTTACATGGTAAACCTTATTTTTTTGTTTTTTATCTGGGGTTTCAATTTCAAAGTCAACAGGACCTGTTTGTTTAACAACTCTATATGGCCCTTGCCATCTGGCCAACAACTTATTCTCACTGCTAGGAAGCAAGAGAAGAACTTTATCCCCAACTTTAATTGACTTATTTTTGGCATGTTGATCATTTCTTTTGGTAAATTTTCATTAATCTCTCTCTCATTTCCAACACATGTTCCACCACATTTTTCTGATGACCAGCTCTACCTTCCCATACCTCTTTAATAACATCCAAGAGTCCCCTGGGTCGTCTCCCATATAACAATTCAAAAGGGCTAAACCCTGTAGACGCTTGTGGAACCTCACGATAGGCAAATAACAGAAAGGGCAACCATTTGTCCCACAGTTTTGGATCATTATGTGCAAATTTCTTAAGCATATTTTTCAAGGTTTGGTTATACCGTTCAGTCAACCCATCATTTTGTGGATGATAAGGGGTAGTTCTGAGGGGCTATATACCAAGAGGTTAATAAACTTCTAACAGAAAGGAAGATGTACAGTCATGGCCAAAAGTTTTGAGAATGACACAAATATTATATTTTCACATGATCTGCTGCCCTCTGGTTTTTATGTGTGTTTGTCAGATGTTTTTATCACATACAGAAATATAATTGCATTCATATTATGAGTAACAGAAGCTTATATTGACAGTTAGAATGAGTTAATGCAGCAAGTCAATATTTGCAGTGTTGACCCTTCTTCTTCAGGACCTCTGCAATTCTCCCTGGCATGCTCTCAATCAACTTCTGGACCAAATCCTGACTGATAGCAGTCCATTCTTGCAGAATCAATGCTTTAATTTTGTCTGAATTTGTTGGTTTTTGTTTGTCCACCCGTCTCTTGATGATTGACCACAAGTTCTCAATGGGATTAAGATCTGGGGAGTTTCCAGGCCATGGACCCAAAATCTCTATGTTTTGTTCCCTGAGCCATTTAGTTATCACCTTTGCTTTATGGCAAGGTGCTCCATCATGCTGGAAAAGGCATTGTTGAGCGCCAAACTGCTCTTGGACGGTTGGGAGAAGTTGCTCTTGGAGGACATTCTGGTACCATTCTTTATTCATGGCTGTGTTTTTAGGCAAGACTGTGAGAGAGCCGATTCCCTTGGCTGAGAAGCAACCCCACACATGAATGGTTTCAGGATGCTTTACAGTTGGCATGAGACAAGACTGGTGGTAGCGCTCACCTCTTCTTCTCCAAATAAGCTGTTTTCCAGATGTTCCAAACAATCGAAAAGGGGATTCATCAGAGAAAATGACTTTACCCCAGTCCTCAGCAGTCCACTCCCTGTACCTTTTGCAGAATATCAGTCTGTCCCTGATGTTTTTTCTGGAGAGAAGTGGCTTCTTTGGTGCCCTCCTTGAGACCAGGCCTTGCTCCAAGAGTCTCCGCCTCACAGTGCGTGCAGATGCACTCACACCTGCCTGCTGCCATTCCTCAGCAAGCTCTGCACTGCTGGTAGCCCAATCCCGCAGCTGAAACACTTTTAAGAGACGGTCCTGCCGCTTGCTGGTCTTTCTTGGGCGCCTTGGAGCCTTTTTGGCACCAATGGAACCTCTCTCCTTGAAGTTCTTGATGATGCGATAGATTGTTGACTGAGGTGCAATCTTTCTAGCTGCAATACTCTTCCCAGTTAGGCCATTTTTGTGCAGTGCAATGATGACTGCACGTGTTTCTTTAGAGATAACCATGGTTAACAGAAGAGAAACAATGATGGCAAGCACCAGCCTCCTTTTAAAGTGTCCAGTGGTGTCATTCTTACTTAATCATGACAGATTGATCTCCAGCCCTGTCCTCATCAACACCCACACCTGTGTTAATGGAGCAATCACTGAAACGATGTTAGGTGGTCCTTTTAAGGCAGGGCTGCAATGATGTTGAAATGTGTTTTGGGGGGATAAAGTTCATTTTCTAGGCAAATATTGACTTTGCAAGTAATTGCTGTTAAGCTGATCACTCTTTATAACATTCTGGAGTATATGCAAATTGCCATTAGAAAAACTGAAGCAGTAGACTTTGTAAAAATTAATATTTGTATCATTCTCAAAACTTTTGGCCATGACTGTAAAGTTACTCCCCTGATCAGTAAGGATATGCTTAGATCATCCAACCCTGCTAAACACATTCAAAATTCCTCAGCAACTCTTTTAGCAGTAACTGTGCGCATAGGTTTGGCTTCAGGGTACTTGGTACAGTAGTCAACAATTGTAAGAATAAAACGTTTACCTCTGGAATTTTTTGTTAGTGGACCAATAATATCCATACCCACAGTATTAAATGGTTCATCAATTACTGGCAAGGGTATAAGTTCTGCTTTGGGAGGAACAGAAGCTGTGTACTGACATACTGGGCAACTACGACAATAAGTAGTTATTTCATCATAAACTCCAGGCCAATAGAAACGATAAAGTACTCTGGCCAAAGTTTTTTTATAACCCAAATGTCCAGCAATAGGAACATCATGTGATAATTTCAAAATTTCTGATCTAAATCTTTTTGGCACAACTAACTGTTGCACTTGTTCTCCTGTTTTTGGGTGACTACACACTCTATATAAAATATTGTTTTCAACTAGATAAAAGGGTGTAACAGGCTGCCTACCACTTTCTTCAGCCACTTTACAGTTAGTTAAACCTTGTTCATACAATGAATATAAGTCAATGTCCTGTTTTTGTTCAGATGCAATATCAGAGTCCCACAGTTCAGCATTTTTATACTTGAAATCCTGGGAAAGTCTTTTCCTAAAGACATCCTACTGTCCTGGAACGCTCAGAGGCTTTGATGACTTTGGCTCCATGATGTCCTCATGAAATGGGAAAATGTCCTTCAAAGTCTCATCTCCCTTGTGTGCCTTTGCTTTAGCTCAGGTAGGTCACAGCAGACAACTGGCTTTCCCCCATTAGCAAATCTTTGAATCTTTGAAACAACTACTGGGATGGTAAAACATTTCTTATCCAACTGCAGTTCAATATTTGATGTGGAGTAATTTTTTGCATCTCCATGAACACAAGTAATTGGCACTTTGGGAAAGTCCATCTTATGAGTTATTAGGTCCCCCTTTACCAAAGTTAGTTTACTGCCAGAATCCAGCAAAGCATCCTCAGTCTATCCATTAATTTGGATTGGCAGAATAAAGTCACTGGAAGCAAAAAACGATCCAGACGTTGGGCCTTTAGTGCTTTTCCTTGGGCAAAATTTAGCTATGTGTCCCTTTTCTTGGCAAATATAGCACATTTTTTCACTGGTGACGGGTTTTAATGGACTTCTGGCTTCTTGTCCTCTCCCTCCAGAGAGAATTCTGAATGGTTTGGATGGGCCAGTTGCAGACCTGCTTAGGTCTCTTTTTGCTAGCAGAAAGTCTTCTGCCAAAGAAATTGCTTTGTCAGCATTTTTGGGCCGATGTTTTTTAACCCAGGCATGAACATCAGCTGGAAGAATTTGCAGAAACTGTTCAAGTATGATCACTTCACTGATCTGTTCAGTCGTCTTGTTGTCTGGTTTCATCCATTTCATATATAAGTCTTGCAGGCGAGTAAAGACTTTTCTTGGACCATCAGTGTAGCAGTACTTAAGTTCTGTGAACCTCTGCCTGTAGGTTTCTTCACTGATGTCATATCGCCTTAGAATAGGTTCTTTAACTAAGTCATATATATTTGCATCGTTTATGTTCATGTGGCTATATGCCAGTTGGGCTTGTCCAATAAGATATGGTGCCAGTCTTACCACCCACTGTTCCTTACGCCACTGACAAGTGTGTGCAAATTTTCTTTCAAATTTTCTTTCAAATGTGTTTAAATATGCCTCAATATCATCTTGTGGAGAAAGTTTTGTCATGCGAGGGTCTTTCCAAGGAGACATAGCAACAGGCGGTCTCAGGGTTTGGAACATTTCCCTCCAGCGTTCATCCTGACGTTGCAATTGCTCGCAATTTCTCCTGGCTTCCTCTATTTGCCTTTTTTCTGCTTCAATCTGCTGCACAGTTAACCATCTCATAAGGTCAGCAATGATCTCAGGTAAAGTTTTTTCAGAAGGTTCAGCAACATTTGGAGTTATTGGAGCAGCTGTGGTTCCTTGCTGTTTCCTCCATCTGTGCACTGTGTCTGGCACCTTGACTTTCCATTTTCACCAGCTTGCTTGCAGCAGTTCCCTTTGCAGACACAGTTGGTTTTGATTTAATGTGCCAGGAACGTGTCTTGTACATAAGTTCCTTCTGAAGGCTCCCAGGCCTGTCTTTCATTAGTTTCTATTGCAGGCTACTCTATGTAGCCTGCAACAGAAATGCTGTTTTTTTGAAATGCATTAGCATTGTAATGCATTGCATTAGTGATCAGACCCCCTGGGGTTCAAAACCACTAGGGGGTCTAATAAATGCATAAAAAAAGTAAAAAAATAAAAAATAAAAAAATATTAAAACTTCAAATCACCCCCCTTTCCCTAGAACACATATAAAAGTACTTAAATACTGTGAAACACATACACATTAGGTATCCCTAATGAAAACGCTCGGTCTACAAATCTATAAAAATATTTTTCCAGTACAGTAAAGATCATAGCAGGAAAAAAAAAATCAAAAGTGCCAAACCGCGTTTTTTTCAATGTTTTGCCTCTGATAAAAATTTGAATAAAAAGTGATCAATTCCCCAAAATGGTATAACTAAAAAGTACACCTGGTTCCGCAAAAAAAGACGCCCTATGCATCCCAGTACACAGAAGTATAAAAAAGTTACGGGTGTCAGAATATGGCGACTTTAAGAAAAAGTTTTTTTTTGCAGTTTTGGATTTTTGTTAAGGGGTTAATATGTAAATAAAACCATATAAATTTGGTATCCCCGGAATAGTGCCAAAACATAGAATACAGGTGACATGTCATTTTGGCTTCACAGTGAAAGCCGTAAAAACAAAACCCGTAAGAAAGTCGCACAAATGCACTTTTTCTTCAAATCCACCCCATTCTGAATTTTTTCCAGCTTCCCTGTACATTGTACAGAATAACTAATGGTAGCATCATGAAGAAAAATTTGTCCCGCAAACATTAAGAACTCATATGGCTCTGACAGAAGAAAAATAGAAAAGTTATGGGGTTTGGAAGGGGGGGGGGGAAAGAGTCAAAAACGAAAATCGAAAAATTCCTCTGGCAGGAAGAAGTCAAAATTATTTTTTTTTCCCGGAAAACCCCTTTAAGGTTATATCTGCAATAGATGGATGTCTATTGAGACGGGAAGGGAAAGGAAGAGGAAGGTACTGCTGGACAGGGACAGCCACAGTGAGACACACAAAGACAGGGCTGAGAGAGTGTCATTTTCAATGTACACACTTATTCTGAAAAGTCTTCCAGATGTTTAGTTTTAACATAATTTATTTATATATAACATATATAACATATTTATATTCATTTATATGAGAATGCCTCACAGAAAAGTTAATAAAAGCTAGTGAACTATATATGTACACCAAAATGGTGCCATTGAAATATATAGCCATTATTAAAGTCAAGCTCTAATATATCTAGAACTTGTTCTTCTCTTTGTATTCTCCTGTGCAGTCTTCACCATGTCCCTCTTGTGTTCCTTCTCATTTGCAGCTTTCCCCTAATCCCCCTGTGGACATTCTTGTGTGCAGCCTTCCCTTTGTACATTACATCCTGGGTGTTACCTTCCTCTGCAGTCATGCTCTAGTCTTCTGGGTGTTATTCTGGCACTCATCCTTTGCCTTGTCCCTCACTGACTGTCCTCTTTCTCTATAGTCTTACCTGGTGGTCCTCCTCATTTGCAGTCTTCTCCTTGCCCAAGCTGAAGTAATTGAGCTTGACCTTTTCACAGGTTGATATGGAAGCATCCAAAACCATTACACATCTGAGGTGGAAATTAACCAAGGTATTGAAAGAGAATGTGGACAGTTTCATGGATGAAGTGGACTCTCTCCTGGTAATAACATATGAAGAGTATAAAGTACTGTGTGGCGTTATAAGCCCAGAAGAGAAAACAGAAAATCTAATAGACTTGATTCTTCGCAAGGGAGAAGAGGCCTGCGAGAATTTCCTTATTCATCTAGAGAACATGATTCCCAGATTTCCAGGATTGTCTAATGTGTCTCAACTCTTCCAGTGCTGTGAGTATCCCATCTTAATTATATAATAAGGGGCAAATTCTCATAGTGCACTTTTCTAAGATTACTTCATAATACCATATTGAATGGTAGCTAATGATAATGTCTATAGAATTTAGTATGTAAGTATAAAATATTGCACCAGTTTCATCTGCTGTGCAGCGGTTCAGTACCCATCCAATTCCTCAGTCGTCAGGTCTACTATTAACCACAATTAAATTGACAGGAACTCATATCCTGGATCCAAGGCTAAACTGGTAATACAACTCAGCCTCACTCACAAATGACGGTTGTTAGCCATGTGCTAAGAAACTTACCGATCCAAAGCCATTGGACTAGCCAAAAACAGTGTGTTTTAGCCTATGGTGGTTCTCAAAGCCTAAACTCCCCAGCTAACATTTTCTCTAAGACATAAATAAAGTGTGAGAAGAAGTGAGATGTTTTACCAGTAAACAATAGTCCATTCCTGAACTAAATGCATCTATGGGTGGGAAGACATCTCTGGAGTCGGAGTCTATTTGTTCACAGAAGAGACCCGACAACTAAGTGACCCGACTGAAAAATGACAAAATCAATAGATTGTCACCCCAGGCCTGCCTGGTTAAACTTGATATGTGTTGTAGTTGTGGTTAAGAAAAAAGTTTCATACTTAGTTCTTAGTTGTGAATATATATTTTTTTCTTTATAGATAAAGCAAAAACTTTGGAGGACCTATTGCTTGAATTGAGATTGAAGAAGAACCTAAACTCGAAACTGACTCTGAGGAACGTCTTGAGCATTGGTCTGGAGAATCTAAATCATCTTAAGCCTAAAACCATATCAGATCTCCCTGAATACTTCTTACTGAATATTATTGCCTTGGACAGAAATGCAAGGAAAACGGAACTTGACGATGATCTATCTCAACAAAGCTCAAGTGTAGATGACGATTCATTTGATTTATTTAACAGTAATATAAGAGGAAATCAAAAGTTAAATTCCATTCATCCTTTAGATGTTCTGTGCGCTGTCCTGAACTGTTCAGATAAATGTCTTCAGCAAGAGATTGTATCAAAAATGTCCATGTGCCAGTTTGCTGTTCCTCTCCTGCTTCCCGCTGGTGATGGTTCAGGCTGCACCTTCATGCTTTGGGCAATGAGAGATATTGTGAAGAAATGGAGACCTCAGTCACTAGCAGACAGTAAAGGATTCAGAGAAGACAATATGTTGAATATTGAAATGCCGATCTTCTCTTTCGTCAGACTGGGGTCAAATAAATTATCTAAATCTAAACTACTAAACCAGATTCTGAACCCTGCACAACAACATCATGACTTCTTCATACATGACAACATGGAAGGTGGAAACATTGAGAGGAAGATATCTGATGGCCTGGTGGAGATGTCCTGGTATTTTCCTTGTGGGAAATCTGATGTTTTCTCAGAGCCTATTGCTGTGGCCAACCTACGTGGAGACCTGGAGTCCAACTGGGAACAGTTCACATTTCTCACCAGAATCTCATCGGCCACCTTTATATTTATTGAGAGAATGTGTGAGAGACAACTCAGGTTACTATCATCCTGTAGTCCATCTGACACCAAGTTTTTTGCTATTGTCACTCCAGGTAAATATCAGGTTGTCGATCCAGAGACAAAAAAACACATGCAAGATCTAATTCCAATCCTAAAGATCGAGAAAACAAATGTAGTCCTAAAATCATCCACCATGAATGATGCCGAGTTCATGAACAAGATACAAAAAATCATAGATGGTCAAGTAAAAAATAATCTCAAACTGGTAACACTGAATCATATCAGTGAAGAAGTTTCTGATCTTAACATCAATATAGATGAAGCTTCTCCTGAGTTTCAGACAGCAAGAAACTATGCCCTGACCATCACCTCAATGATAAAAGATGTAGAAATATTTAAGAGTCAGAACTTGACATTACAAGGAGATCTGTGGAGACAGTTGTCTAAAATAGAAAAGGAATTTTGTAGAATGACAAAACAAGGTGGAGAAGATCAAGAAATGTATGTGTCAAAGCTAAGAAACAACCGTGATTTGCTGCTCAGAAAACAAAATTCCCAATATCTCCCTGAAGCTATGGGTATTTTTCTTAGTGCAATTACTCATTTGTCTAAGGATGAGAAACAACATTTTTTGAAGTGGATGAAATTTGATCTTGATTCCATTGCACGAAAAAGTTTATGTCAATTACAGATTGAATATAAAGAGAAGTGTAACAAGCCAAATGCATCAGCCAACCTGGAAGAACTTAAGCAGCTTGATAAGAGAATTTCTGAGAGTTCATTAGGAATTGAGCATTTTCTCCGTGAGTTAGGACAGTTCTATGAAGCTGAATATTCCACAGTAAAAAAAGAATCTGATAAACAGTTCAGTCACATCCCAGGCATTGCTGCCGATCTCCTGTTGGATGGATTCCCATTGGAGCTGATGGATGGAGATGCTTCCAACATTCCCTTACAGTGGATAACTGATGTCCTGGCTGAGCTGGATAAGAAGACTGGAGGACAATGTAGGATGAGAGTGATAACTGTGCTGGGAGTGCAGAGTACGGGGAAGTCTACCCTTCTGAACACCATGTTTGGCCTACAGTTCCCTGTGGCCAGTGGACGATGCACCCGAGGAGCCTTCATGACCCTTATTAGAGTGAAGGAGAACCTTCAGAAGGAGCTTGGTTGTGAATTTATTCTGGTGATTGACACTGAAGGGTTAAAAGCCCCTGAATTGTCTTTACTTGATAACAGTTATGAACATGACAATGAGTTGGCCACATTAGTGGTTGGGTTGAGTGACATCACCATAGTCAACATGGCCATGGAGAATACCACAGAGATGAAAGATATTTTACAGATTGTGGTCCATGCATTTCTAAGGATGAAAGAAATTGGGAAGAAACCAAACTGTCAGTTTGTCCATCAGAATGTGAGTGATGTGTCTGCTCATGACAAGAATATGAGAGACAGAAAGAAACTTCTAGAACAATTAGATAAAATGACAAAAGTGGCTGCAAAAATGGAAAAGAAAAGTGGCATTGACAAATTCAGTGATGTCATGGACTATAACCTGGACAAACACAATTGGTACATTCCGGGACTGTGGCAGGGGGTCCCACCAATGGCTCCTGTAAACTCAGGATACAGTGAACATGTTTCTGAGCTTAAAACATTTCTATTACAATTCCTAATAAATCAGAAACATCAAGGCAGAGCTTCAACAATACCTGCATTTTGTGAATGGGTGAGGAGTTTGTGGACGGCCATCAAACATGAGAAATTCATCTTCAGCTTTAGAAACAGTCTGGTGGCGGAAGCTTATAATAAGTTGTCAATGCAGTTCTCCCTGTGGGAATGGAATTTTACTAAAGAGATTCATGAATGGGTAGTGAGGAAAGAAACTTTCATTAAAAATCAACAAACTCACAATTTTGATGAAAACAGAGACGAGACATACAGAGATCTTGATCGACTTCTGAATGATGAAGAGAAGAAAATGATCGACCTGATAGAGAAATATTTTGGAAGTGAATCAGAAAACATTACTCTGATAGAGAGATATCGTGAGGATTTTATAAAGAGCGTTACAAGTCTAAGAAAAGAGCTCAGGAGAAATGCTATTGACAAGTACGAAAGAACTATTTCTATACAAAAAGGGAACCTAAAGATTCAGGACATTAAGGAAAAATACCAAATGTTAATTGAAGAGAAAATCAATGAACTCTTGAGAACCTGCAGAGAGAAGAACAATGAGCTAAGTGATGGAGAAGTAGAAGGTGCATTTAATGCCATGTGGGAGAAGACCCTGTCAGATTTACAAATTGAAAAATTGGAGAGGTGCAATGTGAGTGAAGCAATTCTCCGGCAACTTAGACAAGACATGAGAAACAAAGGACCTGATGTAAATAAAACATTATTGGCTGTGAAAACGTTAATAGAGCCCTGTACCTCTTTTATGGTTAATGAAAGTCATGTTGACAGAATTTGGTATAAAAAAGCATGGGATAAATTATGGGGAAAAAGTAATAAACCTTATGAAATGCTCAGAGACTTTGCTACCTCACTGATAGAGATGTGTGACAGATACGTCACTGAGAAGGAGAAAACCACTGAGGACTATGATGACACTTACTGCCAGGAAATTCTGCAGACAATCAATACAAAACTTGAAGCTGATCAGTCTAAGTCTCTTCACTTCACTGTACAGTTTGAGTTAGACATCAAGATCTTCATTTTTAGAAAAGCATCTAAAAGGTTTCAGCAGATACATGACAGGTTTATTAAAGTAAATGATCCCAGAACTTGCATGGACAACCTGAAGCCGGATTATCTGAGTGTATTTCTTGATGTTTTTAAAACAAAAGATGAATCTCTAAGCCGAGCCAAGCAGTTCTGTGAGAAGTGCCTGACCCCAGCAATAACTGATTATGTGTATGACCATCTGGGGAGAACGATGGTCGATGACATTTTACATGGCTCAGACAACCAGATGTTCAAAAGTAGAAGCTTCTTCCAGTGCAATCTCCTGAACAACTTACTGAATGAAATGTCTTTCCAGAAATACGTTGAATATATTAATCATTATGAAACGTTTTCAAAGAGCTGGATCCGAAATAAAATATCAGAAATCTATCAGAAGCCGGGAGCTCTAGAGCCATTACAGGCAGATCTCATCTGCACCATCATCAAAGACGTGAGAGATGTTCTTAGAGAAGACACAATTCTGAAGAGTGAAGACATTTCCCAGTTCTTAGAAAATGTTCAGAAGAAGTTAGATGAAAAGTTAGTTATTTCCCAAACAGCAATGAAAGTCATTTTGTTCAATAACAAAGTGAATGTGTCTCAGTTCTCATCTGATATCGAGGTTTTCCTTGATAAGACAGAACAGCAGGTCCAGTCAGTGCTGAAGTCTAAGACTGTTGAATTCCTACTTCACAAAATCAATCTGAAGCCTCAGGATGAGTTGTTCAGACAAGTGATTGGATGTGGACATCAGTGTCCTTTCTGTAAAGTCCCCTGTGAGGCCGGAGGTGGGGACCATAAGGAGCACTTTGCATCTTTCCACAGATCTCAAGGTTTGGGACGATACAGATGTATGTTGAGTGAAATTTTAGTCACAGATATTTGTTCAACATCTGTTGTGTCTGAAACTTGTTTTATAAACTCAGCCACAGATTGGAAATCTCATCCATACAAAGAGTATCGCACTTACTATCCAGACTGGGCCATCCAACCCGACCCCAGTATCGAGTCTTCAGATTACTGGAAATACATTTTTGTACAGTTTAATGACAAATTTGCTGAAGAATATGATGCCGAACCAGCTGATCTGCCTGATAACTGGAAGGAGATAACAGAAGATGACGCCCTCAGCAGCTTAAAAAAAACATTCAATGTGAACTAATATCAATAGCGGTAACAGAATAACTTCATAATTGATATGATTGGATAAAGACACAAATTTATCAAGTCCAACCTATAAATCTAGCATGTTTATCCAGAGGAAGGCAAATAACTTCCATAAGGTCGATGTCAATTTGCCTAATCAAAGGAAAAAATTCCTTCTCAGCTCCAAACATGGCAATCGGACCAAATCCCTGGATCAATATCCTATTTAAAAGCATCTCCCATAACCTATGATATTTTTACTTTCAAGAAAGGCATCCAGTCCCCTCTTGAACTTGTACAAGTCATCAGCCATCACCACATCATGTGACAGTGAGTTCCATAGTCTCACCGCTCTTACTATAAAGAAGCAATGCCTATGAATGTGGAAGAGTAGAACTTTTATTCCTTTACTGTAGATGTAGAGGATTCCCCCTTCTCATGGTTACAGACCTCAGTACTGAGAGAACATTGGAAAAAAATTCATTCAAATTTCATTTCATTTACATCTACTCATTGTTATTAGGTCGCCCCTAAACTGTCTTTTTTTCAAATTGAACAACCCTAAGATTGATAACCGGTCTTTGCCCTCTAATCCAGCTATGTCTTTCTTATATACAGGTGGTCAAAATTGTGCACAGTATTCTATATGTGGTCTGACCAGTGATTTGTATAAGGGCTAAACTATATCCTTGTCGTGTGTATCTATTCCTCACTTGCTGCATCCCATGATTTTATTATATGATTTTGGTTGCTAACATTAAGCTTACTGTCCACCAATATCCCCGGGTTTTACCTTCTTAGTGATATTACACTATATCCTCCTCTGTGATATTACACCATATCTTCCATTGTAATATTACACTATATCCTCCTGTGTGATATTACATTTTATCCTCCTCTGTGATATTACACCATATCTTCCATTGTTATATTACACTATATCCTCCTGTGTGATATTACACTATATCCTCCTGTGTGATATTACATTTTATCCTCCTCTGTAATATTACACTATAATTATATTACTATCATCTGCAAATATTGTGAATCTACTCTGTAAACCCTCTACAAGGTCATTAAGAAACATATTAAAAAGAAGAGGACCCAGTACTGACCCCTGTGGCACCCTACTGGTTACTGTAACCCAATCTGAGCATATACCAATAGTAACTAGAGACGGAAAACCGTCAGGCGCTTCTGATTTTAGTCCCTGTTTTATCTCTCTTCGAGCTAACATTGTGTACATATCAACAAAAGCAAATATAACTCCAGTCGCTTCCACACCAAGGACCTGCCTCCATATCATATCACATGACCCGTATTAGTCAAAAAACTCACAGGTCCTTCACTCGAAATGCAGCATTATCAGAGGAGTGCAGCACTCACTATTGTTCTCTATCAGTCATTATCACGGGACAGCTTGCAGATCCTTCACTCTTAATAGTCTCTCTCACATACACCTTTATCAGAGAATTTCAGTACTCATTCACTATTGTTCTCAGTGGCGTAACTAGGAATGGCTGGGCCCCAAGGCAAACATTTGACATGTGGCCCCCCGGCAACCGCTGCCCCCCTGCACTAACCGCATTCCTGCACACACTATTATGCCCCATAGTGGCCCCTACACTCACTATTATGCCCCATAGTGGCCCCTGCACACACTATGATGCCCCATAGTGGCCCTTGCACACAGTATTACTGTAAGTGAATTGCCAGTTGAGCAATTCTCCAGTGCTGCAGCAAAAACCTGAGAGGAAGGGAATACAGAGACAGTGAGCCCTAAAGTTGACCCAGACCCTGTCCCTACCTACTTGTCTCACTGTCCTAATGAGCCGGTCCCTACTCTGAATAAGTGACAACACAGAACGCAGACAGGACGCACAAACAACAAAGGGAGGTCAGCTAGCCAAGGGGTCGGTAACAATAGAGCAATGCAGTACAGAATCAAAATCCAAGAGAATAGTCAAAGTCAAAGCCAGCGGTCAGAAAATCAGAAGAGCAGGTATCAAGGAGTATAGCCAGTAAGCGAAATGCAATAGCAGGCACCAATGGGAAAGTGAGCAAACAATAAATAGGGAGAAAGAACCCGCCCCAGACTTGATAGGAGGACAGGCTGTCAATCACAAAGGCAGGACTAAAGTTAACTCTTAGTGGCGCAGGGGGAAAGCAAGGTGAAGGAGAAGGGCGTGGTGGAAAATCAATTAATGAGGTGAGGGAATAGGACAGTGTTCAGACAATACAAGAAAAACCCAAGGAAAGAATTACAACTTGGCACGCCTCCTGCGCCGCAGCTTGCGCCCGGAGGACGGCGCCAAAGCCCGGACAGGCAAGGACGTTACAGTACCCCCCTTTTACGAGGAGCCTCTGGACCTTCGCCAGATGGACCAGGTTTCAAAGGATTCTGGCGATGAAAGAGATTAATTAAACGTGGCGCATGTAGGTCCCTACCAGAAACCCACGTTCGCTCTTCCGGGCCATAACCCTTCCAGTGCACGAGGTACTGAACAGCATTCTGCACCCGACGGGAATCCAGAATTTTTTCTACTTCATATTCTAGTTCCCCTTGGACCACCACCGGCGCAGGTGGACTGGAAGAAGTAAGGACAGGGGAGATATACTTCTTCAAAAGCGACTTGTGGAAGACGTTGTGGATACGAAAAGAATGTGGAAGTTGTAATTTAAAAGATACTGGGTTTATGAGTTCAGAAATGACATAGGGCCCAATGTAACGTGGTGCAAATTTCCCCAAAGGAACTCTAAGACGCAGATTCCTAGTGGACAGCCAGACTCGATCTCCCACTCTGTATTCAGGGCCAGGTAAGCGTCTTTTATTTGCCTGCCGTTTTTGATATTCTTGGGCTTTAACCAGGCTCAGACGAGCCTGGACCCAGACTGTGCACAGTCGCTGATAAGTCTGTTCGGCAGTGGGATTAACAGACTCGGTGCTACGGAGAGAGGAGTACCTGCGGTTAAAACCATAGTTGCAATACAACGGAGACATTTTAGTGGTGACGTTAACCCTGTTGTTTATTGCAAACTCTGCTAGAGGAAGAAAGGTTCTCCATTTTTCCTGAGCATCAGACACAAAACACCTTAAGTCCTGTTCCAAAGTTTGGTTGAATCTCTCTGTCTGGCCATTGGTCTCAGGGTGGAACGCGGAAGAGAAAGACAGAGAGACCCCCAGACGACCACAAAATTCCTTCCAGAATCTAGAGACAAATTGTACACCCCGATCAGATACAATATTTTCCGGTACACCATGCAAGCGGAGTATGTGATTAATAAAGAACGAGGCTAGACATGGAGCACTAGGAATTTTCTTTAGGGGTACAAAATGACACATTTTGGAGAATCTATCCACAACAACCCAAATCACAGTCTTCCCTTGGGAACAAGGCAAATCAGTAATGAAGTCCATTGACAAATGGGACCATGGTCTCTTAGGTATAGGAAGGGGATGAAGAAGGCCCTCGGGTAATCTCCTAGGAGTCTTCATCTTAGCACATGTCTCACAGGCAGCAACAAATTCACATACGTCTCGAGACCAGGACGGCCACCAGTAAGAGCGGGAGAGAAGGTATTTAGTCCCAGCGAAGCCGGGATGTCCCGTTAAGGTAGAACAATGAATTTCCTCCAAAACACGAAGACGAAGATTTGGCGGTACAAATAGTTTCCCAGTGGCAGTATTACTGGGAGCAAGATCTTGTGAATTAACCACTAAAGTAGCAAGATCAGGAGTAATAATGGCGAGAACCACTCCGGGAGACAAGATTTTATCTGGGACATCTTTAGGGGCACCGCTGGGACCAAAACTGCGAGATAGGGCATCAGCCCGTACATTTTTAGAGCCTGGACGATAAGTCACCACAAAATTAAAACGTGTGAAGAATAGCGCCCAGCGGGCCTGCCTAGGAGACAGTCGCTTAGCGCTATCCAGATATAGTAAGTTCTTATGATCGGTGAATACTGTGATCTGGTGTTTGGCCCCCTCGAGGAAATGTCTCCACTCCTCAAATGCCCATTTAATGGCTAGGAGTTCTCGATTACTAACGTCATAGTTGCGCTGCGTAGGAGAGAATTTCCTCGAGAAGAAGGCTACAGGTTGTAAACACGTAAAATTTTCAGAGCCCTGAGACAACACGGCACCAACCCCCACTTCAGAGGCATCAACTTCAATAATAAATGGGCGATCATAGTCTGGTGGTACTAATACAGGAGCCTCAACAAAACATTTCTTGAGATGTACAAAAGCCTCTTCCGCTTCCGGAGTCCATTTGGTCACATCGGCACCTTTCTTTGTGAGATCCGTCAATGGCTTCACTATAGAAGAGAAATTCTTAATAAATTTTCGATAATAGTTGGAGAACCCCAAGAAACGTTGCAGGGCTTTAAGGTTGGAGGGGCGTTCCCAGTTTTTAATAGCCATGACTTTTAGTGGATCCATACAAAAAGAATCGGGAGTAATAACGTAACCGAGGAAGGTGACCCTTTGGACTCCGAACAGGCATTTGGACAGTTTGGCAAAGAGAGAGTTTTGACGCAACAGTAGCAAAACACTCCTAACATGCTCAATATGTGTGGCCCAATCAGGAGAGAACACTAGAATATCATCCAGGTAGACAACCACATAACGACCGAGCAAGTCTCTAAAGATATCGTTAACAAAGTGTTGAAATACTGTGGGTGCATTACATAACCCGAAAGGCATTACCAAATATTCAAAGTGACCTTCCGGGGTGTTGAACGCAGTTTTCCATTCATCTCCTTCTCTAATCCGGATCAGATTGTATGCCCCACGGAGGTCAATTTTAGAAAACCAGCGGGCACCCACAATCTGATTGAAAAGATCAGGGATCAGGGGAAGAGGGTACTGATTTTTAACCGTAATTTTATTTAATTCTCGGTAGTCAATGCATGGTCACAGTCCGCCATCTTTCTTTTTAACAAAAAAGAACCCAGCTCCCATGGGAGACTGAGACGGACGGATGTGACCTTTAAGAAGACTATCCTGAGTGTAATCTCGCATAGCCTCACGTTCTGGAGCAGAAAGATTGAAGATCCTTCCCTTAGGGTATTTGGAGCCGGGAAGGAGTTCAATTGCACAATCGTAAGGTCTATGTGGCGGTAAAACTTCAGCAGCTTTAGGATCAAAAACATCATGAAAATCAAACAGAAATTCAGGAAGAAGCGTCTCCTCACTGAGACAATCGGAGGCATGCAAAGCAATACAATGGGAGGAGCACTGATTCCCCCATTTCACTAACTCTTTTTTGGGCCAATCAAAGGTAGGGTTATGGAGGTCTAGCCAGGGAAGCCCTAAAATGATATCAGACGAGAGATCCTCCATAACAAAAAAACTCATGAGCTCCGTATGTATTGAGTCCACTTGCAAAGAGAGTAAGGGGGTTTTAAAACAGAATTTTACCCCTGGCCAGTGGAGTAAAATCCGCCCCAGTAACCAACAGAGGAGTATCTAATGATACAAGTTCAATACGTAAAGCAGAAACAAACGAAAATTTAACAAAGTTAGTGGCAGCCCCAGAATCTACTAGGGCCTGCCCAGAAACAGATCTGCCCCCAAAGGACAGAGACACAGGTAACATCAATTTGTGAGATTTTTCAGAAGATACCTGACTGCCTGAGTGGTTCTTCTGAATACCACTCAGGCCCTGAAATTTTCCGCTGGTGTACGTGGTTTGATGGAACAGTCTCGGATGAGGTGACCCGGTTTGCCGCAATACAGGCAGAGATGATTCCGGAGAGGATATTCTCGTCTAGCCTTGGTATCCAGTGCTCCCAACTGCATAGGCTCATCTCCAGGGGTGACAGAAGGAGAAACAGATTCTTTAACAGAAAGAGAGGGATAGACAGAAGACTTAGTGGGACCAATCCCCACCCTCTCTTTACGTCTGTCCTGGAGTCTCCTGTCAATGCGGACAGCTAAGGTCATGGCCTTTTCTAAGGTAGGGGGATCAGGGTGACCTACCCAGACATCCTTCACTGAATCATTCAGGCCCTGTTTAAAAAGAGCTTTCAAAGCGGAGTCACACCAACCTGCTGTTATACTCAACTTCCGAAACTCAGAGCAGTAAGTTTCAGCGGATAGTTTACCTTGCCGGAGGGTAAGAAGTTGGGACTTGGCAAGTCCAATTTGATCAGGCTCAGCATAAATGGCCCCAAAGACTTAAAAAATGTTTCCAGATCTGTCCACTCCTCTACCTCAGGGGGGAGTTTAAGGGCCCAAGTCTGTGGATCCCCCTGTAAGAGTGAAATGACCACCCCCACCATCTGAGACTGCAACGTATGAGGGTTGACACGAAAATACAACAGACATGATTCCCTGAACGTCTCAAATTTACCTCGGTCCCCTGAAAACCTATCCGGGAGTAACATTTTAACCCTGGGAAGGGAAATGACAGCAGGTGGTGTAGCAGCGGCCTCAGCTTGATTCTGGGTGAGAGTGTGTACCTGATCGGCCAGCTCAGACACCAAACCTGCCAAACCCTCCATTCGAGTCACAAGGTCCTGAATAGAAGCCATGCCAGTAGAAGGGTTAAAGTTTTTTTTTTTTTTTTAAGGCCTGCTATTCTGTAAGGGAATTGAGCAATTCTCCAGTGCTGCAGCAAAAACCTGAGAGGAAGGGAATACAGAGACAGTGAGCCCTAAAGTTGACCCAGACCCTGTCCCTTCCTACTTGTCTCACTGTCCTAATGACAGGAACAACTTGGAGCCTGTCCCTACTCTGAATAAGTGACAACACAGAACGCAGACAGGACGCACAAACAACAAAGGGAGGTCAGCTAGCCAAGGGGTCGGTAACAATCGATCAATGCAATACAGAATCAAAATCCAAGAGAATAGTCAAAGTCAAAGCCAGAAAATCAGACGAGCAGGTAACAAGGAGTATAGCCAGTAAGCGAAATGCAATAGCAGGCACCAATGGGAAAGTGAGCAAACAATAAGTAGGGAGAAAGAACCCGCCCCAGACTTGATAGGAGGACAGGCTGTCAATCACAAAGGCAGGACTAAAGTCAACTCTTAGTGGCGCAGGGGGAAAGCAAGGTGAAGGAGAAGGGCGTGGTGGAAAAAATCAATTAAGGAGGTGAGGGAATAGGACAGTGTTCAGACAATACAAGAAAAACCCAAGGAAAGAATTACAACTTGGCACGCCTCCTGCGCCGCAGCGTGCGCCCGGAGGACGGCGCCAAAGCCCGGACAGGCAAGGACGTTACAATTATGCCCCATAGTGGCCCCTGTACACAGTATTATGCCCCATAGTGACCCCTGCACACAGTATTATGCGCCATAGTGGCCACTGCCACAGTATTATGCCCATAGTGGCCCCTGCACACAGTATTATGTCCCATAGTGACCCCTGCACACAGTATTATGCCCCATATTGGCCACTGCCACAGTATTATGCCCCATAGTGGCCCCTGCACACAGTATTATGCCCCATAGTGGCCCTTGTACACAGTATTATGCCCCATAGTGGCCCCTTCACATAGTATTATGCCCCATTCTGAAAAGACCCCAGAGTATAATGATAGCAGTGTTTGAGGGGTTCGCGGACCGCAGCCTTACTTACTGATCCCCACTCATGCTCACAGCCATCTCTGGTTCTGCAGAATGGGAAGTACAGGTGGCAAGTGAATAGGGCCCGTTACCTGCTGGGGTTACTCCAGCAGGTAACGGCCTATTAAAAAAAAAAAAAAACATGAGGGGCCCGCCGGGTGCCCTAATGTCCCAGGCCCTGTGGCAGCCGCTACCGCTACTACCCTGGTATTTACGCCACTGATTGTTCTCTGTTATCAGCCATTATCAGGACACATGACGTTATCCAAAAGCCCAGAAGAGAGCCTGAAGAGGTGAGGGAAGGGGAGTATAAATGTTTGTTGTTTTTTTGCACCTCCCGTGGGCCTTCACTTATTATACAACATGGTATAATAATTTCCCTTTCGGTTCACAGGTGATGAACCCCCAACAAACCTGAACTTTTTTTGAATATTCGAGTCAAATCCGGTTTGTTGTGAACTGATTCACTCAGCTATTCACCAGCCATGTATCGTCCACTTGATTATTACATTGTGGGGTCTCTTCAGGCCTCGGAGTATAATAATCGGAGGCCAGGGAAGGTGTGAAACAATTAAAACAACCCTGCCATGGCATCTTATAGCATTCCAGGCTTCTTCTATACCCCAGGTCACGTGGGGGGCATCAACATCATTATGTCAGCGTACATCCAGTCTGAGATGGATTTTTTCAGTGAGCCATGAATATTCCATAAGTGAGTCTCCCGAGGTTCACCCATCACTAACAAGGAAATACCACCATGTACCGAAACTGGTCATTGCCGAAGCCCAGTCACTTGGGGGTGGCGACATCACAATTTGACAATACCGTGTACCTTCAATCCATAACAAATTTCTCCAGAAAACTGCAAATATTTGTACAACCAATCTCACGACAACCACAGTAAGGAAATACCACCAGATATACTGAAGTCTAGCTTAATTTGTGCCTAAAAAATATAGAATGGACGTGGCTTAAGTGAGAGGGCGTGGCTTATGGCTAATACACCAGCATTTTAGTTCAAGAACTATAAAAAGCGGGCATGAAGTTAAAAAAAAATGTCTAATGTGTCGTACAGAGTGAGACACTGATAAATGTGGCACATCTTCTACTTGGTCTAGGCTTAAAGGGGTTTTCCAGCCCCTATTTTCATATTGATGACCTATCCATAGGATTGATCATCAGCAGGGGAGTAACTACCGGGGTAGCAGCGGTAGCAGCTGCCACAGGGCCCGGTATATTACGGGGCCCCGCGGGCCCCCGATGCGTTTTTTTTTTTTAATAAGTCGTTACCTGCTGGAGTAACCCCAGCAGGTAACGGGCCCTATATACTTACCGATCCCCGGGGTCCCGCTCACGGCCGCCTGCGCTTCCGATTCTGCAGAGGCGGCTGTGAGCAGGAGCGCGGATCGGTATGTGAGGCCGCGGCCGAACCCCACAATCACTGCTATCATTATACTCCGGGGTCTTTTCAGACACCGGAGTATAATAATCGGAGGCCCAGAGTTGGTGAGGGAACATAGAAAACACTGTACTCACCCCTCCTGCGCTTATCCAGGCTTCGGGCCTGTTTGGTGACGTCCCAGACGTCAGCCGACGTCATTTTGCGTCGCGACGCCGGCCCGGATCACGTGACGCCGGCCTGGTCCAACATTGAAGAAGGCCGGAGTAGCAGGGAGTGGATCGGAGCGAGGAACAGGTAAGCAACGTTGTTTTTTTATGTTCGCTCGCCTCCCCTGGGTCTCCGATCATTATACTCTGGGGTCTGAAAAGACCCCGGAGTATAATAATTGTTCATGGGTGGTCCACAATGGGACATATAATACTGTGTGCAGGGGCCACTATGGGGAATAATAGTGTGTGCAGGGGCCACTATGGGGAATAATACTGTGTGCAGGGGCCACTATGGGGAATAATAGTGTGTGCAGGGGCCACTATGGGGAATTACAGTGTGTGCAGGGGCCACTATGGGGAATAATAGTGTGTGCAGGGGCCACTATAAGGCATGATACTGTGTGCAGGGGCCACTTTGGGGCAAAATACTGTGTGCAGGGGCCACTATGGGGAATAATACTGTGTGCAGGGGCCACTATGGGACATGATACTGTGTGCAGGGGCCACTATGGGACATAATACTGTGTGCAGGGGCCACTATGGGACATGATACTGTGTGCAGGGGCCACTATGGGACATGATACTGTGTGCAGGGGCCACTATGGGACATGATACTGTGTGCAGGGGCCACTATGGGACATGATATTGTGTGCAGGGGCCACTATGGGGCATGATACTGTGTGCAGGGGCCACTATGGGGCATGATACTGTGTGCAGGGACCACTATGGGGCATGATATTGTGTGCAGGGGCCACTATGGGACATTATACTGTGTGCAGGGGCCACTATGGGACATGATACTGTGTGCAGGGGCCACTATGGGACATGATACTGTGTGCAGGGGCCACTATGGGACATGTTACTGTGCGCAGGAGCCACTATGGGGCATGATACTGTGTGCAGGGGCCGCTATGGCACATAATAGTGTGCGCAGCATTGCGTTTTTTTTTTTTGGGGGGAGGGGGTTGGAGGGGGGCGGACCCGGGGGCGGGGTCGGGGGCGGCCTTTCGGGGGGGGGCCCCATGTCAAATGTTCGCCTTGGGGCCCAGCCATTCCTAGTTACGCCACTGATCATCAGTATGTGATCCTTGGGGTGAGACACCCAGATCTTGCACATATCAGCTCTTCTGGCAGTGGATGGGCAGCGCGTCAAATAATAGGAGTGGAGCTACAGATCCTATTACTTGAATAGTAGCAGACTGAATGCGCTTCCTATCCACTGCAGCAGTTTCTAGCACCTAGAGGCTGACAGAGCAGCTGATCTGTGCAGGTTCTGGGTGTTGGACCTCCACAGTCACATACTGATGACCTATCCTGTGATCTGACCTATTACAGTCATATGAAAAAGTTTGGGCACCCCTATTAATCTTAATCATTTTTAGTTCTAAATATTTGGGTGTTTGCAACAGCCATTTCAATTTGATATATCTAATAACTGATGGACACAGTAATATTTCAGGATTGAAATGAGGTTTATTGTACTAACAGAAAATGTGCAATATGCATTAAATCAAAATTTGACTGGTGCAAAAGTATGGGCACCTCAACAGAAAAGTGACATTAATATTTAGTAGATCCTCCTTTTGCAAAAATAACAGCCTCTAGTCGCTTCCTGTAGCTTTTAATCAGTTCCTGGATCCTGGATGAAGGTATTTTTGACCATTCCTCTTTACAAAACAATTCCAGTTCAGTTAAGTTTGATGGTCGCCGAGCATGGACAGCCCGCTTCAAATTATCCCACAGATGTTCAATGATATTCAGGTCTGGGGACTGGGATGGCCATTCCAGAACATTGTAATTGTTCCTCTGCATGAATGCCTGAGTAGATTTGGAGCTGTGTTTTGGATCATTGTCTTGCTGAAATATCCATCCCCGGCGTAACTTCAAATTCGTCACTGATTCTTGTACATTATTCTCAAGAATCTGCTGATGCTGAGTTGAATCCATGCGACCCTCAACTTTAACAAGATTCCCGGTGCCGGCATTGGCCACACAGCCCCAAAGCATGATGGAACCTCCACCAAATTTTACAGTGGGTAGCAAGTGTTTTTCTTGGAATGCTGTGTTTTTTTGACGCCATGCATAACACCTTTTTGTATGACCAAACAACTCAATGTTTGTTTCATCAGTCCACAGGACCTTCTTCCAAAATGAAGCTGGCTTGTCCAAATGTGCTTTTGCATACCTCAGGCGACTCTGTTTGTGGCGTGCTTTCAGAAATGGCTTCTTTCGCATCACTCTCCCATACAGCTTCTCCTTGTGCAAAGTGTGCTGTATTGTTGACCGATGCACAGTGACACCATCTGCAGCAAGATGATGCTGCAGCTCTTTGGAGGTGGTCTGTGGATTGTCCTTGACTGTTCTCACCATTCTTCTTCTCTGCCTTTCTGATATTTTTCTTGGCCTGCCACTTCTGGGCTTAACAAGAACTGTCCCTGTGGTCTTCCATTTCCTTACTATGTTCCTCACAGTGGAAACTGACAGGTTAAATCTCTGAGACAACTTTTTGTATCCTTCCCCTGAACAACTATGTTGAACAATCTTTGTTTTCAGATCATTTGAGAGTTGTTTTGAGGAGCCCATGATGCCACTCTTCAGAGGAGATTCAAATAGGAGAACAACTTGCAATTGGCCACCTTAAATACCTTTTCTCATGATTGGATACACCTGGCTATATAGTTCAAAGCTCAGTGAGGTTACAAAACCAATTTTGTGCTTCAGTAAGTCAGTAAAAAGTAGTTAGGAGTATTCAAATCAATAAAATGATAAGGGTACCCAAATTTTTGCACCGGTCAAATTTTGATTTAATGCATATTGCACATTTTCTGTTAGTACAATAAACCTCATTTCAATCCTGAAATATTACTGTGTCCCTCAGTTATTAGATATATCAAATTGAAATGGCTGTTGCAAACACCCAAATATTTAGAACTAAAAATGATTAAGATTAATAGGGGTGCCCAAACTTTTTCATATGACTGTATATTCTATGTCTCCATACATATGGCTGTGTATTATAATGGTTCTGTGTATGGGGCCATGAGCTTAGGGCAAAATTCAAGACAGGTCTTATTCCTGCTTGCTTTTTTGCAGGCTGGGCTTACTGAAGTTAATTTATCTGTGGAGGTACGATCAGCACTTGGACATCATCCATGTGCCATTCAACCACAGACCCAGCTCATGCACATGGTTGTGTTCATGACAACTGCTGCAGCCTCCTGCACCGGTCACCGCTCTCCTGCACTGGTCACCACTCTCCTGTACTGGTCACCGCTCTCCTGTACTGGTCACCGCTCTCCTGTACTGGTCATCACTCTCCTGTACTGGTCATCACTCTCCTGTACTAGTCACCACTCTCCTGTACTGGTCACCGCTCTCCTGTACTGGTCACTACTCTGCTGTACTGGTCACCGCTCTCCTGTACTGGTCACCACTCTCCTGTACTGGTCATCACTCTCCTGTACTGGTCACCGCTCTCCTGTACTGGTCACCGCTCTCCTGTACTGGTCATCACTCTCCTGTACTGGTCACCGCTCTCCTGCACTGGTCACCGCTCTCCTGCACTGGTCACCGCTCTCCTGTACTGGTCACCGCTCTCCTGTACTGGTCATTACTCTCCTGTGACAGGTCCCTGACTATACAGTACATGAGAGCTGTCTCCATCTCCTGTACTGGTCATCATTCTCCTGCATATCCCTGAGTATAAGGTAAGTGACAACTGCTGCTGCCTCCTGCACTGGTCACCCGTCTCCTGCAGCAGACTGGGTTCACACTGTGCTTTTTAAATCAGAACTGCATGCAGTTTTTAATAGCAGTAACGCCTAGTGCATGTTACTCTGCATTTCAGCTGTAAGCTAATAGTCATCAAACTGAAAACCTCTGATTTACTGGAATAGTAACATGCTGCTCATCACTACTATTAAAAAGCATGCAGTTACTGATGAAAGAAAGCACTGTGTGAACACAGCCTCAAAGTTATCACTGTACCCACTGGTGTAACTATTGGGGGTCACAGCTGCGACTAGGCCCAGAAGCCAAGGGGGCCGATAGGTCCTCTCACCACATTAGAGCTGGAAAAACTTCTTTGCTCTCCTTTCTAATCTCCTTTGATATCTGGCAGTCTGTGCATTATAAAAGTATTCCCCCTGCCCCCTGGTGCACTCGAGGGAGACGATTTATGATACACAGCATTCAACAGTCAGAAAGGAGAAACTTAACCTTAAAATAGCAGTTGATCAGCAACATATAATCAAGCAGAGATTCTGTGGATGAAACTGTAGCATAAAAAGGGACAAGATTGCTCAGTGTTGGAGGCACCAACAGTGGATGGGAATGATGAGACTTCTTGGACATAGCCTTTTCCAATTTTTCTAAGTGACTAAGCTTTAAACTTACCACACCAATTTATGGAATATGTGGGGTAGGTCACAGCTTTATTTATTATAACAAATTGTAATATCCAAACATTTCATGCCTGTCGTAACCATTCTTCCTCTTCTTTCCGAATGCCCCGCTGGAATGTGCTTTGTGTATTAGTTCCTCAGTGTGCACAGAATCTCTCCTTCTTGTCAAACAGTTGTAACCTTCATGTAACCTTCAGTGCACTTCCACGTGATAAAGGTCTGTCCTGATTGTATGATGGACACACAGCTGCACATCTTGTCACAATCCAGTTTTTAGAACTTTGTCTTGTAAGTAAAAATTGAAGGAAATGATGATGAAATTACACTTATTGACACACAAAAATCAGGACTGCTACAGATCAGAACTGTAATGTCTTTAGTGATGAATGGGATCTGTTTGGTCATGTTGTCACAGCTACTAGCATTCAGCCAGATATGTCCTGCAGCTTGGTCCATCAGATTCCGCTATACCACACTTTTGGTGCCACAGTATTGGCATAATAAAACAAAATTATATTAAAAAAGGTCCCAACCTCGAAAAAATGTGTCATAAGTCTTCCAATACCATTTTTTTTTTCAATTCTTCATCACTTTTCTAGTGTCAGACACACTGACAGACACACATTTTTCTTCAAATTCAAATGTAGTTGCCACTGCCACACTATTGGCATAGTGACAACAAAATAAAACAAACAAAACCACCATTGCTTCTTCCAATATGAAGAAGCAATGTTCTGTTATGTTCTGGGGCTGCTTTGCTGCATCTGGCACAAGGTGTCTTGAATCTGTGCAGGGTACAATGAAATCTCAAGACTATCAAGGGATTCAAGAGAGAAATGTTCTGCCCAGTGTCAGAAAGCTTGGTCTCAGTCGCAGGTCATGGGTCTTGCAACAGGATAATGACCAAAAACACCCAAGAATGTCTAAGAGGAAAACATTGGACTATTCTGAAGTGGCCTTCTATGAGCCCTGACCTAAATCCTATTGAGCATCTTTGGAAGGAGCTGAAAAAGACCGTCTGGAAAAGGCACCCTTCAAACCCGAGACAACTGGAGCAGTTTGCTCATGAGGAGTGGCCAAAATACCTGTTGAGAGGTGTAGAAGTCTCATTGACAGTTACAGGAATCGTTTGATTGCAGGGATTGCCTCAAAAGGTTGTGCAACAAAATATTAAGTTAAGGGAACCTTCATTTCTGTCCAGGCCTGTTTCCTGAGTTTTCTTTTTTTTAAAAAATTCTGTTGAAGCATGGTTGAAAAGCAATGTCTGACTTTCATTTGTTCATTTTCATAGAATTTTTATATATTATTACTTTTGTCAGATTTAAGTTATTTCTGTGACCATTGTGGGTTTTTCTTTCATTAAACGAGGGGTACCAACAATTTTATCCACGTGTGTATAAATAAAATGTATTATTATTATTATTATTATTATTACTGCCACTGTCCATCGTATTCCATGCTATGCTGTTGCTTTCACTACTGCTATCCTAGTACAGTCAGACATCATCTTCTGCCTTTTCCATTGTGTTCCATATTGTTTTGCCATTGCTGCTCCTATTACTACCACTAACTCACAGTGGACATCATCTCCTGCATTTTGTGTGGCTTTTGTGGACTTGCTACTCCCTAAAATGGGATAATTTTGGGTGCATTTAGAAAAGCCATTGCTCCTCCCAATAGCATCTGCCCTCTAAAGGGATCATTTTTGGATAGTTTTTTTTTTTTATTTTAAAAAGCATAAAAACTCCTCAGTGTGTTACTAACCAGGCTGTGTGTTACTATCGGCTACCATCCATTTACCCATGGCCATATCTGTTGTGTTACTTTGACTTTACTCTGTGTTTGTGATAGAGATCTAGAAAGGGGTTAGATACAGTCCTAGGAGCCCTCAGAGAGTCAGACATAACTTTAAGGCAATTTGCCTGAATCGAACTTTTGGTCTGTGGTGGCGAACACGTACACGAATCTTGAAATCTTTGCTTATCTGTAGTTTGGTCTACATCTAGTGGATAAACATATGTCGAGGTTGTATGATGGACGCACAGCTTCATGGCTCGTCACAATGCAGTTTTCAAAACTGTCATTTGGAAGTAAGCAATGATGGTTCCTATAAAGCTGGGATTAGTAACCTCCGGGTTAAACTACACCTCCCAGCATACACACTTACTTGGCTGTTCTTAAAACTACCACAGAAGTAACTGGAACATGCTGGGAGTTGTAGTTTCACAACAGCCAGAGGTTGCTGATCTGTGTTATAAAGCGTTAACCTGCTGAGATCTAAAAGATCATAAGGAATTGATGCTGAAATTATATTTTCGGCGTACAACGAATATTCTTAATGTGCTTCAACCAAAGAACACTTTTAAGGCGTGGTTTATGGGAAACAGAAAGTGAATAGGCTTTTGTGTTACTTCCTTGTGCTGTCAGATAAGAGATCAGACACGATGGAGGACTCTTTTCCGATACGGCTTTGAACAATGAGATCTTAAAGGACTGAGGTAAATCTTCATTGTACACTGTAGAATAAGATGGGGAGGATACACCATGATAAACACGTGTGTATGAATACAGAGGACACATGTTATAATCTAACAGACTGGCCCACCCAGAATTCTCCCCTGGGCTCAGGCTCTGCCACTATATGTGCTCAGCCAAGGGGTTAAATAGGTGACTACAAAATGAACGGTCTATCTTTGGTCATGAATATCAGATCTGTGTGCACATGGTGTACACGTCCTATATTATGAAATTCTGGGGGGGAAAATTCTCAGCTTTAAAGGGGTCATCTAGGAATTTGACAAATCACAGACGAAGCTGGAGATGTGACACATAAAAAATAAAACCTGTCCTGGGTTCTCCAGTGTATATCATCGGGGTCCATTTGGATGCGCGCTGTGAAGTCACCTCCAGAAGTCCTGTGCGCTGCACTGATTGACTTCACAGAGAGTACCCGAATGGACAGTGATGGCGGACACCGGAGCGCCAGGGACAGATGATGATTTTTTCTATGTTTCACCTTTCCTGTCCTCCTATATTAGCATTGCACATGAACAAGATATTATTTCAGAGGATCTATAGCATAAAACAATTCCCGGTTACATCTGGGTCATTTATAATCCTATTTATTAAGGGAAAATGCAGGAAACTGTTTTATAAATCATCAGAACATACTGTAAGAATGAAGTGAGTGGGTGCTTACCACCTAGGTCACCATTTCTAGGGGGGGGATAGTTATCTATATTTAACAGGCTTTGGTTAGCATTTATTTGTCTACTTTGTGTGCAAATTAAAGGGGTTTTCCAGGATAAATTTTTTTTTTTTGTGAAAAAAATAAAAAAAAACATACTCACCTGTCCCCAGTGCTTCGGTGTCCTCCCAGCGCGGTCCAGTCCTGCGATCTGGTCCTCCTCATGTGACCACTGAGGCCAGTCAGCCGCCTCAGCAGAGGACACTTGACGTCACTACCTGTGACATTCCTGGGTCCTTTTCTTAGGCCGCTGTCATGTCATGCCTAAGGAAAGGGACCTGGGAAGTCACACCCAGTGAGGACTTCTTGCAAAAGAAGACAGCCAAGCAGCAGGACCGGACCACGCTAGGAGGCATCGGAGACACCTTCCCCGGCCTAATTAAAAAAAATGAAAATATGCTGGACAACCTATCCGCAGGATAGAGGATGAATAGCTGATGGGTGGGGGTCCTGAGCAGGGCCACTTTAACCATAGGGCAAATGGTACATCCACATCGGGCCCTATGGTAGTGGAGACTCCCTCTGTTGACCCGGATCAAGCGTGACAGTCCTGCATTTTGGGTGCAGTATTGCTGCCAAGATTTCAATGCTATCCTTGCTCCACCATTCAGGTTTCAGCTGATGATGTCTACAACAGGACGGCATGATGAGCTCCAAGCTGCAGACATATATGATATATACCTATGGACACTTGAGGGAACATTAAATTATGTGGGGGCCCACTTAGGAAACCTTTAAACAGAGCCTACTCAAGTATTAAAATGGCCCAGGTCCTGATATTGGGGACTGTGGCATAAGTACCAGGGTAGCTGCGGTAGCGGCTGCCGCAGGGCCTGGGACCTGATGCTTTTTTTTTTTTTTTTTAAATAAGGCAGTTACCTGCCTTATTTAAAAATGACCCTCATGATACATTCACCCTAAGGCTAGGTTCACACCAGCGCTCGCTTTCTGTTCGGGGATTCTGTCCCCATTCTGCTTGAAAAATGTTGAGAGAAAAGTTCTGCAAGCAGAAAACTCAGCATGTCCGCTGCAGATTTGCAGGTACTGTAAAATACAGCGTTTTGTGCCACGTCTTTTCTGCAACATAGGACCCCAGCCTACGGCTGATGTCAGGGGAAAAAAATTCCTTCATGACTCCAAATCCAGCAATCAGTATCAGTGCTGCACCATCCATGAGGGGAGGTGAGCTTCTGGCCTCAGGCGGCACTGTTACAGGAGTGCAGGGGGTGGCGGTTTAATCTGTATAGCCACACTTCAATGTGCAAGGCTGGGTTAAAGAAAGGGCTCTTGGAACGCACTTCCACTGGTCCTCCAAAACTGAACCAGAAAGCGTCTCCACCTGGGACAGAAGTAGCTACTGCATCATCCACTGCCCTTCCCTCTATGACTCAGTACACCTCTATAGTCTATACTGACCGCAGCAGGCAGGCACAGGCTCTTAGCTCAGGAGGGGGGGAACCAGCATGAAGGAGAGCAGTCACTGTGTGTGAAGGTGAAGGAGGTGTCGCAGACAGTCAGCAGGTAGCTTGAGAGGTTGGTTCAGGGACACAAGAGGAAAGGTGGAGGCAGCTACTGATATTGCTCTTCGGAGGTTGCAATGTTCTGAGCTGTTCTGGTTAGTGATCCTGGCGGCAGACTGAATAGAGAAGCTGATTGGAGGAGAAGCTGTCACTAGTTCTGACTGCCAATCAAAACTCAGAAAATCGGGAGTAGGCATGTCCCCAGGCAGAGGTCCCATGACTAGAAGCTTCTGGAAACTGGTCCAATGCACCAACCAGAGAAAGTCCCAGGGACTAAGGGAGTACCACTTCTCTTGGTGTAGTTCTCAGTATCTGTTCTTATTCTGTGTGTGTATATATTGCACAGTATAACTTGTCCATTATGCTGGGTATAATGCTCTTATTTGGGGGCATGTGATATGTGAGGGGCGCTATTTCACTTTTTGCCTCAGGCAGCAGAAGGTGCAGCCTTGATTAGTATAAAACCTTGGGTCAACTTGACTTCACCAAAAATCTAAAACATGTAATATGTTTCCATTCAAGAAAGGCATTCAGACCCTTTTTAGGCTACGGCTCCATGTTGCGGAAGCGCAGCTTTTTTTTGTTGCGGTTTTTTGAGCCAAAGCCAACAATGGTTACAAAAGGAATGGGAAATATATAGGAAGTTCTTATACTTCTCCCTTCTGCTGAATCCACTCCTGGCTTTGGCTCAAATAAACGCAACAAAATCTGCAAAAAAAAAGCTGATTTTCCACAACGTGGGGCCATAGCCTAAAACTTGCACAATGAATCCACCATTTAGGGCCCAAAATAGGCTGAATTTTAAGGGATTAATAAGGAAATGTTTTTTTTTATAGTTATGTGCCACACCTCCAGTGATCAACCTCTTAGGATCTGTACTCCAATGTATAAATTCATGCTTGTAATCTATAGTCTATGGTAGCATGTTCTATGCTGTGTATTCATTCACTAGTAGTCTGCGCACTCCATTATATTCAACATGGGATACAGTAAATGAAGACTTGAATTACTGTAGTCCTTTACTTTCTCCCTGCTGATGCATATGCTACAGGAGCATATGGAGAGATAGTAGCATAGCTAAAATAACTTAAATATCTTACCCTACCAGGGAAGGACAAGCTGTCTGTGCAGGGAACCTGCTATCATTGCAGAAGCATCAATGGCTAATGTTGAACCAGTGACTGGGCTGCATTCTGGATGGATTTTATTACTCTACTGAAACTACCTTTCCTTACATTACTGTATGGGCACTGAAGGGTGGAATATCTACAAGGGGACACCACTGTATAAGCACTTGGTGGTTCTAATGTAAGGATGGTCTGCTATAAGACCTACAATGTATAGTGACATCTCTACAATCTTAATTAAAGGTGCTTTGATGATTGAGATCCCTGGTGAGTAGACAGTACTGCCAATGCCAAATGGTCGGTAGCAGGACACCTCTGTTTTATTAGTTGAAATAATATAACTTTTGTAGAAATATCCTAGTTTGGAAAATTCTCTCAAAATGTTATTGTGGCATAATTTATGCTTCTGTGTCTAATATGATCTGTTTTATTTGGGATTGGTTGATTTATTGAATGTTTCATGTTTTAGGCTCATTGGGGTTTGTTATTGTTGGAGAAGAACATCATTTTTAAGGCTGAGGCTGAAATGGAATTGTCGAGTCTGGTACCCCAATGGACTCAATCATGGGGTGAGTACCACAGTCTCTCCTAGATTTAAGGACGAAGTTTCCAGGATAGTAGGCATCAGAAGGGTAACTTGAAGCCTCTGGCCCTGATGCCAAATCTGTACAGTGAGGCCATACAGTAGAGATTATGAATGGCTGAAAAGGTCAATTGACCTTTTTGTGACATGAATGGATGGATGTGAGAGATGGTGGCCAATGGCATATCTTTGCCAGGAAATCAATCTGTAGTGTTGGATTCATTCTGGTTGTAGTTGGATCCTGTATTTGAATGTATGTTGAACAACAGGTCTGGATCCCATTAATACAAGCAGAGACCAGGCCACAGATTACGGCATAGATAGATTGGTGTAGTTCCATCTTAATGGCATTGTTGTCCAAGATGACAAACTCTCCAGACCAACAAGTTACCCAAAAAACTGACTGCCTGAAATTCCTCATGTATGGCCAGCTTTAATGTAGTCAAGCATAACTGACCATATTACAGTATGTGTATATCTTTTAACACAGATCTATTCTATCTTCACAGAAAAAGCATTGAAGAAACTGAAATTAAAACTAAAGCAGTATGTGAATTTGAAGATAACACTAAAAGATGTCTTAGAAATTGGATTGGATAACATCCACCATGACCAATCACAGATTAAACAGGACATCCTATGGTCTTACGTAAGGAAGCTGATGGCATTAAACACCACTGCAAGGGAGGTTAGCAGTGACATCCACCCATTAGATGTCCTCTGTGTCCTCCTGCATTGTGCGGACAGTTTTCTACAGCAAGAGATTGTAACTAAAATGACCATATGCCAATTTTCTGTCCCACTCCTACTTCCTCCCACCAGTGGTCCAAACTTCACGCTCATGCTATGGGCAATGAGAGGCATTGTAAAAAGATGGAGACCTCAAGTGAAAGCAAGCAGCAAAAGTTTCACCGAACAAAGTGTAGTGTGTATTCCTATGCCCGTCTTCTCGTTCGTCAGATTGGGCAAAGTAAAATTCTCCAAATCTGAGCTCTTAAATGACCTTCTCTGTTCACCAGCCCAAAATCATGACTTCTTCATACATCACAATTTGGAAGGAGGAAATGAGGAGAAGACAGTGTCTGAAGGCATAGTAGAAATGTCCTGGTACTTTCCATGTGGGAAGTCTGATGTTTTCCCAGAGCCTATTGCTGTGGCCAACCTACGTGGAGACCTGGAGACCAACTGGGAACAGTTCACATTTCTCACCCGAATCTCTTCAGCCGTGTTTACATTTATTGACAGTGTTCCTGCAGACTTAGAAACTAAGCTGTTACCAACCAGCAAAAATTATTATTACATTGTTATTCAGCAAGAAGATTCACATAAGAAGCTATGGATGAACTTCATTTCTACATTAGGGATTGAAAGAAGCAACGTTATAATAAAGGACAAAAAAATAAACCAAACTAAAATCGTGCAAGAAGTGAGAAAAATCATGTTGTCCTTAATAAATAGCAAAAAGATAACAATTGAAAATATGGCAAGTAAAATATCTGATCTGCCCATCCGTGTAGATGAACATTCAGAAGAATGTGCCCGAGCAAGAAGATATGTTAATACAATAACAGAAGACATAGCAGACGCAGAAGTGTACAAGGAGGGGGCAATGACCTTACAAGGGAATCTGTGGAAACAATTGTCTGCAAATGAGAAGGAGCGCTGCAGAATGACCAAACAGGGGGGCAGAAGTATGCAAGACTATCAGTCGGAACTGATTGAAAAGTGTTCCTCGGTACGCCAGCTGCAAAGTCAGACCGCAGTTCATAAGAGTATTGAGATGTTTATTGAAGCAACAAGTACGTTTCCTGAAGTAGAGAGACGTTATTTTCTCAAATGGCTGCAAGATGAGCTCAATTCACTTGCTAGAAAGAATATCTCTGTGTTGCAGGCAAAATACAACGAAATATGTTTAGAATTAAATGACCTAGAACTACAAAAACAAAAAAGTTCTAGAAAAGAACTGAATCAGTTAGATCAGAAGATTTCTGATAGTTCTTTAGGAATAGAACATTTCCTACGTGAGCTGGGACAGATATATGAGGCTGAAAGGTTTATGCAAAGACAAGGAAAAATGAAAGAAAATAAGAAAAATGTTCATATACTTCCAGCAATTGCTGCCGATCTTCTCTTGGATGGGTTCCCATTGGAGCTGATCGATGGAGATGTCTCCAATATTCCCTTACAATGGATAACTGATGTTCTGACTGAGCTGGACAAGAAGACCGGAGGACAATGTAGGATGAGAGTGATAACTGTGCTGGGAGTGCAGAGTACGGGGAAGTCCACCCTTCTGAACACCATGTTTGGGCTACAGTTCCCAGTGGCCAGTGGACGATGCACACGAGGAGCCTTCATGACCCTTATTAACGTTAAAAAGAACTTCCAGAAAGAACTAGGCTGTGAATTCATTATGGTGATTGACACTGAAGGGTTAAGGGCCCCTGAGCTGACTTCCCTGGAGGGCAGTTATGAACATGACAATGAGTTGGCCACGTTAGTGGTTGGCTTGAGTGACATCACCATAGTAAATGTAGCAATGGAAAATACAGCAGAAATGCAAGATATTTTACAGATTGTGGTCCATGCATTTCTCAGAATGAAAGAAATTGGAAAAAAACCCAACTGTGTTTTTGTTCATCAGAATGTGAGTGATGTGTCCGCTCAAGAGAACAATATGAGAGATAAGAAAAAACTCTTGGAACAGCTGAATGAAGTGACAAAAATAGCTGCAAAAATGGAAAAAAAAAGTAAAATCACAATGTTTTGTGATGTAATGGACTATGATCTGGAGAGAAACAACTTGTATATTTCTGGACTATGGCAGGGAGTCCCACCAATGGCCTCTGTAAATTTTGGATATAGCGAACAAGTTCAAGATCTCAAAAAGTATTTGCTTGAATTCATGAAACACCAAAAACGTAACCAAAACCCGTTCAGTATTCCTGACTTCAGCAAATGGATCGAAGGTTTATGGACTGCTGTAAAGTATGAGACATTCATTTTCAGTTTCCGAAACAGCCTTGTAGCTGATGCTTATTACAGACTGTCCATGCAGTTTGCCCTTTGGGAATGGGAATATCGCAAAAATATCCACAGCAAAGTTATAAGCTTAGAGAACAGCATTAGAAATCTGTCATGGGGGGATTTAGACAAAGGAGAAAATACTGAACTCAAGGACCTTGAACACTGTCTGCGCCATGAAGAAACCCAAATGCTGCAGTCACTAGAAGAATACTTAGAGAACAAGCTAGAAAATCAAAACGTTAATCTTGTAGAACGATATCGAGAAGACTTCATTAAAAGTATTCAGTCTCTCAGAAAGGAGCTTGAAAGCAAATCTCTTGTCAAATATAGGGAAGCTATTGCTATACAGAAAGGGAAATTAACCATTCAGAATATCCAGAACAGATATCAAGAACTAATAGAAGAAAAAAATCATCACACTTCTAGAAAGATGTAGAAGGGAAAAATATACATTGGATGTTAAAGATATAGAGAAAGAATTTGACACCATGTGGAGAGAAACTCTTGTAGACTTACAAATCAGTGACATGAACAAGTGTAATGTTAAAGAGTCAATGTTCCGTCAACTAAAACAGGACATGAGTATGAAAGGGCCTCTTGTCAATGAGAGGTTAATGTCGGAATGTACAATCCCAAGCTTCCCTCTGATCAGTCGCTATTTGAAAGAGGAAGTATATAACAAGGAGGACTGCAAGATGACAAGATTGGTGAACTCGCTAGTCAAGATGTCTAAGAAGTATGTTGATGAGGTGGTTGATACAGGTGAGGATTACGTTGATGTTTTCTGTCATGAATTGCTTCACATCATCAACAAAGAGCTTGGTGCCAAAACAGAAAACATGGTGGACTATTCTATAGAGTTTGAGTTGGAGATCAAGATTTTTATTTTTAATAAGATGTCTCAGAAGTTTCAGGACATGCATGACCGTTTCATACAGAAGAACAACCCAAAGGTCATTCTAGAGCGCATGAAACCTCAATATCTGTCAACATTTGTCAATTTATTCAAGAAAAAAGATGAATGCCAGGACAGAGCCAAATGTTTCTCAGAGCTCTGCCTGAAACCAGCCATAATCAACTATATATTTCAGAATCTTGGTGGAAAAATAATGCATCATGTCCTTTACGGTCCCAATAATCAGATTTTTAGAAGTAGAAGCTTTTTTCAGAGTGCTCTGCTAGAACGTCTACTGATTGATATGTCATTCCAGGAATATGTCAAGTATATACGTTTCTATGAGAGTTACTCCAAAGACTGGATGTTAAAGTATATTTCAAACACATATAGAAATTCCCCAGTTCTAGAATCTTTACAAGATCAGGTTCTTGTCGATATTATCTCAAGAATCAAAGAAGTTCTTAATAACAAAGAATGCCAGGAAAGTCCAGACATCTCCAGATTTTTAAAAAACTTTTGTGGGATGTTACGAAAAGAATTGGTGTTGTCCACAGTAGAAATTAAAGTCTTGACTTTCCATAGCCTTATTAGTTGTAAGCAGTTTTCCTCTGATGTTCAGGACTTTCTCCAAGAAACAGAAGAACAGGTTCGATCAGATCTGAAGTCTATGACTTTTGAACTACTACTTTCCAAAATCACATTGAAGCCTCAAGACGAGCTTGTGAAGAAAGTGATTGGATGTGGACATCAATGTCCATTCTGTAAAGTCCCCTGTGAGGCCGGAGGGGATGACCACAAAGAGCACTTTGCATCTGTCCATAGACCTCAAGGACTGGGACAGTATAGGTGGTATAGTAATGAAAGACTGGTTTCTGACATATGCACTGTGGCTGTTGTGTCTCAAAGTAAATTCAGAAATTCAGCCACAGGTGGTAAATGGCATCCGTACAAAGAGTATCGCTCTATCTATCCAGACTGGGCCATCCAACCCGACCCCAGCATCGAGTCCTCAGATTACTGGAAATACATTTTTGTGCAGTTTAATGAAGAATTTGCTAAAAACTATAATGCAAGATCGGCTGTTCTGCCAGAAAACTGGAAGCAGATCACAAAAACACAGGCATCAGAGAGTCTGAAGAAATTATTTAATTTGTCTTAACTTTATTGGGCTTCTCATTGGGAGTTTAAGCCATAGACTAGAAAACTAGTAAGATGTTTATTGAATAGAAAAGTTGCAAATGCTGCAACAGCTCTACTTATGATAATCTACAAAATAATCTGTCCACAAATACAATTATCATCCGTCCTGTTACCTCCGGGTACCATGTTATTGGTCACATGTAGAATTCTTCAACATACTAGGTGGAGTCACTGTGTCACTTATCTTGAACTGATCTTGAGTCATATCCTATAATATACTCCAATGACACGCAATGTTGCATCTTAAGTCATGCCCCCTCTATATTAAGACACACCTCCTTTCCTGACCTCTAGGCAAGGCATAAAATGTGAGATCCAGTTTGTAAGTATATATTTCCTTAGAGCAAGTCATTTACCTTCTACCTCTGCATTATGTCTGGGACATCTTGGTAGGTTCATGATACAGTCATATGAAAAAGTTTGGGCACCCCTATTAATCTTAATCATTTTTAGTTCTAAATATTTGGGTGTTTGCAACAGCCATTTCAATTTGATATATCTAATAACTGATGGACACAGTAATATTTCAGGATTGAAATGAGGTTTATTGTACTAACAGAAAATGTGCAATATGCATTAAACCAAAATTTGACCAGTGCAAAAATTTGGGTACCCTTATCATTTTATTGATTTGAATACTCCTAACTACTTTTTACTGACTTACTGAAGCACAAAATTGGTTTTGTAACCTCACTGAGAAAATTTGACCGGTGCAAAAGTATGGGCACCTCAACAGAAAAGTGACATTAATATTTAGTAGATCCTCCTTTTGCAAAAATAACAGCCTCTAGTCACTTCCTGTAACTTTTAATCAGTTCCTGGATCCTGGATGAAGGTATTTTTGACCATTCCTCTTTACAAAACAATTCCAGTTCAGTTAAGTTTGATGGTCGCCGAGCATGGACAGCCCGCTTCAAATTATCCCACAGATGTTCAATGGTATTCAGGTCTGGGGACTGGGATGGCCATTCCAGAACATTGTAATTGTTCCTCTGCATGAATGCCTGAGTAGATTTGGAGCTGTGTTTTGGATCATTGTCTTGCTGAAATATCCATCCCCGGCGTAACTTCAAATTCGTCACTGATTCTTGTACATTATTCTCAAGAATCTGCTGATACTGAGTTGAATCCATGCGACCCTCAACTTTAACAAGATTCCCGGTACCGGCATTGGCCACACAGCCCCAAAGCATGATGGAAACTCCACCAAATTTTACAGTGGGTAGCAAGTGTTTTTCTTGGAATGCTGTGTTTTTTTGACGCCATGCATAACGCCTTTTTGTATGACCAAACAACTCAATCTTTGTTTCATCAGTCCACAGGACCTTCTTCCAAAATGAAGCTGGCTTGTCCAAATGTGCTTTTGCATACCTCAGGCGACTCTGTTTGTGGCGTGCTTTCAGAAATGGCTTCTTTCGCATCACTCTCCCATACAGCTTCTCCTTGTGCAAAGTGTGCTGTATTGTTGACCGATGCACAGTGACACCATCTGCAGCAAGATGATGATTCAGCTCTTTGGAGGTGGTCTGTGGATTGTTCTTGACTGTTCTCACCATTCTTCTTCTCTGCCTTTCTGATATTTTTCTTGGCCTGCCACTTCTGGGCTTAACAAGAACTGTCCTTGTGGTCTTCCATTTCCTTACTATGTTCCTCACAGTGGAAACTGACAGGTTAAATCTCTGAGACAACTTTTTGTATCCTTCCCCTAAACAACTATGTTGAACAATCTTTGTTTTCAGATCATTTGAGAGTTGTTTTGAGGAGCCCATGATGCCACTCTTCAGAGGAGATTCAAATAGGAGAACAACTTGCAATTGGCCGCCTTAAATACCTTTTCTCATGATTGGATACACCTGGCTATGAAGTTCAAAGCTCAGTGAGGTTACAAAACCAATTTTGTGCTTCAGTAAGTCAGTAAAAAGTAGTTAGGAGTATTCAAATCAATAAAATGATAAGGGTACCCAAATTTTTGCACTGGTCAAATTTTGGTTTAATGCATATTGCACATTTTCTGTTAGTACAATAAACCTCATTTCAATCCTGGAATATTACTGTGTCCATCAGTTATTAGATATATCAAATTGAAATGGCTGTTGCAAACACCCAAATATTTAGAACTAAAAATGATTAAGATTAATAGGGGTGCCCAAACTTTTTCATATGACTGTATGTAATATACTTGGCTAATCCTTATGTGATAGTAAAAATGTCTTCTACAATATCTTCCCAAAACTTTACCACAATGGGGCATGTCTAAAAGAGGTAAAAATTATCTGGAATCCCTATTTGTGTAGACTCTAGCTAAGGAAAGAAAGATATAACCTCTGTATAATAAAATCTGTGCGACATATAAAGATATAGATCCTGGTATACCCTAAAGTATCTGTGACCATTGCCTAGCTACTGTATGACCTATTCCTTTTTCCAACTCAGGATTGTAAGGCAACTTGAGCATGAAGGTTTTTCTCTGTTGTTTCTCTGACATTTATAAAAAAAAAAACTTAAAAAAAAACAGTGTTACCTTTTTAGGCATTTTTTGGTCACGCATAGTTTTCCTGGCGTTTTTTCCTGGCATTTTTTTTTCCTGTGAAGAAGAGTATCGAAGGATGGCTGACCCAGAGCATGCTGCAATTTAGAAAAAACACCCTGGAAGCAAAAAAAAACACAATGAAATAATAATAATAACAAAAAAAAAAATCAAAATATACTTTATAAATGGATTTTCATAAATTAAAATTGACTAACTTGAATGGAGTGTTTTTTTTCAGAAAAAAATTAAGCTCAAAAAGTTGCTACAAATACAATTTCAATATTTTAGAGGTAAAGCCTTTGACATTTCCAGAAGTCACCATTAGGGGTAATACCTTAGGATAACACCAGAAGTCTGTGACCGCCGATATCTCTCCGTCCAGACGTACTTACAGTCCCGATGGTCTCCAGGAGTCTGGCTGTCCTCCAGGAATATTATTATGAGGGTACCCTCCTACAACCAGTGTAGTACTGTGTTAGGCTTCGTTTACATCTGCGTCGGCGTCTCTGTAAGAGACGCCGTTGCAGATTCTGCCAAAAATCTGTGGAGAGAAAAGTTCTACACTTTTATAGTCTATGGGGTCCGCAGGTAATCACAGTTTTAGTGGGCAGGCTCTTCGTCGTTTGGGTACCAAGGCAGATACGAATGACGGAGAGCACGACGCAAGTGTGAACCTAGCCTTAGCCAGAAAAAATCATGAAATATTTGATACTTTTGTGTCAAAAAGTCAAAGCATTATAGGTATGATACCTTTATTGCCTAACAATGATATAAGGTTTGCCTGAAAGAACACTCTTAAAAATTGCAATCTTTATTATGACAAATATAAAAACATATGATCCTAACCAAGTAAAGATAATTATAAAGATTGCAATTTTTAAGAATGTTCTTTCAGGCCAAACCTATATCATTATTATTTTAGGACACAAACTTCCCTTCACCACTTGTTTGTCAAGTTTGTATTTATATCACTTTATTGGCTAACCAGAAAAACGACATTTGCAAGATTTCAAAGCACAGAGGCTTCTTCTTCAAATTTGCAAATTTAGCAGTGTCATATTAGTCACATGTACAGTATGGCAGTCTTATTATAACTTTTTGTAAAACAATATTACCCTATGTGCCGCTCGGCGTTGTTGTTTTTGTTTCTCTGCTAAAGCGTATTATATTTACTGTATAGTAGCATTAGCTGTGTGTCTAATATGGTAGTCTTATGTGTACTGTATGGTAGCATTAGCTGTGTGAACAGTATGGCAGTCTTATTATGTGTATTGTATGGTATCATTAGTTATGTGTCAGGCTTATGTGTACAGTATGGCAGCCATATTATGCATACTGTATGGTAGCATTAGTTTGTACAGTATGGCAGTCTTATTATGTTACTGTATGGTAGCTTTTCTTAAGCATTAGAATTTGCACTTTATCATGACAATACTGATACAATGTACAATGAAGGTTCTGTTTGTGTGAGTCTATTTGCATATGTGTGTGCACAATAAACATATATAACCATATCCTTGAAACCCTTCTTGCCAAAATATCATTTATGTCCCTGGATTTTGTGTATGTTAGTATTAACCTGTTCAGCTCCACACACGGAAAATTTGACCAATAGCAACAAGCAGTGTATTAGGCGTGGAGGGGAGGGGGTGCACCACAGCTGCTTGTATATACCAACCACACAGTGTATAGTTAAAAGGGTTGTCCAGGCTAAACTTTTTATATTAGGCTGGGGAAGGTGAAAAAAACTAAAATGCTCATCTGTCCCCGGTGCTCCAAAGTCTCCCAGTGTGGTCCGGTTCTGCTGCTCTGGTGATTTCTTCCAGCGGTACTCCCTCCCCTTCTGTGGTAAGACATCGGAGCAGCAGGACTTCACCATGCTGGGAGACAATGGAGCACCGGGGACAGGTGAGTATGTTTTTTTTTGGGGGATTTTTTTCACCTTCCCCGGTCTAATATAAAAAAAGTTTATCCTGGATAACTCCTTTAATGTTGTATATAAGATTGCTCTGCTTTTACATGATCTGGATTGAACTGGTTAGTGCCTTTTGGTGGTTGGAATTTGATATAGAAAATGAAAGCAAAATGAGCCTCTCCCTTTTGTTGTAAATCAGTGGTTTTCTAGGTGCCCCCCCCCTTTTGCTTCCTGCTCTTATAGACTGCTGTCAGCGAGTCCTCTCAGATTTAGGAGGTAGAGAGTCTGTGTGGTGGACGTGAGACGTGTTAGGTGGGTACACTGCAGCAATCCTATCGCTTGTTCGTGAAATGTTGCACTTGATAAAAAATTGCCTTTATATATTCCATTTCTCTTAGACTACAATCACACAGGCAGTTTATGATGCAGTTGTGATGTTTAGGAAATGTGTTGCATTTTTGTAGCATTTTGCTCTGCATTTTTTAAACATTTTTTCCTGCAAAATACTGCATCTAACTGTTATCCAAAAGGCAGCTCATGCTCTTCCTCTGCAGCCTTCCTCTTTGTGTGTCTTCCTCCTCTGCACTCTTCCCTTGTCCATCCATGGGTCTCCTCATTCTCTGCAGACTTCCTCTTTCTTTCGAAATCTTCCTCCTCAACATCCTACCCCTTGTCTTTCCTGGATGTCCTTCTCCTCTGCAGCTTTCATTTTGTCTCTTATAGGAATCCTCCTCTGTAGCCTCCACCTTGTTTCTCCTGGCTGTCCACCTTCTGTGCAGCGTTCCCGTTTTCTCCTATGTGTCCTTCTCCTCTGCAGCCATTGCCTTGTCTGTCACAGGTGTCCTCCTCTGTAGCCTTCCCCTTCTTTCTCCTCCCACTCAGCCCTCCACTTGTCACTCCATGTGTATCTCTTCATTTTGTCCTTCCATGAGTGTCCTCTTCCTCTGCAGTTGTCACTTTGTTCTTCCCAGAGTCCTCCTTAGCTCTTTTCTTCTTGACCCTCCCTGTGGTTTCTTTCTGTCTTACTCTGCATAGTTGTCAACTGGCTCAAATTTACTGGGGCAGTCCTAAAGTTTTGGAAGCAATCCTGGCAGATTTGAGCATGTCCTGGCCTGAAAAGGGCTTACAAACCCCTGTGAAAAGTTTGGGCTGGCCTGGGGAGGTTTGGGGTGTTCCCAGGGACAGTCTGTGGGTGGGGAGACTTAATTGTCTCTAAATTACCAATATGAATGTTGGTAGGTTTACCTCTGGAAGTACCCAATTAAAACAATGATGCACAGATATACTTCCCACAAGGCCACATTGGGTACAGGCATAGGTTCAGTAAATTAGATCAGTAAAAAAGATCCTGTCAGGGCCAAAATAACCGAGTCTGAATTTCCCCCAGGTTGATATTCAGTTGTCATGGAAGCATCAAACACCCTTACACGTCTGAGATGGAAACTAGCCGAGGTGTTTGAGGAGAACGTGGATGGTTTCATGGATGAAGTGGATTCTCTCCAGCTAGTAACATTTGAAGAGTATAAAGATCTCTCTGGAGATATTGGTCCTGTAGAGAAAACCCTCAGACTGATCGACCTGATCCTTCACAAGGGAGAAGAGGCCTGCAAGATGTTCCTTGATCATCTAGAGAACATGATTCCCAGATTTCCAGGATTGTCTAAGGTGTCTCAATACTTCAAGGACAGTAAGTATCTTGCCTCCATTGTATGACAAGGAATATGATCACACAGTTTGGGTTGGAGTGGGGAAGAGGGAAGATTGTAAAGGAACATCTTATACTCATAAGATCTTACTGCAGACAGTTTTCTGAGAACTTTTTGGTTTGTAATCCCATGTTGAATTTCTGCCGCTGATGTCCCAAGAATTCACATAAGTGTATAACAAGTGAGTGTAAGGTCAGGGTTTTTCTCATTATGTGCATGGGCTGAGAGAAACAAGATGACTCTCTCATTCATTTAGGCCATATTCACATGACCAAGTCCCATCTGGGAAACATGGAGGCATATTTATCAATAGAAGTCCAACACTTTTCTGTCTTTTTCTGTCACAATCCTGGCATCCCCATTGAAGAGAATGGAGCACTGCTCACACAAGTGCACTGGTGCTCCATTCACAAAGAGGCCTTAGGGGGACTTTCAGTTCTCTGTTCTCCTGATCACTGGGGGACTCGGCAATCGGGCCCCCAGTGATCAGATACTTATTCCCTGACCTGTGGATAGGGGATAAGTGCCCGTAACGTCGTAACCCATTTAAGAACACAAGAAGCAATGTTACTTTTTCAGATTAGCCAACCTTTATCTTGTTTCTATGCAATTCTTTCCTCACCATTCCTTTACTCCCTTGGACCTGGTCATGCCGTAATGTTTCCTAGTCGTAATGGTTAGGATTAGGACTGTGTACATGGAAGAAGCCTATTCATATTTAACAATATCTATATAATGAATTACTGGATGATCTTGTAAAGTCCACCATTTCACTGCATAAATGAAAATTGGATGCAGTGGCGCAATCCGACCACTAAATGGGTGCTATTGCAGTAGTAAGAAACACTTTCAGCCATTTTATGACACCAGAGAAGAGCTGTGTGACATGCCAGGAGAAGGAGGAGGAATTCTGGCTTTAGTTGAAGAAAGAAATCTTGGCCTACATGTCATGCACCACATTTATAATCTATTTTAGAAATTTTTTGCTTTGTCTGACAATGAGTCAGAGCTCAGTGGGGATGGACGTTATATGTGACAATGGGCGCTAGAATTGTGCCAAAATTTTGGCATATATTTCTGTTACAAACTAAAACATCCATGCAATAGGTGGTATAAACATAGACTAGACAGTGTAAAGATGCACCACATTTATCATCCAGCATCAGTCACTTTTATATACCTGGCAAAGTTTAAATCAAAGGGGGAATCTATCATGATAGTACTTTTTTATGGCACATTTTTGTTCTTTTTTTCTGTCTGGCTCAATCTGTACCAAAGTATTTGAGGTGAACTTAGCTCATGTTTTAGGTAAAAAAAAAATAAAAAATTCTGATAGGTGGCGGAACCACAGCAGAATGATTGCCTTAAGGTAGAATGCTGCTAAGATGGAAAAGGGTTAACTCCGGAGGGGCCTGGTGTGGGTGTAACATAACCCCCCCCATACTTACCTGTCCCCAATGCTGCAGTGTCTGTCGCTACAGTGCGTTCAGTTGCGCGCTGTGCTTCTGTTCCTCAAAGCCCTATGTCCTATGTGACTGTTGAGGCCCATCAGCAACCTCAGCGGTCACCCGAGAGTTACCGGTGATGGCACTCACATTTCTCACCAATCTCTCTCTAGTGACCGCTGAGGCCGCTGATTGGCCACAGCGGTCATATTGGACATAAGTCTTCTGGTAGACCAAGGCACGGCACACAACTGAATGGACTGCGGTGGTGGAAACCACAGTGTCATGGACAGGTGAGTATGTTTTGGTTTTTTTTATGTTACACTTGCCCTGGGCTCCTCTGGAGTTTGTCCAAATCCTATTCATATGGGCAATGTTAATGAGCTTGTGCCTTTTTTTTTTTTTTTTTTTTTTTTAACGGCCATCACACAGATATATTAAATTCAATACATGTGAGTGGGGCTATTCACATGTCTTTTTTGCTGGTCCATTAAATAGGTCATGTGATGTCCTATTTCTTTCTGTTTTCACGGATTCTTCAATAGATTCAAATCTAAGAAGTATACGTGAAAACGGGTGTCCCTTGGTTGCAAAATGGGCATGAAAAATGGCCCTTTTCCATGGCTGTCTTGTACCTCATGTAGGTCTTGTACTGTCATGGGGTAGGTGGTGTGATAATGTCACTGCATTTTGCCACCTGTGCTGGACTAAACAGGGAGAGGCTTCCACTGCTCTGCTCATCGCGTGATCGCGGTAAGGTAAGTAAAATATTTGTATTTTGAAAATTAAAAGGGGACACTTACTGAGAAGGGGGCATTTATTTGTAAACATGGACCTAATATTATCTTATAAATAATAGCTCCCAATTATATAGGGCACTATTATTAAAAAGGGGCACTATTATTTATAAGGGGGCTATTATTAATAAGGGACATTACTATTAATAAGCAGGGACTATTATTTATAAGGGGACATTATTATTAATAAGCAGAAACTATTATTTATAAGAGGACATTGTTATTAACGCCTTCCCGTTGGAGGAATTTTTCGATTTGCGTTTTTGACTCCCCGCCTTCCAAACTTCATAACTTTTTTATTTTTCCATTCACAGAGTCATAGGAGGGCTTAATGTTTGCAAGACAAACTGTTATTCATAATGTTACTATTTATTATTCTGTGAAGCTGAAAAAAAAATTCAGAATGGGGTGGAATTGGAAAAAAAGTGCATTTGTGCACGGGCTTCATTTTTACACCGTTCATTATGCAGCCAAAATGACATGTCATCTGTATTCTATGTTTAGGTATGATTCCAGGGATAGCAAATTCATATAGTTTTATTTACATTTTAAGTCCTTAACAAAAATCTAAAACTTTGCAAAAAATTTTTTTTTCTAAAAGTTGCAATATTCTGACATGCATAGGACGTCTTTTTTTGCAGGGCCAGGTGTACTTTTTAGTTATTCCATTTTGGGGAATGTCTTTGCATTGATCACTTTTTATGAAAATTTTTATCAGAGACGAAACTGCGAAAAAAACGACGGATTGGCACTTTTGATTTTATTTTTTCTCTCACAACGGCATTCACTACAAGTTTGTAGACTGGGCATTTTTGGACACAGGGATACTTTATGTGTATGTGTTTCACAGTAATTTGTAACATTTATATGTATTCTAGGGAAAGGGGATGATTTGAACTTTTAATTTTTTTTGTTTTTTTTATATTTTTTTTTACTTTTTTTATTGCATTTATTAGACCCCCTTGGGTTTGATACAACTGATCACTAATGCAATGCATTGCAAAATATCGGCATTTGCATGACGGGCTGCATAAAGCAGCCTGTCATATAAATGTATGGTAGACAAGCCTGGGAGCCTTCAATAGGCTCCCAGCTGTCATAACTGTCATTAGTGCCAGGTCTCTGCTGTATAATACAGCAGAGACCCAGTGGCTATGGCAGCCACTCAGCTCCTGAGTGGCCGCCATCAGTGGTGTAAGTACTGGGGTAGCACCTCCCCTGTGCCCCGATCATTATACTCTGGGGTCTTTTCAGACCTCAGAGTATAATAAAAGCAGTATTTGTTGGGGTTCGTGGGCCCGCGGCCACACTTACCTATCCCCGCTCCTGCTCACAGCCACATCCGCAGAAGGGGAAGCGGAGCTGTTAGCAGGAGCGGGGAAATGGTAAGTGAAGCTGCGGGCCTGCAAACCCCAACAAATACTGCTATTACTATACTGTGGGGTCTTTTCAGACCCCAGAGTATAATGATCGGAGGTCCAGGGGAGGTGAGAAAACATAAAAACAAATTTTACTGAAAATAACCCATAGTATAATAATAGTTCGTGGGGGCATAATACTGTGTGCAGGGGCCACTGTGGGACATAATACCGTGTGTAGGAGCCACTGTGGGAGATAATACTGTGTGGAGGAGCCAATGTGGGAAATAATACCGTGTGGAGGTGCCGCTATGTGACATTATACCGTATGGTGGGGCCAGTGTGGGACATAAGACTCTGTGCAGGGGCCACTATCAAACATTATACTGTGTGGAGGGGCCGTTATGGGACATTATACTGTCTGGAGGCCACTTTGGAACATTATAGTCTCTGTAATTTGAGTGTTATACTGTGTGGGGGCTAGGAAATGGGCCGCTATGCCGTGGAGAGGGGCCCCAAGTCAAAATTTTGCTTGGGGGCCAAGTCTTTGCTAGTTACGCCCCTGGCCGCCATATTTAAAAACCCAACATCCGCCGTACTATTACGGTGAATGTCAGGAAGGGGTTAATAAACAGGGACAATTATTTATAAGGGGACATTATTATTATTATATTATTATTATTATTATTATTATTATTAATAATCATCAGGAACTATTATTTACAAGGTGACATTATTATTAATATACAAAGACTATTATTTATAAGGGGACATTATTATTAACCCTTTCATGACGCAGACATTTTTCATTTTTGGGCTCTCATTTTTTACTCCCTGCATTCCAAAAGCCATAACTTTCTAATTTTTCCATTTACATATCCATATGAGGGCTTGATTTTTGTGTGACAAATTGTACTTCAAATTGGTACCATTTATTATTCTGTACAATGTACTAGGAAGCAGGAAAAAAATTCAGAATGTATGTCCTGGTGCGCGTAAGGGTTAGACCTTCGAATGTGAGACTACCATCATTTTATAGACAAGCATCTTGGTTATCTCATACATAAATTTGACTTTCAACTAGTTAGCATATGATTAGTTATGCAGATTCTTGTCATGTAACTGCATTGTTACTGTTTTGCACCTAAAATCTATATTTTAATTTTTATTAGTATTTTGTAAATCCATCTTTGGCTTTCAACACTGCCTGAATCCTTCTGACACCTCACCGCTGACAGTGTACCTGTCCCACAGTCACAACAGGTGCACAGAATTAGGGGGACATTTTCCTGCAGGTCTTCCAATGTGGTGTACCTCATAATGTATGTGCAATGTCCCACCACAGGCCTCTATTTGGGGGAAACAGGGCAGAGACTTAGTCAGCGAATGAACTCACACAGATCCAACATTAATAACAGCAGAACAGATCTCTCAGTGGCCGCACATTTCTCCGGAGAAAACCACTCTATTGAAGATTTGCGGGTTGTGGTTTTAATGGGACATTTTAAGACGCAGGAGGAGAGGAAACAATGGGAGTACAAGTTTATGCAAAAATTTAAAACTCTGCAATTTGGTCTTAATATTCATGCCAGCTTCATGTCACACTATGTATGAACTGTGAGGGTCACAAATCACCTCCTGATAGCAAACAGATAACAGATCCCTCTGTCACGCACCACAACTTTCCAGATTGTTTTTTGACCGGTTGTAAATAACTTCTCTAATTAGATTGCATTTTGTTTTGTTTTGTTTTGTTTGTTTAAGGACTCTAAAATCCTTTGAAGACCATGTGTCTAAAATAAAAAAATCTAAAATAAAAAATCTGTGAATTTTCAGTTCTTGTATAATTCCATGTCTGATGAAGGAAGCTAGTCTTCTGAAAGCTTACTACTTATCAAATATACTCAGTTAGCCTCTAAAAGGTATCGCCTGATTTCTTCGCTCTTCCACTGAATCCTTCTGGGCATGCTCTTGATCAGATTCAAGCATGTCTCTACTGAAATCTGATCCCAGATCTCTTCTAAATGTTCCCAATGTTGGTGCATACTGGTCAACTTACTTGGGTACAAATACAGCTTTTTCTTCAACTCTATCCCCAAGTCTTTGGTTGGGTTGAAGTCTGGGGACTGTGGGGGCCAATCCAACACCTCTACTTCGTTGTCATTGAACCTTTTCTTTGGTAATCTCGACATATGCTTCAGGTCGTTGTCCTGCTGGAACATTATGTCGTTCTTTACATACCTATAGTACTTGAGTGTACAAAGTAACCTGTCTTGTAGGATACCCAATGCCTTTGGCTGTGAAACAACCCCATATCATCAGGCTTCCTCCACCAAACTTGACAGTTCCTTCAATTTCTTGATCCGTTAGCCCTCTTTTCCCCTATCAGAGCCCAGTCTATTGACTTTCATTCCACCTCTCCAAGTCACCCGTTTCCAATCTTCTACTGTCCACTTTTTTTACTTTCGTGCAAACTTGAGCCAACGCTTCTTATGATGATATTGAAGTAGAGGCTTCTTCACCCTTTTTCTGGCAACCATTCTGGACTTGTGTAACGCGCGTCCCATAGTGCTTGCATGAATGTCTGTGTTCTCACTATTACGAATCATACCAGTCACCTCCACTGCTGTGTTTGTCGCGTTTGAACTGATAGACCTTGTGATGAGCTGACTTGTTGATATTTTGCCTGGACATCCACCTCTTGGCTGGATGGACGGACTTCATTTTATATTCTTCCAACTGTCATAGCGCTCACGTGATGCAGTTTGGCAATTTTCATGGCTGAGAGACCGCTATTGTTGAGCTGGATAATGCTGTTTCTCTTTTCTTGGGAAATCTTCTTCATGGCTGATCCTCGATTTGAACCAGTGACCTTTACCTTGGAAATCCACCTAATAACACCCTGAGCTATTAGGGAATGTGAGAACAGGTTGTAATTTGTAGTATACAAGAAGAAATAGATTTTTCCACCACCAGGAACAAAACAGTAACAATGCAGTTACATGACAAGAATCTGCATAATTAATCATATGCTAAATAGTTGCAAGTCAAATTTATGTATGAGATAGCCAAGAGGATTGTCTATAAAATGATGGTAGTCTCATGTTTGAAGCTGTAGTGGATGGTGAGATATGGAGCCTGAGAGTCAAAAGTTTTAAACATTGTTACCCTTTTGCTCGTCAGTGTACAATGGTGACATCATACAAGTCCTTCATCAGTTATAATAGGTGAAGGCCTAGGGGAGGTATAAAAAAACAAAATAAATTCATACTATCCTTCCGTTACTTTTTTTGGGCATCTGGCACCCCAGAGTATAATAATGTCACGCTCACATTGACATAACTTTGGCTGTGTTTGCCTTAGAGAGCTAGAAATTGGATAGATAGGTTGCTAGGAGCCCTAAGTGTGTTCTACACTATGTTTTCTAGATAGGTTCCTAGGAGTCCTAAGATTCTACACGATGTTTTAAGCCAATTTAAAGAGGACCTTTCATGTCCTCAAAGATGTGCGATATTACATATCACTAGTAACCCACTGCACTGTCAGATTTCCCAGTATGTGACACGGTGCTGGAGATATTGGTGCCGTTGGTTTCAGCACCGATATCTCTCCACTGTCAGAAGGGAGGGCCTTACAGCCTAGCATCATCACTGGGCTTTGAGGAATGCCCACCTGACAGTACAAGGCTATGGAAGAATACTGAATTCGGCGCATTGTCAACTTTCTACTGGTATGTAATGCCACACATCTTTGAGGACTTGAAAGATCCTCTTTAAGGAGTGGTTCGTACTGAACTTGTTCGACCTGAAACGAATCTTGGTCCCGAACCACCTGAACACGAAAATAAATAAATCTTGGTTTGCCCATCTCTATTTGTTACACCTAGGCCTGTAACCATGACAAGGGGACATCTTCTACATTTGGAGGGAAAAAGATTTTACTCTAGTCATAGGCGGGTGTTCTTTAAAGTAAGAACGGTGGGACTATGGAACTCACTACCACAGGATGTGGTGATGGCTGATAATGCCTTTGGATGCCTTTCTTGAAATCAAATATATCGCAAGTTATGGGAACTAGTATTTTAGGATAGAATGTTGATCTAGGGATTTAATCCAATTGCCATATTTGGAGTTGTGAAGGAATTTTCCCCTTATATGGGGCAATTGGCACCTGCCTCATGAGGATTTTCTGTCTTCCTCAGGATCAAAAGGGTAAGATGGGCTTGTCCTTATCCAATCTTATCAACTATGTTACTATCTGCACACAAAACACCTGCATTCTATGATCTGGGGACCTCTGACCAGGGACTGGCCCCTGACTGATAACTTCTCAAGTATATAAAGAAAAACTCAAAAGAAAACAAAAAACTTAGTATAATGAGCAGTTTGGATTAACTAGTGTGTGATACTCCTAGTCCCTGCTTTGCACACTAGAAGTAGCCATGGGCCCGGCTAACTATCCTGCGTGGGCACGAACACAGCCTACAAGGGAAACAGAAAACCTGACTTGTTTCACATTTTGAAAGGAGAGGCTAGATACAGAGAAAGCCCCGCCCAGGTGTCCGACTGGACTAACGGTGAATATGAGGAGACACAAAGTATAGAGGTGAAGATAAACGTGAAACACAGCAATACTGACACTATGCAAAGGGATAGGATAAACAGAACTTAGCATCACACAAAAAAACCCTACAAAAGTCCAAACTTCCAAGCAGTAAAAAGACTACTGGGCTCACTGCACCTGTAACAAGTACAGGAGCATTTCAATAAATTAGAATATTTTTGAAACATTCATTTCAGTAATTCAGTAATACAATCCATAATCAGCGTCTTCCATGATTGTGTGTCCTACTGAACCAGACTGAGGGACCATTTAAAGGCTTAGGAAACCTTGGCAGGTGACACTGAATTTACAATACTGAACTTTTTTACAATATTCTAATTTTCTTAGATTTGGGTTTTCATTACCTGTAATCCATAATCAACATTTCCAGAAATAAAACACTTGAAATATAACAGTCTGTGTGTAAAGAATCTAGAAAATATAGGAGGTCATTTTTTAATTCAATTACTGAAATAAATAAACGTTTCAAAGATATTCTAATTTATTGAGATGCACCTGTATGCTTGGAACAAAAGTGCTCAGATACTTATCAAATATCCACATAGGCAGCAAGGATAGGCCCAGGACTCAGATGATAGCAGCAATTTCAGGCAGACAGATCACTTCTGGAAAACACAGGCAACTGAAGTTTAAGACTGACAACATGCAAAGCAGAGTAATATAACCAGGAGCAGGAGTAGTCAGAAAGGTGATTGGATAGCAGCACTCCGAACTGCCCACAACCTGTAATGAGTCCTCAGCACTGTACAGAGACTTAACACCTTCAGAGGCAAAGACACACTAGAGCACTGACCAGCGATGCAACTCATCGCGCTATCCACTCGTGAGTGCTACTGCAGAGACTGCACGCTCAGTGTGAACATTCTCCTGCCACGCGTCAGACAATTCATGTGCAGAATGTCGTTCAGACACTCTGCACCTGAACCTAACAGGCTGAGACTGTAAAGAGTGGGTCTTAATACTGCATCTTTGTTGCTTAAATGTGTCAAACAATATTAATAATTTGTTTATGCATTTTTTTTTTTCATAGGCAAAACCAAAACTTTTGAGGACCTCTTAGATGACTTAGGAATGAAGATGTACAGAAACTCGAAGCTGACTCTGAGGAATGTTTTGAGTATTGGTCTGGAGAATTTAAATCATTTTAATCCCAAAAAAATAGCAGATCTCCCTGAGCACTTCTTACTAAATATTATAGCCTTGGACAGAGGTGCAAGAAAAATGGAACTTCACGATGATTTGTCAATCATGGGCTCAAGTGTAGCTGATGACCCATATGATTTGTTTGACAGTGAAACAATAGAAAATAATAAGTTAAAATCCATTCATCCTTTAGATGTTCTGTGCGCTGTCCTGAACTGTTCAGATAAAAGTCTTCAGCAGGAGATTATATCAAAAATGTGCATGTGCCAGTTTGCTGTTCCTCTCCTGCTTCCCGCTGGTGATGGTTCAGGCTGCACCTTCATGCTTTGGGCAATGAGAGATATTGTGAAGAAATGGAGACCTCAGTCACTAGCAGACAGTAAAGGATTCAGAGAACACAACGTGGTGAATATTGAAATGCCGATCTTCTCTTTTGTCAGGCTGGGGCCAAATAAATTATCTAAATCTAAAGTACTAAACCAGGTTCTGAACCCCGCTCAGCAACATCTTGACTTCTTCATGCATAACAACATGGAAGGAGGAAACATTGAGAGGAAGATATCTGATGGCCTGGTGGAGATGTCCTGGTACTTTCCTTGTGGAAATCTGATGTTTTCTCAGAGCCTATTGCAGTGACCAACCTACGTGGAGACCTGGAGTCCAACTGGGAACTGTTCACATTTCTCACCAGAATCTCATCGGCCACTTTTATATTTATTGAGAGTATGTGTGAGAGACAACTCAGATTATTATCATCCTGCAGTCCGTCTGACACCAAATTCTATTTCATTATCACTCCAAGTAAAGACCAGCCTATTGACTCAAAGACAAAGAAACACATGCAAGATCTAATTCCAATTCTAAAGATTGAGAAAACAAATGTTGTAGTAAAATCATCTACCATGAATGATGCCGAATTCATGAACAAGATACAAAAAATCTTAGATGGTCAAGTAAAAAATAATCCTAAACTGGTAACACTGAAGGATATCACTAAACAAAGTTCTAATCTTAACATCAATATAGATGAAGCTTCTCCTGATTTGCAGGATACAAGAGACTATGCCCTGACCATCATAAAAAATGATAAAAAATGTAGAAATGTTTAAGAATCAGAGCTTGACATTACAAGGAGATCTATGGAGACAATTGTCTAAATTAGAAAAGGAATTTTTTGCAGAATGACAAAACAAGGTGGAGAAGATCAAGGAAAATATGTGTCAAAGCTAAAAGAGAAACGTAATCTGCTTCTCAGAAAACAAAACTCCCATGATATTCCTGAAGCTATGGCGTTATTTATTAATGCAATTACTCATTTATCGAAAGAGGAAAAACAACATTTTCTGAAGTGGATGAAATTTGATCTTGATTCTATTGCTAGAAAAAATTTATCCAAATTACAGACTGAATATAAAGAGAAGTGTAACAAACCCAATGTATCAGCTGATTCCCAAGAACTTAAGGAGCTGGACAAGAGAATTTCTGAGAGTTCTTTAGGAATTGAGCATTTCCTTCGTGAGTTAGGACAGTTCTATGAAGCTGAATATTCAATAGTAAAAAATGCGTCTGATAAACAGTTCAGTCATCTCCCAGGCACTGCTGCCGATCTCCTGTTGGATGGATTTCCATTGGAGCTGATAGATGGAGATGCTTCCAACATTCCCTTACAATGGTTAACTGATGTCCTGACTGAGCTGGACAAGAAGACCGGAGGACAATGTAGGATGAGAGTGATAACTGTGCTGGGAGTGCAGAGTACGGGGAAGTCCACCCTTCTGAACACCATGTTTGGTCTACAGTTCCCTGTGGCCAGTGGACGATGCACCCGAGGAGCCTTCATGACCCTTATTAGAGTGAAGGAGAACCTTCAGAAGGAGCTTGGTTGTGAATTTATTCTGGTGATTGACACTGAAGGGTTAAAAGCCCCTGAATTGTCTTTACTTGATAACAGTTATGAACATGACAATGAGTTGGCCACATTAGTGGTTGGGTTGAGTGACATCACCATAGTCAACATGGCCATGGAGAATACCACAGAGATGAAAGATATTTTGCAGATTGTGGTCCATGCATTTCTAAGGATGAAAGAGATTGGGAAGAAACCAAACTGTCAGTTTGTCCATCAGAATGTGAGTGATGTGTCTGCTCATGACAAGAATATGAGAGACAGAAAGAAACTTCTAGAACAATTAGATGAAATGACAAAGGTGGCTGCAAATATGGAAAAGAAAAGTGGCTTTGACAAATTCAGTGATGTCATGGACTATGACCTGGAAAAACACAATTGGTACATTCCAGGACTGTGGCAGGGGGTCCCACCAATGGCTCCTGTAAGCTCAGGATACAGTGAACATGTTTCTGAGCTTAAGAAATATCTACTAAAATTTCTAATAAACCAGAAACATCAAGGCACAGCTTCAACAATACCTGCATTTTGTGAATGGGTGAGAAGTTTGTGGACGGCCATCAAACATGAGAAATTCATCTTCAGTTTCAGAAACAGTCTGGTGGCGGAAGCTTATAATAAGTTGTCAATGCAGTTCTCCCTGTGGGAATGGAACTTTACCAAAGAGATCCATGAATGGGTAGTGAGGAAAGAAACTTTCATTAAAAATCAGAAAACTCACAATTTTGATGAAAACAGAGACGAGACATACAGAGATCTTGATCGACTTCTGAATGATGAAGAGAAGAAAATGATCGACCTGATAGAGAAATATTTTGGAAGTGAATCAGAAAACATTAATCTGATAGAAAGATATCGTGAGGATTTTATAAAGAGTGTTACAAGTCTAAGAAAAGAGCTCAGGAGAAATGCTATTGACCTGTACGAAAGAACTATTTCTATACAAAAAGGGAACATAAATATTCAGGACATTAAGGAAAAATACCAAACATTAATTGAAGAGAAAATCGAAGAACTCTTGAAAACCTGCAGAGAGACGAACAATGAGCTAAGTGATGGAGCAGTAGAAGGTGCATTTAATGCCATGTGGGAGAAGACCCTTTCAGATTTACGAATTCAGAAATTGGAGAGACGTAAAGTGAGCGAAGCAATTCTCCGGCAACTTAGACAAGACATGACCAACAAAGGTTCTCATATAAATAAAACATTATTGGCTGTGGAAGAGCTAACAGAACCCGGTGCTGAGTTTATTATTGATAAAAAAAGTCATATAGATCTGCATTGGATTTCAAATCTATGGAATCAACTGCGTAGAAAAAGTAATGAACCATATGAAATTCTCGGAGACTTTGCCTCCTCACTGATAGAGATGTGTGACAGATATGTCACTGAGAAAGAGAAAACCACTGAGGACTATGATGACACTGCCAGGAAATTCTGCAGATGATCAAAACAAAACTTGAAGATGCTCAGTCTAAGTCTCTTCACTTCACAGTACATTTTGAGTTAGACATTAAGATCTTCATTTTTGGAAAAGCATCTAAAAGGTTTCAGCAGATACAGTCATATGAAAAAGTTTGGGCACCCCTATTAATCTTAATCATTTTTAGTTCTAAATATTTGGGTGTTTGCAACAGCCATTTCAATTTGATATATCTAATAACTGATGGACACAGTAATATTTCAGGATTGAAATGAGGTTTATTGTACTAACAGAAAATGTGCAATATGCATTAAACCAAAATTTGACCGGTGCAAAAATTTGGGTACCCTTATCATTTTATTGATTTGAATACTCCTAACTACTTTTACTGACTTACTGAAGCACAAAATTGGTTTTGTAACCTCACTGAGCTTTGAACTTCATAGCCAGGTGTATCCAATCATGAGAAAAGGTATTTAAGGTGGTCAATTGCAAGTTGTTCTCCTATTTGAATCTCCTCTGAAGAGTGGCATCATGGGCTCCTCAAAACAACTCTCAAATGATCTGAAAACAAAGATTGTTCAACATAGTTGTTCAGGGGAAGGATACAAAAGTTTTCTCAGAGATTTAACCTGTCAGTTTCCACTGTGAGGAACATAGTAAGGAAATGGAAGACCACAGGGACAGTTCTTATTAAGCCCAGAAGTGGCAGGCCAAGAAAAATATCAGAAAGGCAGAGAAGAAGAATGGTGAGAACAGTCAAGGACAATCCACAGACCACCTCCAAAGAGCTGCAGCATCATCTTGCTGCAGATGGTGTCACTGTGCATCGGTCAACAATACAGCACACTTTGCACAAGGAGAAGCAGTATGGGAGAGTGATGCGAAAGAAGCCGTTTCTGAAAGCACGCTACAAACAGAGTCGCCTGAGGTATGCAAAAGCACATTTGGACAAGCCAGCTTCATTTTGGAAGAAGGTCCTGTGGACTGATGAAACAAAGATTGAGTTGTTTGGTCATACAAAAAGGCGTTATGCATGGCGTCAAAAAACACAGCATTCCAAGAAAAACACTTGCTACCCACTGTAAAATTTGGTGGAGGTTCCATCATGCTTTGGGGCTGTGTGGCCAATGCCGGCACCGGGAATCTTGTTAAAGTTGAGGGTCGCATGGATTTAACTCAGTATCAGCAGATTCTTGAGAATAATGTACAAGAATCAGTGACGAATTTGAAGTTACGCCGGGGATGGATATTTCAGCAAGACAATGATCCAAAACACAGCTCCAAATCTACTCAGGCATTCATGCAGAGGAACAATTACAATGTTCTGGAATGGCCATCCCAGTCCCCAGACCTGAATATCATTGAACATCTGTGGGATAATTTGAAGCGGGCTGTCCATGCTTGGCGACCATCAAACTTAACTGAACTGGAATTGTTTTGTAAAGAGGAATGGTCAAAAATACCTTCATCCAGGATCCAGGAACTGATTAAAAGCTACAGGAAGCGACTAGAGGCTGTTATTTTTGCAAAAGGAGGATCTACTAAATATTAATGTCACTTTTCTGTTGAGGTGCCCACACTTTTGCACCGGTCAAATTTTGGTTTAATGCATATTGCACATTTTCTGTTAGTACAATAAACCTCATTTCAATCCTGAAATATTACTGTGTCCATCAGTTATTAGATATATCAAATTGAAATGGCTGTTGCAAACACCCAAATATTTAGAACTAAAAATGATTAAGATTAATAGGGGTGCCCAAACTTTTTCATATGACTGTACATGACAGGTTTATTACAAGGAATGACCCAAGAACCTGCATGGACAACCTGAAGCTGGATTACTGGACTATATTTCTCAATGTTTTTAAAGCAAAAGATGAATCTCAAAACCGAGGAAAGCAGTTTTGTGAGAAGTGCCTGACCCCAGCAATAACTGATTATGTGTATAACCATCTGGGGAGAACGATGGTCGATGACATTTTACAAGGCTCAGACAACCAGATATTTAAACTTAGAGCCCGTTTCCAGTACAATCTCCTGAAGATTTTACTGGATGAAATGTCTTTTGAGAAATACGTTGAATATATTAATCATTATCAAAAGTTTTCAAAGGGCTGGATCCTGGATAAAATATCAGAAATCTATGAGAAGCCGGGAGCTCTAGAGCCATTACAGGCAGATCTCATCAGCTCTATCATCAAAGACGTGAGAGATGTTCTTAGAGAAGACACAATTATGAAGAGTAAAGACATTCCCCAATTCTTAGAAAATGTTCAGGAGAAGCTAAAAGAAAAAATTGTTATTTCTCAGATGGCAATAAAAATCATCGCTTTCAATAATGAAGTTAATGTTCCTCAGTTCTCATCTGATATTCAGCTTTTCCTTGATTTGACAAAAGAACAGATTCTGGCAGAGCTGAAGTCTATGAGTTTTGATTCTCTACTTTCCAAAACCAAATTGAAGCCTCAGGATGAGTTGTTCATGAAGGTGATTGGATGTGGACATCAGTGTCCATTCTGTAAAGTTCCCTGTGAGGCCGGAGGTGTTGGTCATAAGGATCACTCTGCATCACTCCACAGACCTGATGGTTTGAGACATTGTAGCTGGTCAGATAGTAACAAGTTATCCACAGACATCTGTACCATGTCTGTTAAGTCTGAAGTTCGTTTTAGTAATTCAGACACACATGGTGAATGGCATTCATACAAAGAATACCGCACTATCTATCCACACTGGAGCATCCTACCTGACAGCAGCATCGAGTCCTCAAATTACTGGAAATACATTTTTGCCAAATTTAATGAAGACTTTGCTAAAAAATATAACGCAAATCCAGCTGATCTGCCTGAAGACTGGAAGAAAATGAAACAAGAAGAAGCCCTAAGCAGCATAAAGAAAGAATTCAATATAAATGAATAACAGCAGCAGCAACAGAAGAGCTGTGAGATATATCCATAGCTATACAACTATACATATATGCACCAGCAGCTTCCCACATGTGTGATTATCGAGCCAAAAGCTGTTTCTTTACAGTCAGGACTTATAGATTGAGTCTGTGAGTCCTGCTAACCACACCCACATGTACATATATTCTCATACACGAGAGCTGCCAATCAACAGTAAGGGGGTGGAGTCACCAAGACTCACAGGCTCATTCTAAGAATTCTGGTAGCAGACTTTTTAGATGAATGAAAGTCTAGAAGGCCCCCCCTTATATACCCCTGAGCTCAGTGACTTTACCTCTCCCCAATCATCTTGTAGTCCCCAAGTAGTAATCTAAAGACTGACTTGAAAATTCTATATCATTGAATGGGTCTCAATTAAAGTATACTGTATTCAAGACGCCATATAGTCCATACAGCCTACAGATCTGCCATTATTATTCTTCTGCAGCCCCTGGACTCACCGAGGATATGATCTTTTCACCTGGACTTCTGACATACTTGACTTGCCAATAGCGCATTGATATGTGACTCACAGACAGATCTACTGAGGTTCCTTATTACTTCTGTGTATTTTGTCTTCTTAGTAAATGTCCTAGGTCTGGTTCTAGTTGAGGTGTTGTCTGAACAGTGATGTAGTGTCAGGTTGGGTTGACGTATCATTGATTCCACCATGTTTGTGTAATAACCATCCATTTATCAGGTCTTCTGTGCACTTGCAACTTACTTTATCTATTTCAAATCAGATTGCCAGGAAAAGGCTTTAGATAAACTTTACTTCTTTTTTCTATCATTTCCATTATTATAGTAGATACAGTGGGCAAAAAAAGTATTTAGTCAGCCACCAATTGTGCAAGTTCTCCCACTTAAAAAGATGAGGCCGGCCTGTAATTGTCATCATAGGTAGAGGTAGACCTCAACTATGAGAGACAAAATGAGAAAACAAATCCAGAAAATCACACTGTCTGATTTTTAAAGAATTTATTTGCAAATTATGGTGGAAAATAAGTATCTAGTCAATAACAAAAGTTCATCTCAATACTTTGTTATATATCCTTTGTTGGCAATGACAGAGGTCAAACATTTTCTGTAAGTCTTCACAAGGTTGGCACACACTGTTGCTGGTATGTTGGCCCATTCCTCCATGCAGATCTCCTCTAGACCAGTGATGTTTTGGGGCTGTAGCTGGGCAACACGGACTTTCAACTCCCTCCAAAGGTTTTCTATGGGGTTGAGATCTGGAGACTGGCTAGGCCACTCCAGGACATTGAAATGCTTCTTACGAAGCCGCTCCTTCGTTGCCCTGGCGGTGTGCTTGGGATCATTGTCATGCTGAAAGACCCAGCCACGTTTCATCTTCAATGCCCTTGCTGATGGAAGGAGGTTTGCACTCAAAATCTCATGATACATGGCCCCATTCATTCTTTCATGTACACGGAACAGCCGTCCTGGTCCCTTTGCAGAGAAACAGCCCCAAAGCATGATGTTGCCACCCCCATGCTTCACAGTAGGTATGGAGTTCTTTGGATACAACTCAGCATTCACTCTCCTCCAAACACGACAAGTTGTGTTTCTACCAAACAGTTCTACTTTGGTTTCATCTGACCATATGACATTCTCCCAATACTCTTCTGGAACATCCAAATGCTCTCTAGCAAACTTCAGACGGGCTCGGATATGTACTGGCTTAAGCAGGGGGACACGTCTGGCACTGCAGGATCTGAGTCCCTGGCGGCGTAGTGTGTTACTGACGGTAGCCTTTGTTATGTTAGTCCCAGCTTTCTTCAGGTCATTCACTAGGTCCCCCCGTGTGGTTCTGGGATTTTTGCTCACCGTTTTTGTGAGCATTTTGACCCCACGGGGTGAGATCTTGCGTGGAGCCCCTGATCGAGGGAGATTATCAGTGGTCTTGTATGTCTTCCATTTTCTAATTATTGCTCCCACAGTTGATTTCTTCACACCAAGCTGCTTGCCTATTGCAGATTCAGTCTTCCCACATCTTTTCAGACAGGCCTATCACAATTCCTAAGGTAAACCCTTCCGCAGTTAGAATCCCTAAAACAAACCCTCCTCTGTTCACGCTCCCGCATTACCCCACAGGATATGATGCCGTATCGGACTGTACACCATCTGCACATTATAGGACAGCTATATTTATGTGTAATGACAGTAACCTCTATTACAAAAATGTCTGAACCACTGTATAAGCAATGCTACGTCCTATGTCACTCCTGCTACCTCTTGTGTCACCCCCTCTACCTCATAGATTGTAAGCTCTTGTGAGCAGGGCTCTTAGTCCCATTGTGTGAATTGACTATGACTCTGTAATGTATCTTTTTGTCTGTACTTGAACCCTACAAATTGTACAGTGCTGCGGAAGATGTTGGTGCTATATAAATAAAATGAATTATTATTATTATTATTATTATTATTATTATTATTATTAATAATAAATCAAATCAAAATGTATTTTCTCAACCCTGTATGCGGTGACCTTAGGGTGACCTGTGACCCTCGAAATCCTTATTTCGCATGACTTGGTGTATATAATACCACATGAGGACGTGAAAGGTCCTCTTTAAGCAACTTTCCCAGATCCTAGATAGTTCACCACATGTCCATGCAATTTTGGCCTCTCAAAGTTGGAAATGAAAGAAAAGGCTTCATATAGTCCACAACCATTTGAGGAACAAAAAATAGAAGGTACACAGGTTCCCACACACTGTATCAGAGCAGACATCAGTAGTGGGCTGAGTGGGGGCCTGTAGTCCCCCCAGGCTTAGGGACACAGGCGCAAGTGCGACCACTGTGACCCCTATAGCTACACCACTGAGCCTACCTAAGGTACCCCAATCTGTTCTTCTAATAGATACCACATGGTGTACTGGAATATTGTTATAAGCTTGTATATCTCTTCCTGGGTAAAATTATGTACTAGAAATAACCTCCATGGGATTATTTGCACCTTTTTGCAACTATCATTAACATGTGTATCGGGGTGGCAAATGGGCTGTTGTTTCACCCATTAGGTCTTGTGGTACCAACAAGTGGGAAAAAAGGCGTAAGGAAGCCATCTGTAATTGACCCTCCAACCCCCATTCTGTATACCCCAAGACCTACATTTTGAAAGTGATATTTTGGACAGTGATGAAGCCTGTCTGGGTCCTGTGGGTCATGATGGAGGTTGATGGAGGTTGAAAGCATATATAGCACCATGGAGCAGTGTAAAACATGGTGATTCCCTCAATGTTCTGCTAATAACATACTTCTGAACCAGTTATGCATTAAGACAGGCATGATTTTTGGGATTTTTAACATGTATCTCTAATATCTGAACTGACTGATATCTTGGTATAAAACTGAGACACATGTCTAATATGATCTGTTTGTCTCACAAAGTCAATGTTGTTAGTCTTGAACATAAAAATATGCGTACTGTATACTGCTAGAAGTGTGAAGTAAGGATTCCTATCTCTGCAGATAACCCCTCTAATGTTTTATATACCTGTCCTGCTATACGTAGAATTTTTCCAACAGTTTTAATACCACTTGCATTTCAGTTATAAAAGTGTTTGCTTGTATTTCTTGCTGGGAATCCTATATTAACCCAATCTGCATAGGCTCACTTCCTGTATACATTGCAATATACGTGTATTGCAGTTTATACTATTGAACCAGCGATCAGAGCATCGCTGGTTCAGGTCTCCTAGTGGGACATCACAAAAAAGTAAAAAAAAAAAAAAGTGTAAAATAAAATAGTGTAAAAAAATTAATCAATGAATAAAGCCCCAAAAATGCCCCTTTGCTATATTTATTTATTTATTTTGCTTACTTATATAGCGCCATCATATTCTGCAACGCTTTACAGACATTATTAATTGCTGTCCCATATAGGGCTCACAGTCTACAGTTCCTATCAGCATGTCTTTGGAGAATTACATAAAAAAAACGTAAAAACTGATAAAAACAATAAATATTTGGTAATGCCAGAATTGTTGTTTTTTTTTTTTTTTATATTTAAATCCGCAAAGAAAGAGTTAATAAGATTTAGTCAATAAGTTATAGGCTCCCCAAAATAGAGTCATCACAATAAGCATCACATCCTGCAAAAAAACAGCCCTCATATGGCTATATCACCAGAAAAATAAAAAAAATATAACTTGCACAATGTGAAGACAAAAAACTCCAAAATTGCCAAATCATTAGAACAAAACTGGCTGTGGCAGAAAGAGAATGTATAAGCTGTTCAAGGGTATATCAAGGTATACCCCAAATTTAGAGGTCATGAGGGAAAAGACACTAGAAATTACCCCCAGAGTGACACCCCTCTCCCCAAACATAGGAGCTACTGGGGATATAGTAGGGAATTTGGTGTTTACTATTTACCATCCGCTGTGCATTAACGTCTGGGATACTAATGCTTATTACACCCCTTGATAAATTCTTTGAGGGGTGCAGTTTTCAAAATGTGGTCACTCTCTAGGGGACTCCACTTTATTGGCACCTTATGAGCTTTGCAAACATGACGTGGTGTCCAGATACCAAACATCTAAGTCTGTATTCCAAAAGCCACATAGCTCTCCTTCACATCTGTGCCCTGCTGTGTTCCCAAACTGCAGTTTACACCCACATGTATGACTGGAGTACCTAGGATAACGTACTTAATGTCATATGAGGTTATAAACTGTTGTTTGGGCACAGTGGGGCACGGAAGGGAAGGAGCGCTATTTGGTGTTTGGAGCACAGATTTAGACAGTGGTTTGGTTTTTGGACACCATTACACTTTTGCAGAGCTCCTGAAATGCCAGTAAAGTTACCCCATGTGACCCCATTTTGGAAACTACACTCCTGAAGGAATTTATCCAGGGGTACAATGGGCATTTTTAACCCTCAAGTGTTGCATTAATTTATCTTCCAGACATGAATATGCAGCTGATGGTGAAAGGAGAAAATGGCAATTTTTGCAGGAATATGTAATTTCTGTGAGTAATATATTGTGCCCGGATTGTATTAGAGATGAAAACTCCAAAAGCTCCTGTGCCCGGGATCCCCGCTTCACAGTTTTTGGAGTGTTTGCCCCTGCTGACACAAGCTGGGCACAACATATCAGGCACTGAAATGGTAAATCTATGGAAAAATTGCAAGTTTCACTTTTCATTATCAGCTGCACATTTATTTCTGGATATTAAATTAATGCAACACTCAAGGGTTAAAAATGCTGGCTACACTGCTTCATAAATCCCTTGAGGGGTGTAGATTCCAAAATGGTCACGTGTCTGTGGATTCCCATTTACTGGCAATTCAGTGGCTCTGCAAAAGTGGCATGACATCCAAAAACCAAACCGTGCTCCAAAAGCCAAAATAGTGCTCCTTCCCTTCTGTGCCCAAACAGCAGTTTATACCCACATATGGCGTTGTTGAGTATTTTCTCCTGGGTACACCAGTGTCATACATGTGAGCATAAACTGCTGTTTGGACACACAGAAGGGTACAGATGTGAAGGAGCGCTATGTGCTTTTGGAGCTCAGATTTAGATTGTTTGTTTTTGGACGCCATGTCACGTTTGCAGAGACCCTAAAATTGCCCCTACAAAATGGGGGTCACTCCTTGGGGAATTCTATTTTACTGGCATCTCCAGGGCTCTGCAAAAACAACATGGCGACCAGAAAGTCCCTCTAAATCTATATTCCAAAAGCTAAGAGACACAGGCATATTTCTTTAGAAATTTAAATTTTCATTTTGTACATTAATCCTTGGGAAACATTCTTGAGCTGAAAATGATAATACCCCTTGAGAAATTCCTTGAGGGGTGTAGTTTCTATAATGCAGTCACTTTTGGGGGGTTTCAATTGTATTGGTAATTTAGGGGCGCTACAAATATGACATGGCACCCTAAAACTATTCCAGCAAAATTAGCCCTCCAAAATCCAAATAGCGCTCTTTGTATTCCGGGCCCCGACAAATATCCATACAGCAGTTTGTAACCACATATAGGGTTTTGCCGTGTTCAGGAACAATTGTGTAACAAACTGTGGGGTGCTTTTTCTCCTTTAACCCCTTGTGGATATGAGAATCTTGGGGATAAAGTGACAGTTCAGTAATTTTTAATTTATACATCCAATTGTTAATATAATCTGTGAAACGGCTGTGGGGTCAAAATGCCATGTGCCCTATCATCAGTTTACACCCACATGTGAGGTATTTCTGTACTCATGAGAAATTGCATAACAAACGCTGAGATGCATTTTCTCCTTTAACCCCTTGTGAATGTCTTAATTTTAGGCTAAATGAACATATTATTGAAAAAAGATGAAATGTCTAAATTTCACCTCCATATTGTTTTAATTCTCGTGAAGTATGTGAAGGGTTAACAAACTTTCCAAATGCTGTTTTGAATTATTTGAGGGGTGCACTTTTGAAAATGGGGTGATTTATGGGGGTTTCTAATATATAAGCCTTTGTAATCCACTTAAGAACTGAAGTGGTCCCTAAAAAATGAGTTCGGGTAATTTTCTTGTAAATCTGGAAAGTTGCTGTTACACTTTTAAGCCTTCTAACATCCAAAATAAGTTAAAGGACGATTAAAAGATGATGCCAATAAAAAGCAGAGATACGGTAGATAATATTTATTAATGTATTGGGTGGTATGACTATCTGTCGGATAAGCAGAGCATTTCACATTTTGAATTTTTCCAAATTTCCTATTTTGTTTATAAATAAATATAAAAATATTGATTAATGTTTACCACATGAAGTACAATGTGCCTCGAAAAAACTCAAAATCACTTATGTAAGTTAAAGCGTCTGAAAGTTGTTGCCACATAAAGTGACAAAAATTTTTTTTTTTTAAAAAGGGTCTGTTAGTGCTATTAATGGGTTAATAAGTGCACCCAAATACCTTTAGCAGTATTTTGAGTGATTTCTGGCTTTCTATGGGTGCCTGTGCAATAGAATACTGGCAGAAGAGAAGAGAAGCAGCGGGCCTACCACGCATGCGCAATAGAACGGTGCTTCTCTTCACTTCTGCTGGATAACTTGTGAAGGAAGCGACGCCCAGCAGAAGAAGAGGACGTGAGCATTGGTGAGTATGATGGGGACGGTGGGGGAGAGGAGTACTGGTGAACTCCCGTCTCCGGAAACAGCGAAACGGAACGTCACCAGAAAATCAGAAAATGTGCCTGGGGCTCATAGGGTGATACGCAAGCAACGGGTTGAGGCAAAAGAGGGAGTGGCCTTTCTATGAGGTGTGGCTTGTATAAAAGGGCGTGGCTAAATAGATTCCCATATTTACTAAGGACCTGCACGCTCACAGGCAGCCCATGGGGACACAGAGGCTCATGTGGCAGCTTCCTGGGGGTAGCAGGGAACCCTCCATAATCTGGGGCCAGCTCTGAATGGAGCAGCAGACTGTATATTGATAACTGAGGGCTTTCCTATTCTATAGGGCTCAACAGTGAAGGCGATTTACTAAAACTAGTGCTGTCGCTATAGCAACCAATCACGTGGCAGCTTTCATTTTCCAAAGGGCCTCTGAAAGATGATAAGTGGACCCTAATTGGTTACTATAGAAACTTCTGCACCTTCCTCTGGTAAATCTTGCCCTGTCTGTCTGGCCATGCAGTAGGTTCTTGTAGTCAAACATCCATCAGTGCACGTATACAGCAGCTCTGGTAGTAACCACAGAAACCATTGGCTCTGCCGTCACATGATGCAGTCAGTTAGTGAGAAGTCCTGTCCGTCTTGGGAGTTTTCAGCTATCAGATTCACAAGCACTGATTGGTTAGTAGACCTGTCAGTCATTACAACTCTGCCAATCAATGCTTGTCTCTTATTGATAAGGAAATCTCAAGCTCTGATTGGTTTGTAGACTGGTCAGTCATTACAACTCAGTACAACTCTGCCAAGAAATATGACTCTTGGCACGTGAGGCATATTTCTGTGGCACGGCAACTCCAAATCCCTCGGGGCACTTAGAAGGACTCACGCGTTTTTAGACCAAACACGGCCAAAACAAAACTATTATTATACTGTTGGGTCTCTTCCCCATAGAAAACCTTTGGAGGGAGTTGAAAGTCCGTGTTGCCCAGCGACAGCCCCAAAACATCCCTGCTCTAGAGGAGATCTGCATGGAGGAATGGGCCAACATACCAGCAACAGTGTGTGCCAACCTTGTGAAGACTTACAGAAAACGTTTGACCTCTGTCATTGCCAACAAAAGATATATAACAAAGTATTGAGATGAACTTTTGTTATTGACCAAATACTTATTTTCCACCTTAATTTGCAAATAAATTCTTTAAAAATCAGACAATGTGATTTTCTGGATTTGTTTTCTCATTTTGTCTCTCATAGTTGAGGTCTACCTATGATGTCAATTACAGGTCGGCCTCATCTTTTTAAGTGGGAGAACTTGCACAATTGGTGGCTGACTAAATACTTTTTTCCCCCACTGTATATACATCCTTGCAGGGTTAAACAGCTGCATGAGATTGAGCAGCTGTAGGATCAGGGTGCCGCGCTGGACATCCCAGAGAGAAGGCAAAGACAATAACTACCGTCCCTGCCTTCCTGATCACTGTATATAGAGCACTCAATGAGCACTGTGTATACAGTTATGGGAGCTGCCATGTTGCAGTCTCCTTTCTGGCCCGTCGGTCATATGATCCACCAGGTGCCACTGGGTCCTAGAGGACTCGGATAGGCTCTGCATTCTATAATAGGAGGCTGCATTCCTCCTGTAACTGGGACTAATATATCAGCTCCAGATACAAGGGAAATCAGTAAATAAAAAAAAAAAGTAAGAGTAATGTATTATGACCTAATGGGGGGCAGAATGTTTAAAAAAAATGAAATAAATAAATAGACAAAAAATGAAAAAAATATTGTCACTACCATACTGCAGGGTTCTAGCTCCATCCTTAGCAATACAAAACTCACCAACATAAAAATAACCAAAACGGAGGGAATTTTGTAATAATAGCACTTTGTGGTATTAAAGAATAAAAAATATGTAAAATGTAAATAAACAGTATAAGGCTAAAAGGCCCCACGTTGTGGAAACGCAGCTTTTTTGTTGCAGATTTTGCTGTGGCTTTTTGAGCCAAAGCAAGGAATGGATTGAGCAGAAGGTAGAAGTATAAGAGCTTCCTATATATTTCCCATTTTTTTTGTAGCCAAGAATGGCTAAAAAAAAAAAAAAAAAAAAAGAAACGCAGATAAATCTGCAACAAAAAAGCTATGTTTCCACAACATGGGGATTTAGCATAATACAGCTAGCATCTGTTAGATGCCATGGTCAGTTGCAACCGAGGCAGTCACAGGCAGTGTGCAATAGAAGTGAAGGACCCTGGGGTTTCTAAAAAGAAAAAGAAAAAAATAAATAAAAATATGAAATCCACAAAATATAAAAATTCAAATTCCCCTTTCCCTAGAATACATATAAAAATACACAAAAATAAATACAAGCACATTAGGTATCCTTGTGTCCAAAAATGCAAGATTGTTTCAAAACGATTAGATTTTAGACTGCCATGTTTCGCCTGGAGCGTTGGAGCATCATGGTTCCTACAGCCGACTGGACCAAACATTTATTCAACAATGAACATCTCAACAACCATCCGCTTAGCCCAAACAGGTGATCTTTACCAGATTAAACTGACAATATAAAGTATGTGATGCAAAGGAAATGACGTCAGCTTTCCAAAACAGTTTTATGATTTTATTTTTTAGAAAACATATTAATAGACAAGTTAAATTAAACATTTTTAAAATATTTTTCTATGCTTTTTATTATACGCATGGGGAGGGAATATGACACATACATATATACATTCGTGATGTAAAATGCCATTAACAATTTGTTATGCCAATGAGTGTCCCAACACACAAGGTTTCTGACCAGCTGGTATTCTGAAAATCACATTGCAGGTAGTTTTCGGTAAAACTGAGAACATAAAGAGCAGAGAGAGAGGAACTGTCAGACCAAGAAGTAACACTAGCTGACCCTGGGGAAGGGTCCAATGGTATCCAAAAGCTGTGCCTCCATGCTGTGAACAACTGTCACCATTTGAAGTGGAAGTTGAAGTGCTTTACTGAATCCACAGTAAAGAACCAGGAGTTACTTGCACCACTATCTACTGCCTACTGAGTCTTCACCATCAAGGGCACCCCAACCACCATCAGACAGGAAGCATAACCACAGTGGATGCCCCGGGGTCACTAGAGCTGAAGATAGTTACTACATCTGCCTCCTGAAGTTCCTTGGACCAGTTGCCAGAGACTTTTGCTGTATATATTTACATCTTCATTTGAGAAGGAACTGGGTGTAGATCACAGGCTAAGCAACAGCACAAAGTCAGCTGCTTTTAAGGCCAGCACAATATTGTTGTGTATTATAAGTAGTATATACTCACAGGACAGGGATGTAATATTACCACTTCACATGTGACTTCATCTAGAGTATGCAGTACAGCTCTGGACACCAGCTCATAGTAAAGGTACAAAGGAGACTCAGAGGCCCAGAGGATATTAGTTATGAGGAGACATTAAGAGAATTAGCTTTATTTAGTCTTAAGAGATGTCTGGGGGGGGGGGGCATGTTTGATTTATATGAATATATAAATGGCCCATACAAAAAATATGGAGAATGCTGCTCTATTTAAATTCCCCTTGAAAGACAAGAGGGCGCTACGTTCGTCTAGAGAAAAAAGGATTCAATATCCAGAGGTGACAGGTTTCTTCACCATAAGAACTGAAGAACTGTGACTCTATGGTATAGCCCACCCCAAGAGCTGGTTCCTTACTGTAAGAGCTGTGGATCAGTAGAATTGTTGCATTAGGAGCAGGATCTTTGCTGTAAGAGCAGGACTCCATCTTCTCCTGAAAGGGTGGGGGGGCCTTTGAATTGATTTCATGAGAAATATATACTATGCTATATACTGTTTCTTATTTCTTATAACATTAATTTGACAAATAGGTTGTTATATGGAACAAATCACAAAACATAATGGGAAATGGATGTCAAAGGCACCACAATAGCCATCAATATGGCGTTAGAAGTGACCATTTCTGAAGTTCCACATGTGCCTTGTTGCATTGGTCCACCTTCCACCAACGTGGGTGCAGATAATGCACCTACTTATGTTGGCCCCACTGGCTGCCAATTTGCTTCATATGGATCCAGCATTGCGGAGAATATTGTGTAAGTATCAGGATGTACAGGTAATAGGAATATAGAGATATACTTTCACTTTTCGATCTTGACATCATTATTCCCTCCTTAGTTCAGCCTCCCCAGATTGTTGACATTGCTTTTGTGTAAAGTTTTCCGCCTCCTCAGGTTGCTGACATTTGTTCTTACTTTCGGTCTCCAGATTTGCTGCTCGTCTTACACTGTCTGATCCCAAGGTAAGAAAAGACTGTTTTTTCTAGATTTTCAATTCATTGCTATGCATTGCTCACGACTATCTGCACTGTATCTGAATTGACTTTATGTAATAGACTGACACAATGTCTAAGCATTGACTTCAATTACTTACTAACTTCACAAAAACCACAGTCTAAGGTGTGACTAAAAGTGATATTTTGCAATGTTGTTCCTGGTCCTAAAGAGTAGTAACCTGGTGTCCACTGTTCTTTGTCCTTGATCCTCGTATACTCTACACCGTTCTGCTTTCACTGAAATGATAACACAGTATCAGTCTGTGGACAAGCAGTAATATCTATTGCACTTGGTCCCCTGTAGTGGTGAAGTGTGCAGCGATGGTTGGGGAAGACGTCTCCTGTAGAGATTATTACACAAAGAGGTAAAGATTCAGATCTATCTCTCCTTAACATTAGGATTTCCAAGATAATGAACATGTAATGTCATTCCAACCATCTGTCTTGTGTAGAGGTTTCAAGTCTTCTTTTTTCATCACCTTAATACATAGGGACTGGTTTTAGGCAGTGGCATAATGTTCATGGTCGCAGGGGAAGCGACTGCGACCGGGCCCGGAGGGGTACAGGGCCCGCGGCCAGCTTGAAATGGCTGGGGCCCCGGACCACCATGATAGTGGTCAGGGAACCAGGCCTTCCTCGACCGCTATACACCACTGGTTTTAGGTGACGTATATAGAGATCTTGTTCTGCTGTGGACTGTTGTATATTGATAGAACAGTATTGTCAGCTGGTTAATGTAGTCTTTATCTGACCTTTTTATGTCCCTAAAATTCCAGGCTCACCAATGAGGACTGTCTATAATGATAGAGATCTTTGGTATATTTATACTGTCCTTATATAGATGGGTTTTGTGTTTTTATATCCAGATAGTGAAATTCAGACACCATGATGTCAGGCACAGGAGCATCCTGGACTATTAAACATCTGAGGTCAGAATTAATAGAAACTTTTGAAGAAGATGTAGACGGTTTGTTGGATGAAATAGATTCTTTCCATCTCATCTCCATGGAGGAATACATTGATGTCCAGTATGATGAAGACCCGAGAGTCAGGACTGAAAAGCTCATAGACCTTATACTTCAAAAAGGAAAATCAGCCTGTGAAAAATTCCTCGATCACATAGAAAACATGGTTCTCAGGTTTCCAGCATTGCCTAATTTGTCTCAGTCCTTTGTGAAATGTAAGTAGACCATGGACCTACCATATTGTGAGACTTTTATGAAGCTTTACCCCACTGGGCAAGTTATCTCTTAGATCATCCTGGCAAAGACACATATGGGGAAAGTGAAAGGAGGATACTATTAAATGTAAAATGGTGTGACCAGGAGTCCCTTGGGCTTTAGTATACAAATGTTTTAAGAGTCTTTAATTACCCATGGCCCTATAGCCGATACATATCTATCTCTATCAGGACTTTTCTAATTGTGACTCTACAGCTGTTATACTGTATATCAATGGCTACTAGCACTGGCGTAACTATAGGGGTCACATTGTTAGCAGATGTGACCAGGCCCATAAGCCAGGGGACCACAGGTCACCATCACCACACTAGGGCTGGATAAACTTCTCTGATCTCCTTCCTGATTTCCTTTCATGTTTGGCAGTCTGTGCATAGTAAATTTATTTCCCTGCCCTTTGGTGCTCTGAAGGGAGAAGATTTATGATACACAGCAGGGCCCGTGGGCCTTTAGTTATGCCCCTATGAGCCCTTAACTAGTCATGACCTTAAGGGTTAATAGATATGGGTATATAGTAGCCCAGGTCATGAGTAGATAAGGGTTAATAGATATGGGTATATATTAGGGACTACTAAATACCCATAGCTATTAACCCTTATCTACTCATGACCTTAGGGCTACTAGACTTATGTACTTCCTTATGAGTTCTTTAGTAACCATAGCTACAATGTATATGGACTTGTACCACGAATGCTTCCCTCCTCCCTTACTGCACTGCTGCTATTTCCTCATTCCTTCTTTTGATCCCTCAGACATTGCTTGTTTTCATCTCACTTGTTTCTCCTTTGTCTTGTGACTTTGTGTTAAAGGGAACCTGTTGTTAAAAATGTGAGTCCCACCCCTACATACAAACTATCGAGTTAGCCCAATGATAATAAAAATCTCAGTGGGTCACACTGTAAGATCCAACATGATGGCTCTCAAACATTGTAAGGTTGTGGTGATGGAAGCTATGGAAAACACCGGACAATCAAAGAGCTGGTTAACTCTTTAGTAGCTTCTTTCTTCATACATAGGGCTTAAATACAATTTCACTGATGACTCTTTAGGCAGAATGAATCCGCAAGATAGCGTTACGGTGGATGCGGCTGTCCACCGGGTTTAGATACAGTCCCTCAATGTACTGTAAATGGGTTCAACCATTTTTTCTATTTACTAGTGGACAGGATTGGACTGTCTCATTGATCGATGCCTCTACACCTCACTGCATTGCATCACCCTCTGCCATTTTTGTGCCAAACTTTATAAGCTAGACTCTGCCCAAAACGTATGACATAAAGACAGCTGGATCCTGGCATCACTGCCTTCACACAGTCAACTTTACCCAGTGTCACTTGCTAGATTGTCCTGCCAGGAACCAATGGGGCATCGACTAGAATGACACTCCTAATACTCACAGGCCTGGCCTGTGAACCTGTTCATACCCAGTTCCTGACCATCCATAGACTATATACATCTGGACGGTCCACCTCTAACCCTGCAAGGACGTATGTATATGTCTTTGCAAGGTTAGTCTGCTGCGCAAAATCGTGGAGCTTTAGAAACGGGATACCGGCTGTTACTACAGCTGGATATGCCATAGGTAAGACAGGGATACCTTCCCAATTGTTAGGTACAGTGCACTCAATGAGTGCTATGTGCATAGCTATGGGATCTGCCAAAAAAAAGGGGGAAAACCTTTGCCACTACCACTACCACACTCCAGTCACAGGTTCTAGCCTGGTTCCCAGAAACACAACAATAACACAAAAACACAACCAAAGTGAAAATAACCGTAAAGGAAAGGGAAAACTATTTAAAAATTTTTTACAACACATTTCCCCTATTTTTTACATTTACGTTTACATTATCTCAGATATTAAAATAAAGAAAAAACATGGAAAAATAAAAACAGAAAAATAAAGTACTATTTATCAGAGAAAAAAGACATAAAAATTATTTGAATAAGCCAAAGGAAAAAAATGATATAGCCCTCAAAACTGCATGTTTGAAAAAAGTCTGGTCCTGAACCAGGAAAAATAGCCCAGTAGTGAAGTGGGGAGCAAGCAATATTTATTGTGAATTATTGGTGGTTTGCCACCCAAAAACCACTATGATACTCTGTAGTTGTTCAGACCCCAGAGAATAATAGGTGGAGGCCCAGGGGAGATGCATAGACATAATAAAGTCATAATCACCTCTCCTGGACTCTTGTCTTGGAGTCCGGTTAAGGTCCCTGTCCCTGGGCCTCACCTACATTTAGCAGGTAGGTCTCTGTCAGCAACTGGATTTAACCCCTTAACGACCAAGGGCGTAATAGTACGTCCTGAGTCGCTTGACATGTATAGAGAGCGCTCAGGAGCTAAGCGCTCTCCATACATGGCGGTTGCCGGCTGTATAATACAGCTAGGACTCGCTGCTAACAGCAGCGATCGGTGCCTGCACCGATCGCAGCTGTTAACCCTTTAGATGTCGCGGTCAAACGGGACCGCGGCGTCTAAATTGCGCAGCCGACACGGGTGCCGCCGTTTTTCCCCGATTGACACCCTCCAGAACGTCATCGGAGGGCAGCGATTGGTTGCCATGACAGCCGGGAGCCTATTGAAGGCTCCCAGGCCTGTCATTACATTAGAGCTATTACATTAGATACAGTAGTATCGCAGTGAATAGTATGATTGATCAGACCCCCTAGGTTTCAAGGTCCCTAGGGGGTCTGATCATACAAGTAAAAGTAGAAAAAAAAAGTTTTTAAAAGTATGAAAAAATTAAGAAAAAAACACAAAAGTTCAAATCACCCCCCTTTCCCTAGATCAGATATAAAAGTAAATAAACAAAAGTAAACATAAACACTTTAGGTATCCTTGCTCTCCAAAATGCCCGAACTATTAAAATATTAAAATATTTATCCCATACTGTGAACGGCGTAGCGGGGGAAAAAAATCAAAATGGCCAAATAGCGTTTTTTTCAACACTTTGCCTCCTATAAAAAATTGAATAAAAAGTGATCAAACCATCAGATCTTTCCCCAAATGGTATCATGGTGAAACCTGTGACTGATTTATTTGCCACCCGCTCCCGGCAATTCTCAAAAGGATCAGGCGCCCCTAAGGACCCATAATCCTGTTCAAGAACCAGGGATGTATGTCTGCAGTACTGATACTAATTGATCTCAGATTTTAGCCGATCAGTCTCTTGTTGGTTATCCCCGCCCACCGAATAGAGTGATTCTAATTCTTTCCGCACCCTGAGATACTGGCTATACTTATTCTTCCCCTTCTTAACTGACAGTTTCCTTAAGAGGGATCGGATCTCCTCCTTGATTTCCTCCCACCAGTCAGCCATGTTATCATAAAAGTCCAATATCTCTAGCTGATTTAGTAAAAGAGAGTGCACACAATTCTGGATATGACCCTCATCCAGAAGACTGGAGTTAAGTCTCCATAACCCCCTCAGGACGCTTAGTGGTGCCCAAGCAGAAGTAAAAGGTCAGATGATCTGAATATGGGACAGTTTTTCCATTATCCCACTAACAACTTCTGTAGGATTTACAAAAGCAATGTCTATTCTACTACTCCCTCCAGCACAACAGTATGTAAATTTAGGTTTGCGACCACCCTGTGTGAATACATCACTTAAACTGGTCTGCAGAATCATGTTATTAAGGACTTTGGAATTCCCGGCCCCTGCTCTGCTGGTGGGTCTGTCACCTGATGACCTAGTGACGTTGAAGTCTCCCGCCATTACCACAGGAACAGAGGTGAAAAGTTATTGCTTGACCTCATTAAATAACTGGACTCTTACAGCCACAGTCTGGGGGCCATAGATGTTAATGAAGCGGAGTCTTCTACCATGGACAGTGGCCTCCAGAACCAGACATCTTCCCATATGGACCTCTGTTATCCTGTGTACAGTGACATCATTGGTGTTAAATAACATGGTTTCTCCAGCATAAGGCTCCACAGCCAGTGACCAGTAAGAAGGACTAGATCTCCATTGTCTCTCAGCCTCACGTAGATGCCCTAAAGTGGTTGGCATGTCTCCTGTAGGAAGATGACATCGGCATCCAGGTATCTGAGATAATCATAAACAGCATGTCTCGTCCTTCTTCCTTCGATGTCATTCACATTGCTGGAAGAATTTTTTAAAGAAAACCCAGCCATCAAAACACAGCAGAAGAAGACCAGAGATATGAGCACCATCATAAGTCAGAATATGAGTCTCCCTGTCTACCACCAGTCTCCATGTCAGACTCTACTGAAGCCTCCACTTCCGTTTTCTTGGAGGATGCCCTGTGTCTTCTTCACATTCACCACCTATTCTCTGCAGCTCTCTCTCATAGTCACCATCTGACTCTGACAGGACATCATATCTGTTGGATAAGACCAACTCTCCTGCTCCATTACTGACTTTTTCATGGATTTTTGGCCTGTGTTATGATCTTGTTCATGCTTGCAAGAGGACTTGTCTTTTTTCCTCCTCTTATTCTGTTTTACCTGAATATCTTCAGATACAGATGGTGATACAGAAGAGGCTACCTGTGGCTGGTCCTGAGTGACCACCTCCATGTTACCCTGTGTGCTGTCTGAGAGCTGAGGCTCCGGTGCTGTATCACCTTGCTCCTGTTGGACTTCCTGCCTGGTCAGTATTGTCCCAGACATCAGGGCCTCCTCCTCTAAGGCGTCTGTCTCTGCCACCAATACCTCATCAGGAACCTCCTTACAGATGTTGTGCCAGATGTCTGGCCTATCTGCCCACATAGATTACAGTGGATGTTCTGGCAGTTGGCGTTGACATGGCTGAGCCCCCCGCACAAGCTGCACTTGACCAACATGCACACACTTGCCACATGACCAGCCTTACTACATTTGAAGCACTTTTTGGGTTGACCAGGATAGAAGCAGATGCCTTTTTCTTTGCCAATGAAGAAGGAGTTTGACATACAGTCGGGAAAAAAAGTATTTAGCCACCAATAGTGCAAGTTCTCCCACTTAAAAAGATGAGGCCGGCCTGAAATTGACATCATAGGTAGACCTCAGCTATGAGAGACAAAACGAGAAAACAAATCTACAAAATTACATTGTCTGATTTTTAAAGAATTTATTTGCAAATTATGGTGGAAAATAAGTATTTGGTCACCTACAAACAAGCAAGATTTCTGGCTCTCACAGACCTGTAACTTCTTCTTTAAGAGGCTCCTCTGTCCTCCACTCATTACCTGTAGTAATGGCTCCTGTTTGAAATTGTTATCAGTATAAAAGACACCTGTCCACAACCTCAAACAGTCACACTCCAAACTCCACTATGGTGAAGACCAAAGAGCTGTGGAAGGACACCAGAAACAAAATTGTAGACCTGCACCAGGCTGGGAAGACTGAATCTGCAATAGGCAAGCAGCTTGGTGTGAAGAAATCAACTGTGGGAGCAATAATTAGAAAATGGAAGACATACAAGACCACTGATAATCTCCCTCCATCAGGGGCTCCACGCAAGATCGCCCAGAACCACACGGGGGGACCTAGTGAATGACCTGCAGAAAGCTGGGACTGACATAACAAAGGCTACCGTCAGTAACACACTACGCCGCCAGGGACTCAGATCCTGCAGTGCCAGACGTGTCCCCCTGCTTAAGCCAATACATATCCGGGCCCGTCTGAACTTTGCTAGAGAGCATTTGGATGTTCCAGAAGAGTATTGGGAGAATGTCATATGGTCAGATGAAACCAAAGTAGAATTGTTTGGTAGAAACACAACTTGTCGTGTTTGAAGGAGAGTGAATGCTGAGTTGCATCCAAAGAACACCATACCTACTGTGAAGCATGGGGATGGTAACATCATGCTTTGGGGCTGTTTCTCTGCAAAGGGACCAGGACGACTTATCCGTGTACATGAAAGAATGAATGGGGCCATGTATCGTGAGATTTTGAGTGCAAACCTCCTTCCATCAGCAAGGGCATTGAAGATGAAACGTAGCTGGGTCTATCAGCATGACAATGATCCCAAGCACACCGCCAGGGCAACAAAGGAGTGGCTTCATAAGAAGCATTTCAAGGTCCTGGAGTGGCCTAGCCAGTCTCCAGATCTCAACCCCATAGAAAACCTTTGGAGTTGAAAGTCCATGTTGACCAGCGACAGTCCCAAAACATCACTGCTCTAGAGGAGATCTGCATGGAGGAATGGGCCAACATACCAGCAACAGTGTGTGCCAACCTTGTGAAGACTTACAGAAAACATTTGACCTCTGTCATTGCCAACAAAGGATATATAACAAAGTATTGAGATGAACTTTTGTTATTGACCAAATACTTATTTTCCACCATAATTTGCAAATAAATTCTTTAAAAATCAGACAATGTGATTTTCTGGATTTGTTTTCTCATTTTGTCTCTCATAGTTGAAGTCTACCTATGATGACAATTACAGGCCGGCCTCATCTTTTTAAGTGGGAGAACTTGCACAATTGGTGGCTGACTAAATACTTTTTTTCCCCCACTGTATGTGATGTGATGTTATTATGTTGGTGCAGTTTTATCAGGACCTTCCACCCTCCAGTCCAGATACCATCAGCGTCTCTATTTTTGGTGAGGTCAGACATCAGGTCACAATGTCTCCTGAGCCACACAACAATATCCTGGGGGGGAAGCAGATTTGTTTCAGAAGTTGATATTAACTGTAACAGTATCTGGCCTGGAAATAGGAATAAAAATAAATTTACTGCAACCATCCGTGTCCCTGAACCTGGAGTAATTTGCCCAGAACCTATCCATACTAGACATGAGTTTAAAGCTGACATCGTAGCCCTATCTGTCTGGTAGGTTTATTATAGCCAGGATGTCAGCTGACACAGATACCATCTAGTGACAAAGAAGCTCCCTCACCATAAACCTCCTGTCCAGGAGATCTTCCTTGGCGCCTCGGTGTATGAATTTCACTATGTTCCTCCTCTTAAACGCCTGGCTTGTGTAGTGAGCGCCAGAGGTGAAGGACGGAGCACCATGGCTCCAGGCGTTTCTGGGAGGTTCCTGACGGGGCGCACTGTCATGATTATCAGAGTGAGGGTCTGCCGCACCTTGTGTGCCTGATGTTAGGGGGGAGATATCACACACATCACTTTGTACAATCTCCTGTCCCCCATCCACCTCTATGACATCATCAGGATCTATATCCCATATGGACTGTGTATTATCTCCAGCCCTGGACCCCTCAGGTACAGCGTCATCACTGCCTCCAGTCTGTGAACCAACAACAGAGCTCTACTGCATCACTTCATCAACCTGACATATGGATACATGTCCACTGTCCTGCTGCGGCATTGTCTCTACTGGGACTTGTGGTGCCTGTGCTGGTTACTGGGCTCCATGCTCCTGCTCAGAGACAGTTGCAGGTTCCTGCGGCTGTTGTACTTGTTTGTACACTTCTCCCTTCTGGAATGAGAAGTTTGCAGGTTGTAGGATTGGTCTGGTCACCTGCCGGGACACATCTGGGATGGGATCTGATCGTGATACAGCTTCTAAAGACATGGACTCAGAACCAATGTTCTGCTGGTACTGGGTAAATCGTTCCTGGTTTCTGTAGGACTCAGGGGCCCCATCCTCTCCTAGTCACAGTCCATCTGTTTTACATCAGCCAGTTCTATACTCAGTGCATGCAGCCTGCGCTCATATATGGCATTACACTTAGGGTTTGCAGTCTTCAGCTTATATACAGAGTCTATGTCTATCTGCAGCATCTGTTTGTGAGCCTTTAGTTCCTCCATTTTGCTTACCAGTGCCAGGATCTCCTGTGCCAGTTGCAGCTCTGGTGCCAGCGGTGTCTCTTTCACCTGCGGTTGTGGTTGCGGTCTACGTGGTGTTGCAGGCTTCCCCATGGCTGGTTTCATGGTTGCTCGAGGTTTAGTTGGGTCTGCTGGAGCTGGATCACACTTTCCCAGGTTTGGGTTACAGACAGTCCTGGAAACACCTAGAGATTTTCCTGCAGATTTTACTTGTGCAGCATCCACAGATTTTGCAACACTTCTGTTGCTCCCACCAGCGGCTTGAAATCTTGTGCGGCCAAGACACACCATACTGGACTCAATATCATGTTGCTGCAGGTTCTCCTGCAATGTCTGCCTTACCAGAAATGTTCTCCTGTGTCTGTGAGCTCTCCTGTGTCTGTGAGCTGGAGGTGTGAGCTGCACACCTGCTGAATGTGATGGGCTCTGCCTCACTTCATGTGCTCTTTGCTGGTTTGGTTTTGGAACTTTCAGGATCACAACAGAAGATTCATTTTTGGAGTCTCCTTTTTGTCCAGGATGCTGCGTGACTTGGCTGGCTGAATGTCTCACTACACATCTCTGGGGTGCACTGACTACTGGCACTTCTTTCCTTGTAATGCAAACTTCAGCTTCTCTATCATTCTTCCTTGCACTGGTGTTACTCACAGGTTCTTTTTCTCCAGGATTACTTTGGGATTTACATCCCCATTGAAAGGAGCTTGGGAGTTTTCTCCCAGTGTAGGCCTGGAAGCCTGGGCCTTGCTTAGGGAGCCTCCACACCCATGGTGGCCCCCCATGGGCTATCCCCAGACATCAGGAGAACTACTGACACACAACCTCACAGCTAGGAGGCAGTATTATAGTAGTTAAATTCGTGTACATAGGAGCAATATTATAGTAGTTATATTCTTGTACATAGGAGCAGTATTATAGTAGTTATATTCTTGTACATAGGAGCAGTATTATAGTAGTTATATTCTTGTATATAGGAGCAGTATTATAGTAGTTATTCTTGTATATAAGAGCAGTATTATAGTAGTTATATTCTTGTACATAGGAGTAGTATTATAATAGTTATATTCTTGTACATAGGAGCAGTATTATAGTAGTTATATTCTTGTACATAGGAGTAGTATTATAGTAGTTATATTCTTGTACATAGGGGCAGTATTATAGTAGTTACATTCTTGTACATAGGAGCAGTATTATAGTAGTTATATTCTTGTACATAGAAGCAGTATTATAGCAGTTATTTTCTGGTACATAGGAGCAGTATTATAGTAGTTATATTTTTATATATAGGAGACAATATTATAGTAATTATATTCTTGTACATAGGAGGCAGTATTATAGTAGTTATATTCTTGTACATAGGAGCAGTATTATAGTAGGCATATTCTTATACATATTCTTATTGCTTTTATATAACTGCATGATAGGAAAATATTTTTAATAATATTTCAACTATTCATTTTCATCTCCACAGATAAGCCCAATGTTTTTCATGAATTAGTGGAACAGTTGAATGTCAAAGCACATTTAACTACAAAGCTGTCTTTGAGAGATGTTCTAAGTATTGGTCCAGAGAACATAAACAATGTCCAACCACAGCACCTTGAGGATATCATGTGGCATTTCTTGAGAAAGCTTATGGCTCTAAACCAAACAGCACGGAATATAGAATTGCAGAAAGAACCATCTACAGAGGAACCAAGTGATGACGATGATGAGGACTATAAAGATCTGTTTGATGATTCTGTCCGAATACATCAGTCATGCCCCATCAACCCTCTGGATGTTGTTTGTGTTCTCCTTCATTGTTCAGATAACTTTCTCCAGCAAGAAGTTGTAACTAAAATGTCCATGTGCCAGTTTGCTGTTCCTCTCCTGCTTCCCGCTGGTGATGGTTCAGGCTGCACCTTCATGCTTTGGGCAATGAGAGACATTGTGAAGAAATGGAGACCTCAGTCACTAGCAGACAGTAAAGGCTTCAGAGAAAACAACGTGGTGAATATTGAAATGCCGATCTTCTCTTTCGTCAGGCTGGGGCCAAATAAATTATCTAAATCTAAACTACTAAACCAGATTCTGAACCCCGCACAACAACATCATGACTTCTTCATACATGACAACATGGAAGGAGGAAACATTGAGAGGAAGATATCTGATGGACTGGTGGAGATGTCCTGGTACTTTCCTTGTGGTGAAAAATCTGATGTTTTCTCAGAGCCTATTGCAGTGACCAACCTACGTGGAGACCTGGAATCCAACTGGGAACAGTTCACATTTCTCACCAGAATTTCATCGGCCACCTTTATATTTATTGAGAGTATGTGTGAGAGACAATTCAGGTTATTATCATCCTGCAGTCCATCAGACACCAAGTTTTACTTCATTGTCACTCCAGGTAACGATAAGGCTGTTGACTCAGAAACACTGAAATATCTGAAAAACTTAATGACAAAGTTACAAGCTAGTAAAAAACACATTATAGCGAAGGTGAGGAATTCCAACGATGCTGAATTTGTAAAACGGGTACAGATGACACTTGAAAATGTTTTGAAGTCAGATCCTCCAACTACTTCTCTTGAAAATCTGAAAAACCATAGACATGATCTTCCTATTGATGTAGACGAGAACTTTCCAGAATGTCAGAAAGCGAGAGCATATGCATGTAACATTACTTCAGTCATTAATGATGTGGAAGAATATAAAAGGGAGAATCTGAAACTTCAAGGGGAACTTTGGAAACAATTGTCTAAAGTGGAAAAAGAACTATGTAGAATGACAAAGCAAGGGGGGAAAGACACACAAACATATCAATCAGAATTGAAACAACAAAGATTCTCATTACACAGGGAGCAGAACCAGCATGACTTACCAAATGGCATCATGTTATTTATCAATGCTATTACCCATTTGTCTCAGACTGAGAAACGATATTTTTTAAAGTGGATGAAATTTGAACTTGATTTAACAGCTAGAGAAAATCTATCTAAACTACAAGAGGAATATAAGAAAAAAATCCAAAGAATCCAAAGATTCAGAAGACCTTAAGAAGATAGATCAGAAAATATCCGATAGTTCCTTAGGAACAGAACATTTCCTGCGTGAGTTGGGACAATTTTATGAGGCTGAGTGTTCCATGATAAAAGCAGAAATAATTCCAGAACACAGAAGACAATTTAAGAGACTTCCAGGAATAGCTGCAGACTTACTTCTAGACGGCTTTCCATTGGAGTTAATTGATGGAGATGCCTCTAACATTCCCATGAAGTGGATAAATGATGTCCTGACTGAACTAAGAGATAAAATTTGCCTAAAATGCAATATGAGAGTGATAACTGTGCTGGGAGTGCAGAGTACAGGAAAGTCCACCCTTCTGAACACCATGTTTGGTCTACAGTTCCCTGTGGCCAGTGGACGATGCACACGAGGAGCCTTCATGACTCTCATTAAAGTGAAGGAGAACGTCCAAAGGGAGATTGGTTGTTCATGTTTTCTAGTAATTGATACTGAAGGGTTAAAAGCTCCTGAATTGGCTTCTCTAGATGACAGTTATGAACATGACAATGAGTTGGCCACTTTAGTGATTGGGTTGAGTGACATCACCATAGTCAACATGGCCATGGAAAATGCAGCTGAAATGAAGGATATATTACAGATTGTGGTCCATGCATTTCTAAGGATGAAAGAAGTTGGAAAGAAACCCAATTGTCAGTTTGTCCATCAGAATGTGAGTGATGTGTCTGCTCATGAGAATAACATGAGAGACAGGAAGAAACTTCTAGAGCAATTAGATGAAATGACAAAAGTTGCTGCAAAAATGGAAAAGAGAAGGGGAATCATATCATTTAATGAAGTGATGGACTATGATATTGAGAGAAACAACTGGTACATTCCTGGACTGTGGCACGGAGTCCCACCAATGGCTCCTGTGAACACTGGTTACAGTGAAAATGTCTACAAGTTAAAACAGTATCTGCTTGACTTCATAAAATCCAATCAAGGACCTTCCAGGATTGATGCATTTATCTCATGGATAGAAAGTTTATGGAAAGCTGTTAAACATGAAAAATTCATCTTTAGCTTTGTAAACAGTCTGGTGGCGGAAGCTTACAATAACTTATCTGTGAATTTTTCTCATTGGGAATGGGAATTCCGCAAAAAAGTCTACAACTGGATCATTAGCACAGAAAACAAAGTAAAAAATCAGTCTTCTGAGAACCTGGGTAGACACACATTGTCACAGTACATGGGGGATCTCCAACAACTTCTGCTCACAGAGGAGAATAACATGCTAGAACAGCTGGAAAAGTATTTTGAGGAGAAGCTGGAAAATGCGAATCTCGTAGAAAGATACAGAGAAGATTTTAATCAGAGTGTGAAGTTCTTAAAAAAAGAACTTGAAAGAAATGCCCTCAGCAGATGCAATGAGGCCATTTCTATCCAAAAGGGGAAATTTGAGATTCAAAGAATCCAGAATAAGTATCAACAAATAATAGAAGAAAAGATCTCTAAACTTCTGGACACTGGAAAAAAGAAGAACCAGAAACTGAGCGATGAAGAAATAAAACAGGAATTTGAGACCATGTGGGAGGAGACGCTGTCACAGTTACAGATAGAGACATTGCCACAGAAAAATGTCAGTGAAGCAGTGCTACAACAGGTGAAGAGTGACCTATACAGTAGAGGATCTGCCATAAGCGAGACACTGGTCCACCTAAATAACTTAGAATCATATGCAAATCAAGCCTTTTCAATAGACAAAAAACATGTCGATCAGTCTATTATTTTCCGCTTAGGAACAATGTTTGGGATCAATAATGAACCCTATGACAAGGTGGGAGATCTTGCCACCATTTTGATAGACATGTGTGATAAATATGTCGCAGAGAAGATAAGTACGACAGAAGACTACGATGATGCCTACTGCCAAGAGCTACTATATATGATCAATAAAAAACTTCAGAGTACCAGCGCAAAACGTCCGTTTTCTACACAGTTTGAGTTGGATATCAAGCTTTTCATCTTTGCAAAAGCATCACAAAGGTTTCAGAAGATGCACAAGACCTTTATTCAAAAGAATGACCCTAAAATGTGTTTAGAAAACCTGAAACCTCACTATTTGTCAACATTTGTCAGTATACTGAGAGAGAAGGATGAATGTTGGAGTAGAGCTAAGCAATTTTGTGAGAGATGTCTAAAGCCGGCCATCACAGACTACATATTCAAACATCTGGGAGAAAAGATGGTGGATGATGTTTTAAATGGTGTCGATAATATGACATTCAGCAGCAGAAGCTTCTTTCAGTGTAACATACTAACAAGTTTATTCAATGAAATGTCTTTTAAGAAATATGTTCAATACATCCATTCATATGAAGCATTCTCAAAAACCTGGATACTCAATTACATCACAGAAAAATATCAAGTCCCTGAAAGTTTAGAAAGAATGTACAATGATCTTCTTTCTTTCATTTGTGGAAAAGTTCTAAATGTTCTTCAACATACAACTCGTCCTCAGAGCGAAAATGTTTTGTTATTTTTGGAAAATGTTTGTGAGAAATTGAATGGAGAATTAGTAATTTCACAGCCTGAAGTCAAAGTCATCACCTTCCATAACACGGCACAGGTGGAGCAATTGTCCTCAAAGATTCAGGAGTTACTCACAGATATGAAAGAAGAAATCCTATTAGATCTGATGTGTATGAGTCTTGACTCTGTGCTTTCCAGAGTCACCATGAAACCACAAGAGGAATTATTCAGGAAGGTGATTGGATGTGGACATCAGTGTCCATTCTGTAAAGTCCCCTGTGAGGCCGGAGGTGGTGACCACAAGGAGCACTTTGCGTCCGTCCACAGACCTAAAGGACTTGGAAAAGTAAAAAGGCATGAAAGTAGACATTTGAGCATGGACATTTGCACCTATTCTGTTGTGTCTAGCCATAGGTTTAAAAATACAGACACATGTGGTAAGTGGCACCCATACAAAGAATATCGCACTTACTATCCAGACTGGGCTATCCAACCAGATCCCAGCATTGAGTCCTCAGATTACTGGAAATACATTTTTGCCCAATTTAATAAAGAATTTGCTGAAAAATATAGAGCCAAACCAGCTGAATTGCCTGATGACTGGCACCAAATTACGGAATTTCAGGCACTTGAGAGTCTGCAGAAGGTTTTCAATATGCACTGATCAAATATATGGGAATGTTTGGTTCTGATCTTCGCAGTAATCCTTTTTACCATCATCATTATATATTTTATTAAATCTAAAAATCCATCCGTTTAAACTATCTCAAGCTTTACCTAATACAATATATAAACATCATTTCTATACTATTAAATTATATCTCTGATATCTACTATACGTAAACCTATTTCTTATTATAATCTAGAATCAGTAGAATCATTCTACCTACAATAGAATGTATTGCGCTCAATAATAAATCTTACATGCATACTTATAATTGTGTGGAAATTTTTCATTCAAAAATACATAAACATATGGACTTTTGCCACAAGTATAAGCTCTATCAATTATGATTTGGTACATAGGTGCACTGTGGGATTTTCAACTTGGTCCTTCACAGCATCTAGCATTGACCAGTGAAATAAAAAGTAGCCAACCTAACAGAGTTTTAGAATGTGTCCAAAAATATGAATTTATATTGTGGCAAAATATATGAAAAAAAAAAGGAAAGAAATTCTCACAATGTCTCTTCTTACATTCTTACATGTTATCCACCAGCCACCTTGACTTCATGACTGCCCATGACATGCCTTCTGGAGAAATCCCAGAGATACTTAATTGCCTGTTACAATAATGAAGTGTTGGCAATCCTGTATTTTTTTATTTTCACTATTTTTCAATTTTATTAATACAAATGGTATTTTTCCCTCAGATGAACAGAGAAAAGACAAAAACAAAAACAAAAAGTACCAAATCCCCCCATCTCTATTTGAAACCTCCTTTCCAGTGTGTCTTGCCGTCTTTTACTGCAATCGTATCCTCCATGATGCTTTAATAAACAATGACATAACAAATATAGGTTAAAGAAATGCGATATAGGTTTTATACATCTCACAGGTCTATTATACTGCTGAAGCCCCAAGCTTAGTATAGGCCAGAGTCAGTATAGACAGGACAGAAATAATGGTGCAGCAACCAGATGAAGGTTAAACACACATTGAGATGGTTGCCTAGCTGTCCCACAGTATACCTTTTCACACAATGTATTGGTATTTTCCTACAACCCTTACTGTTGTTTTTTCCATGGCCGTGTATCCCCATCTACATGTCCTTTACTTATTATCCCCTAACAGTCACATTAGCATTGGATAAAGCTCTTCCGAAAATGTCACTTTACTCTTCTCTCTGCATGCAAACTATGGACAATCTGTGCACCTCCAAAACAGTATTGGCCTTATCAACTTGGATGAGCACAGTTCGTTCCATTCAGTTAATTCGCTGCCATCCATCCAAATTTCCATTTCCCATTTTTATGAAGTTATGCAAATTTTTATACGTGTATTACTAACCTTATTATTTTTTAATCCATTTTGCCTTGAGATTGTCATTTTGTGTAGTTGTATATTTTGATTTCTGGAGTATAGGCTGGTTGTATTGATCCATCACCACCTGTTACACCACATTTCTATAGGCCTCTATATGGTAGTTGCATGTTTTACTCATTGATTTTGCGGCCTTAGATAAGGCAGGGTAGTACACACTATGCATATGGATAATACACTGTATGTAGTTCCCTGTCACTTTCAGGTTTCCAAGAGAGGGATTGTACTTCCTCACTTCCTGGAAACTCTAATATTATGTGACATTTTTCCGTCAAATGACTGCCTTTCATTGCAACTGCTTTAAAGCACACAGACCCTGCGATATTGCATTTATAAACAAGGCATGCAGAGGCGTAACCCAGGAATTTCCAAAGGACGGTCCACAGGGTGGTCCCTCATGGACTGCCCCTCTGGAACATCCCGTTAAAGCAACCCCATGACCACAAGTGATCGCTGGGAAATGTTATGTGCCTGCCTATCATGCTCAGCACATCCCCTTACCCTCTGCAATTTGCTACAGCTCAGCTTTTCAGAAGTCCCGATGGAGTTATACAGTGGGGCTTATATAAGATCAGTGCCACCATTCCACTGCATTAGAACTGCTCCTGATGATGATCATCAGAATTATCATTCATGGGAATGGGAGCAGGTCAGGGTAACCAAGGCAGGGGGTTATCACCATGAAACGGACCCACTGTGCATGTCCCCAAATGTATGCAAGAAGTCACCCCCAGGTAAGGTTTCAAAACATAAATTGCTGCAAAATTGCCACACATTACTTATTGTCTATATACTCTTCAGACCTTCGAGTAAAATAGATAGAGTCCCAAGGGAGGTGCATAGAAAGTGAAAAGAACACTGATACTCACCTTTCCTTACCTCTCCCGGGCTTCTTTCCTGGTGTTTGGATTCTTGCAGTCTCTTCTGGTGTCATCTCCAATGTTGCACATCTTTGGGTCACCACTGAGGCCTGTGATTGGGTCTCAGTGATCACACAGGGTGTGACAATGTCATGACATTTGGTTCTCTAAAGAGACCCTGGAGTATATTAATGATTCGTGAGTGGCAAACACCAAAAAACTTGGGTTTGGCTGAAGCCAGACTTTTGGAAAATTTGTAACGAACTCGGCTTGTTATGAAGTGGTTCATTACAACTCATTACTGTTCAAAAACTGTATATATTTTGTAGCTATTAGGCTTTGTGCCTCAGCTGAGAGGCTGCAACCACAAAGAATGTGAACTGTGTTCTACTGTAACCACCAAGCATTGCACCTCCTTGGAGTATCGGTAAAGTTGAACTTTTATTGCCATGTGGATTGTCCTTTTTTCTTCATCATTCCTTGTGAGGGACGATCCCCTAGGTCTATCATCTCACGCTTGGCTTTGTCACATTACAAAGACATAGCCACCAGATATATAAGGAGTCGCCATTACCTCTTGCACACCTCCAACTCGACTCCCTATAAACATTGGTCAATAAAATACAAAGAAACCAGAATGTGGGTAAACTCGGGTCAGCCACAGCTTCATTACATAGATGTAGAGAACCTTGTGCAACTTGTTAATGAAACATTGATGTCATAGTTTAGGTCACCTGGAGTGCCCGACCACTGCATCCACCGAAAATAGAGCTGGACAAGATGCTTCAAAACTGTGAGCAATGACTTGGAGACAGAAAAGTACAAAAACAGCAAAAATCTAACTGAAGTAGAAAACAATAAGTGATAAATAAAACCATAAAAAGCAGAAAAGTGGTGGTGGGTGAGGGGAGGTGAAAGATCAAGCGGCAGGGATCCAAGTAGAAAAAAAAATCTGTGTACAGAGGCAGTGGCAAAACACACACCCAACTGCAGCCAATATACACAATGTAAAGTGAAAGTGAAAGAGGACAAGAAAAGAGGAATCCGGGTCTCTCCAGCTGATCTCAACTTGTACAAAGTTTGTAGAGGATCAACTGCGGGAAACATACACTGGAGCAGCCAAGGTCGGAGGTGAGTTATATATAAGATTCATTGTGTGTGTTTATAGATACAACTATGTATGAAGATGAAGAAGAGACGAACCAGTCACTATCTGTATACAGTCATGATATGTGGTACATAATATAGTAATTGTTAGCTGCAATCCTATGTAATACCACAGTGATAACTCTCTGAGTACAGATAATGTAGTAGATGTCACCTGCAGTCCTATGTAACACCACAGATAACACAGTGATAACTCTCTGAGTACAGATAATGTAGTAGATGTCACCTGCAGTCCTATGTAACACCACAGATAACACAGTGATAACTCTCTGAGTACAGATAATGTAGTAGATGTCACCTGCAGTCCTATGTAACACCACAGATAACACAGTGATAACTCTCTGAGTACAGATAATGTAGTAGATGTCACCTGCAGTCCTATGTAACACCACAGATAACACAGTGATAACTCTCTGAGTACAGATAATGTAGTAGATGTCACCTGCAGTGCTATGTTACACCACAGATAACACAGTGATAACTCTCTGAGTACAGATAATGTAGTAGATGCAGTCCTATGTAACACCACAGATAATACAGTGATAACTCTCTGTGTACATGTGAACCGAGAGCAAGGCAGGTGGTTTGGTCTCCGCAACCAGAAATGAACGCACACGCGGTAGTTCAAGAAAAGAATATATATTTACTATAAGTTAATAAAGGCTATTTGAAGGTAAAATGACAGGGATAAAGACAAGCAAAATATACAATATAGCATGAACAATTTCAAGGCAAATTCTGCAATGGTTTCTACTTTTACTCTGTCCAATTCTGCAGTATGGACACTGAATGAACAATATACTCAAAACTATCCCTAACTGACCCTGACATCACATTTGGGTGCACCCCCTTTTCCCCAGTGGTCCAGGTGGACCGCTTACAGTCTATAGAAGCGCGCGGTGGGGCCCAAAGTCGTTCCTTTCTTTTATAGTGAAACGTCCTCTCCTCACTGTTATCAGGATCTTGGGAGAAATGAAGTCCTCTTTAACAGGGAAACCCAATGAATGCAATGTAATCCAACAGCAGATTCCACTCAGCACACTGACAGTCCTGCCGAATCCATACACTGAGCTGGGATGTAAGCCGGGGTTTAGCAGGTGCTGTCCAGTACATCAACAGCACTGCGAGTCTCTATCTGTGGTATCCATATACACAGTCACAATGTCAGTCTCACTGATCAGCCACTGAGTACAGTTCCTTTCACGTGGACTCACTAGTCCTGTTGTCTCTTTACACTCTGTTTGTCTCTGGACCAAGATACAGCTTAGCTGTACAGAAAAATCTCCACATCAGTTCAATACAACACTTGCTAAGATGGCTGCTGCTCTCTGTCTCGTCACTTCCTGCTTCTCTGCTCACATTCTGTCTGCAGAACAGGCAAGCTGACATAAAAGGGGGGGGGGGGAGTCACTCCAGCATCATGTCACAATTACAATGGCTGCTGTCTTAAAGGAACAGAATCACAGAAATACATTCAACATTAACAGTTTATACAGACAAATAAAGCTTAGGACAACATTGGCTGTCTCTTACATACAGATAATGTAGTAGATGTTACCTGCAGTCCTATGTAACACCACAGATAACACAGTGATAACTCTCTGAGTACAGATAATGTAGTAGATGTTACCTGCAGTCCTATGTAACTCCACAGATAACACAGTGATAACTCTCTGAGTACAGATAATGTAGTAGATATTACCTACAGTCCTATGTAACACCACAGATAACACACAATAATATATTTACATCTCTTCCAGATAAAGTCCATCATGGCGTTTCTCGGGAAAGCATCAAAGACCATTGACCTCCTGAGATCTACACTTATAGAGATGTTTGAAGAGAATGTGCAGGATTTTGTGGATGAAATGGACTCTCTCCAGATTATAACATATGAGGATTTAACAGATCTGCATAAGACCGTGGACCCCAGAGAGATGACGCACAATCTGATCGACTTAATTCTTCACAAAGGAGAAAAGGCCTGTGAGACGTTTCTTGGTCATCTTGAGAACATGATTCCCAGGTTTCCAGGATTGAACAACCTTAAACACAACTTATTCAGCAGTGAGTACTTTATAATAAATTCTACCCTTGTTTTGCCATATGACATGTTATCATCCAGGTTTGCAGATCAAGTCGGCCTTGTGCATTCGATTTTTGTGGTATAAAATAGTGGAAGAGTGAAGAAATCAGGTGATACCTTTTAGAGGCTAACAGAGTATATTTGATGGTAAGCTTTCGGAAGTACTAGCTTCCTTCATCAGACATGGTGTTATACAAGAAACTGAAAATTCACAGATTTTTTTATACCCTATAGACATGGGCCTTCAAACGATTTTAGAGTCCTTAAAAAAACAAAAAATTCTCTGATTGGGATACAAACCAATAGTGAGAGACTACCAATTAAACAAAGAACAGCCATTAACAGAGACAGTCTGCTCACATATAAATAGACCCGGAAAGATGCCCGAGTGCCGAATAACTGATGGTTGGATTGTTTGTATGAAAAAGCCCATCAATCCAACAGCAGCATGACGGCCATCGGAAATCTAATGTGTATGGCCAGCCCTAGTCTTCTCCAGAAGAAGGAGAGCTGTCTAATGGACACCACCTAGAAGGATCTTCTTCTTTCTTCTGGAGGAGAGCTATTTTGCATTTCCCAGGGAGCCTTTTTGTCGGACCTTACAACAGCTGATGGTCTCCACAAGGATAAACAATACTCCCCAAGAGTGTCATTCAGGTTGACATCAATCATTGGCAGCCATTATAGAACCTTATAATAAAACCAGCTGACCCCCTACTCTCCTGCCATCTTTTTTTTATTTAACTGTAATTTTTATTGAAAAAATTTTTCATTAACAAGGTATAAAGAGAAAAAAAGATCAAACAAGCAGAAAACAATGAGGTAGGTAGAGGCTATCCGCCTCTTCTCCCTTAAGCAATATGCATTCAAATTAGACAGTAAACAAGGGAGGGGAGGGATGAAGGGATTAAGAAGACAAGGGTAGAAGCAGAGGAAAGGAGGGGAGGGGAGAAGAGGACTAGAGATCAGAGACCCTGTGATGTACAATACATATCCCAGGGCGCCCAGATAGCCCCAAAGGCCTCCTGTGAGTTGTTTAGACCCGCGGTCAGGCATTCAAGACTCCTCACATCCTTCACTCTAGCCACAAGTTCAAGACCAGATGGGGGACTCACTTTCTTCCAGTTTCTAGCTATGAGAATTTTAGCTGCAGTACAAAGGTGCAAGAAAAGCCTGGATGACTTATTACTCAGGTGCCTGGGGGGAAGGTTCAGGAGATAGACCAGAGGGTCAAGAGGGACCTCTTGCAAAAAGAGAGCAGTCGCCAAAGTCCTGACCTCCCTCCAGAAACCCAGGATGAGAGGGCACGTCCAAAAGATGTGGTGCAGGGTACCCACCGCAGCTCCACAGCGCCAGCACCATGGGGGAACCAATGGGTTTAAAGCATGGAGGAGAGCCGGGGTATGATACCAATGCATCAACAACTTATACTGCGCTTCCCGAAATGTAATGCACTGAGATGATTTCTGGGCCCGAGACCATACAATCCGCCACTGTTCCTGGGAGATGGGTCTACCCACCGCCTCCTCCCATTTAAGCATATAGCGATGGGTAACTGGGGAGCCTGTAGTTTGTGAGGTAAGAAGTTGGTAAATAGAGGATATAAGGCCCCTAGTGGACGTACCTGCACGGCAAATCTTTTCAAAAGCGGTGGGCAGTGACACTTTAAGGGACCCATGGAGGGAGCGGACAAAGTGAACCACCTGTAAATAATGGAACCATTCAGTACCTGGCAGGTTTTGGTTAGCTATAAGGTAGGCAAAGGACCTGAGTTCCAAGGTTCCAGGATCAACCATGTCTGCAATCCGGTAAAGACCAGCTTTAGACCACACCTTAGTCATGGCAGAGGTCAGGCTTTCCGGGAGAAGGGGGTTGTATAATATGGAGACCATAGATGAGTGCTGGGACATCAGGGAGAATCTAGTACGACAGGCAGACCAAATAGATCTAGTAAACCGAATAGGGCCCAGCAGGTACGAGGCAGGGAGCGGGGGGAGAGCCAACCCACAGAAGCGCATTAGGGTGCATGGGAGCCAGCCAGAGCTTCTCTATCTGCACCCATCTAGTATATGCTGGCATAGCCGCCCAAAGTGGGATATGGCGCAAGTGGGACGCCCAATAGTAATGTAGCAGATGTGGGACGGCCATACCCCCAGACCCCCTATCCGCCAGCATAACAGATCTGGGTATTCGGTGTCGTTTTGCCTGCCAGATAAACTGAAAAATAGCTTTCTGCAGGTTCCGTAATTCTCCCCAAGGAATCGCAACCGGGAGTGTCTCGAAAAAATACAATAGCTTCGGAAGGAGAGTCATCTTGACCGCGGCAATTCTCCCTAAAAGGGAGATGGGTAAGGGTTGCCATTTGTCCAATAGGGCTCTTAACTCACGAAACAACCGCGGGTAGTTTGCCGAATAGAGGGTCGCGTAGGAGGTGGATATATGGACTCCCAGGTAGCGGATAGAGGACTCCCGCCACTGGAAATCGTAATTACTGCGGAGGAGAAGGAGAAGGTCCTGTGGAATGTTGAGTGGGAGTGCCTCAGTCTTTGCAGGGTTCTCCTTGTATCCTGAGAGATCGCTATAGGTCTCCAGCAAGCGCAACAAGTTTGGAAGGGTAGTATGAGGGGAGGTGAGAGTGAGGAGTACATCATCTGCGAAAAGAGAGACCTTAAATTCCTTATCCTGGACCATGATCCCCTTGATATTAGGGTCTCGCCTAATCTTGGCTGCCAGCGGTTCAATGCAGAGGGCAAATATGATGGGAGACAGGGGGCAACCCTGCCTAGTGCCATTTCGAATAGGGAAGAAGGGCGAGGATGCATGGGGAAGCTTGATTGCTGCTGTGGGTAGGGAGTAGAGGGCCTGGATAGCTGTGAGGAAAGGTCCCGTGAGCCCGAACGCCTTAAGCGTAGCATGCATAAACAACCAATCTATGCGGTCGAAAGCCTTTTCAGCGTCCAGACTCAAAAGAAGGGCCGGGGTAGAATAATGATTGGCCACCTCCACCAAATCCACAGTCCTCCTGGTGTTGTCACCACCCTGACGACAGGGGATGAATCCCACCTGGTCCTTATGGACAAGCAGAGGGAGCCAAGCATTTAACCTATTGGCTAGGAGTTTGGTAAAGAGTTTCAGGTCCGCGTTCAGCAAAGCAATCGGTCGATAATTAGCACAATCCTGCAAGTCCTTACCCGGTTTAGGGACCAATGTGAGCAGTGAGGAGAGCATAGTCGGGGGTATGGGGGAGCCTAAGAGGAAGGAATTGAAGAGGGACAATAGATGAGCAGAAAGTTCACCCTGGAAAACCTTGTAATAATTGTAAGTGAACCCATCTGGGCCCGGGGCTTTCCCATTTGGGAGGTCCCTCAGGACCCCCTCTAGTTCCTCCCTGGTGATGGGAGTGTTTAGGGAAGTCAAGGCCTCAGGAGGCAGGCGTGGGAGACAACAATCCTTTAAATAGTCTTCTAGCAGTGTTGAGTCATCCCCAGGGGGTAGTGCTCGCGGGGGGGGGTAAGTTATACAGCTTAGAATAGTAAAGAGTGGAACGCCAGCGCCAGAGCGTCAGGGTGGTGTTGAAGGGTACCCGTGGAGTCACGGACAGAGTGTGGTGTGGAGGAGGCCTGATGATCCCTGAGGGTTCTTGCCAGGAGGGTGTGAGACTTATTACCTCGTTCAAAGAACCTCTGGCGAGTATAAAGGAGAAGTCGTTCCACATGGCGGGTCTCTAAATCACGGAGGTCAGCCCGTGCCAAAACCAAACGGTGAAGAACCCCCAGGGATGGATATGCTGCCAAAGTTGTCATAAGGGACCGAATACGAGCTTGGAGAAGCTGTTCCTGGGCCTGTCTGTCCCTTTTAAGCCTAGAAGCCAATGCGATACAATGTCCTCTCATGACCGCCTTATGGGCTTCCCAGAGAATGGCAAGAGAGTTTACCGAACCTAAGTTGTCCCTAAAATAATCCATCAAGTGTGTGCGCAGGATCTCGAGGGAGGTCGGTGATTTGAGCAATGTTTCGTTAAGACGCCAATGACATTGGCGAGTAGGCACTGGGGTTGTAGATAGAGTAACCACAACTGGGGCATGGTCAGACCAGGTGAGAGAGCCAATGTTCGTGTCCCTGAGCAAACGAAGGGCGGGAGCATTACCAAAGAAATAATCAATGCGGGTGTGAGTGTTATGAGGGTGAGAGAAGAAGGTGTAAGAGCGTGCAGTAGGGTTGTCCACTCGCCAAAGGTCGTACAAAGAATGGGCGCGGATCAGCTTACGGAACTCCCGTGCAAGCTGAGCCATCCTATGGGGGGTTGGACCCTGGGGTAACGCCAATCGGTCCGCCCGTTCAGAGAAGACCATGTTAAAGTCTCCCCCCACAAGCCAAGCTGATGCCGGGAGAGCGCGCAGGCGGGAGAATACCCGACGCAAGAATGGGATCTGCGCTGAGTTAGGGGCATAGACATTGCATAAAACAATCGGGGCGCCATGAAGGAGCCCTTCCAGAATAACAAATCGGCCCCCTGGGTCTATGTGGGAGGTTGTCACTGTAATTGGGCAGGAACGGGAAAAAAGGATAGCCACCCCAGCTCTGCGTCGATCGTGGAAGGCCGAAAAGGCTATGGGAAAGTAGTGCTTAGCGAAGGCAAAGGTACCGGAGCGGTCAAAATGAGTCTCCTGAAGAAACGCCACATCCGCTCGTAAGGAGCGGAGTTCTCTAAGGACATGGCGCCTTTTAGTGTAGGAACCCAGGCCCTTGACATTAATTGTCACGCACCTAACCATTGGGACTCAGGATTGGAGGACAGTGGCGGATTGTAATAAGCTCACCCATCTCACATGACGCTGGCAGGTTTCCCTCGAAGAGGCAGAAGGGCGATCCACAAACAGGAACCCAAAGTCGAGGCAAGGTCTCTAGATCAGGGAGGGAGGGTGGAAAAGGGGGGGAGGCAAAAGACAACATAAATGACAAAGTAAGAAGTATAACAATTAAACAATACTTTGTGGGTGAGGCTAAGTCACTCGCCTGGGGACCAGTGAGGACAGCCAGAGGTCCAACCAGGACCAATGGCTGCACAGTCCAAGTATCCCCTTAGGGGGGAGAGCGTGGACAAGAGGTCGGAGGGGAGGCGGCAGATCCCCAACCACCAGTAAAAAGAAGGATGGAAGGGGAGTCACCGGAACCCCATCCCGCCCCACTCCGCTAAAACAATCCAATAATAAGCATAATAGATGAGACCCGTAGACCTAGAAAAGGAAAAAGAGAAGCAAACATAACGCTAAGGCTTGCAGTTTTCAAAGCACTACCGGAAAAAAAAAACAAAAAACAAAAAAACGTCTCAAGGAGGAGCATCCTCCTCAGGAACCAGTCTCCAGTCGGGGCCTCCGAGCGGTCGCCGCTGCGGAGGGTGCATGACGTCGTCTGGGCTCCAGTCGATGCCAAACCGGTGGTGGGGGAGGGGGTGGAGGGATTAGCTCCCAGTCTGTTAAATCCGGCAAGGGGACATCCAGCAGGTCGCAGAAGAGAGGTAAATCCGAGAAGGAGCGAAGCGTAGCGGAGCGACCATCCCTACGTGCAATGAGAGCAAACGGATAACCCCTCCGGTAAGGAATTTGGTGTTCCTGAAGGATCTGGAGGAGGGGTCGGAGATGGCGGCGTTTCTGAAGGGTGATTAGCGAAAGGTCCTGATAAAGTTGTAGTTGAGCTCCCTCAAATTCAAAGTCTTTGAGTTTGCGCACCTTGCTCATTATAGCCTCTTTAAGGGTGAAGTCATGGAGCCAGCAGATGACATCACGGGGTGCAGCGGAGGATCCTCTGGGTCGAAGGGCTCGATGTGCCCTGTCAAACTTAATTTTGTGGGACGAGGGCTCCTGCAGTATAATGTTGAAGACAGCCTCCAGCAGAGCAGGCAGATCCTCAGATTGGTCAGCTTCCGGGGAGTCCCTTGACGCGTATATTGTTGCGCCGACCCCTGTTGTCAAGATCCTCTAAGTGACGTTGCATGTCCCGTATAGCTGATCCCTGGTTAGCGGTAGTATCATGCAGCGAGGCAACATAGTCCCTGGTAGTGTCATGGTCATTCTCCAGCGTATCCATTCGATTAGCAATAGAGTGTAAATCAGTGCGGAGGGTAGCAATTTCAGATCGGAAGGATGCTGTGATTTCCGCAACCATACTTTTAAGGTCTTGTTTAGTAGGTAGCTGAGGAAGGAGGTCCACCAAAGGTGGCGGTGCTGAAGATGGACCTGGGAGGCAGCTCTGGGGGTACAGGACTGGAGGGGGGGGAGCCATAATCCTTGGGAGTGTGGGGCGGAGGAGCCCCTACGCCAGCGCCTTCCCCCGCGCCATCCCCCCCTGAGCTATGGAGGGGAGGGGCGATGGGGGAAGATAGTAGGTGGGGGGCCACAGAGACCAGCTCTGTGGCCACAGGCTGTAACTCATCAGCGGTGTGGGAAGGAGCAGAGCCACTGACCTCAGAGTCCCTTGGAGAGCTGGAGACATCCGGGGTCCTCTCATGCCGCTCTGCCAGAAGTGCTGGTGAAGCAAAGTGTAGTTGCTGGGACATCCCAGGGTGAGGAGACTGTGGGAGCACTCGTGCTGGGGAAGCTCTGGGCTGCCCAGGCGCCGACAGGGATCTCTGCTGGAGCGGTGCTCCGCTGGCTGACAGGGGGAGCGCGGGTGGAAAAAGGCTGCGCTGCGACCCCTGTGCCTGAAGAGCGGAGGGAATCCAAGATGGCTGCCCCGCAGCAGCCTGGCCCGGCAGAGAAGGCTGCTGAGTGAGGAAGCCGTCCAGGGTGGCTCTCCCAGACCTCTCCACAGGCGCTGGAGTGCCTGGGGCCACCCTCCTCGGTAAGCGCTTGCCCATAATCGCTGTATTGAAGGGTCCAGGGGTCTCAGCTGCAAGCGGTGGAGCAGAGAAGGTCCTGCACGCAACCTACTCCATGCGCGTCCAGGCCACGCCCCCCCCTGCCATACTATCTAACTACACTGATAGGGATTTCTGGAGGACTTTCTGGTAAGTATCTGTGTCCTAAGGACACAGATAAAGATTGAATACAATAATGGAGCACCAAAGTTTTTGACTGATGATTATAACAAAGATGAAAAAACAGTAATCCACAGCTCACCTCACATGTCTGAGGCAGGGAAGCACAATGAGTACTGAGCCGCAAACATCATTACAGCCATACCTGCAAGTCTGTGGGAACGGATTTAGGTGAGTATAGTGACATCATCAGTAGTGGATGGAAGATGTAGAAGATGGAGGATGTTGACCTTTCCTCCAAGTCTTCTGTTCTTTATTATTCTACTGCAACAACAAAAAGATATAGCTGTATCCTCCAGCTGTGTATTCCTATCAAATACAGTCCAATCTCATCTTCTCCCCAGTAATTCCAGCAGGGCCTCTCCCTTTTCCCCAGAAGATGGCAGCCTTTCTTCCCACGAACTATTTCTTCACTAGTTGTCCATATAAGAGACTGAGGACTTGTCAGAGTCAGCTATATTATTTCTGTGTCAGCTGCCTCACTACTTCCACTTCTGGAAAGTTTGTTGAATTGCTACTTTTACTTCAGCAAAATCTGCTAAACTCTGACCTTTGTTTTAGTAATTCCTTGGCCCAGATATACTGAAAGTTATACGGTGCTAACTTAGACTGACAATCTGATACCAGATTTATCACAGTGTCTGATGCCACATGATAAATCTGCTGTATCTATACACTGTCTAGTCTACATTTATACCACCTTTTGTTTGCCTTACTTTTTGAGTCAAAATCATATGACACAATTTTGGTGCATTTTTGGCAAATCGTGATCCATTTAAAGGGGTTTTCCCCATCTCCTTCTCTCAGCAGTTTGCCTGCTATCTTTTCCTCTCATTTCCTGTATTCTTCCACAAGCTTTTGGGTGGCTGTGACTGTTTGATGAACAGGGCAATATGAAATACTTCAGTAGATACAGACATTGTCTTTACCATGAGAGATTATTTATTATGATTACTAGAAATCTAATATAAATGTACATAACATAATATGCACAGTAAATGTATATTATATTACACAGGTTTAGAGAGAAACTAAATTTCCATGCTGCCAAGACTGACATTGGACTTGTGGTAAACCGATAACTACAGTCATATGAAAAAGTTTGGGCACCCCTATTAATCTTAATCATTTTTAGTTCTAAATATTTGGGTGTTTGCAACAGCCATTTCAATTTGATATATCTAATAACTGCTGGACACAGTAATATTTCAGGATTGAAATGAGGTTTATTGTACTAACAGAAAATGTGCAATATGCATTAAACCAAAATTTGACCGGTGCAAAAGTATGGGCACCTCAACAGAAAAGTGACATTAATATTTAGTAGATCCTCCTTTTGCAAAAATAACAGCCTCTAGTCGCTTCCTGTAGCTTTTAATCAGTTCCTGGATCCTGGATGAAGGTATTTTTGACCATTCCGCTTTACAAAACAATTCCAGTTCAGTTAAGTTTGATGGTCGCCGAGCATGGACAGCCCGCTTCAAATTATCCCACAGATGTTCAATGATATTCAGGTCTGGGGACTGGGATGGCCATTCCAGAACATTGTAATTGTTCCTCTGCATGAATGCCTGAGTAGATTTGGAGCTGTGTTTTGGATCATTGTCTTGCTGAAATATCCATCCCCGGCGTAACTTCAAATTCGTCACTGATTCTTGTACATTATTCTCAAGAATCTGCTGATACTGAGTTGAATCCATGCGACCCTCAACTTTAACAAGATTCCCGGTGCCAGCATTGGCCACACAGCCCCAAAGCATGATGGAACCTCCACCAAATTTTACAGTGGGTAGCAAGTGTTTTTCTTGGAATGCTGTGTTTTTTTGATGCCATGCATAACGCCTTTTTGTATGACCAAACAACTCAATCTTTGTTTCATCAGTCCACAGGACCTTCTTCCAAAATGAAGCTGGCTTGTCCAAATGTGCTTTTGCATACCTCAGGCGACTCTGTTTGTGGCATGCTTTCAGAAACGGCTTCTTTCGCATCACTCTCCCATACAGCTTCTCCTTGTGCAAAGTGTGCTGTATTGTTGACCGATGCACAGTGACACCATCTGCAGCAAGATGATGCTGCAGCTCTTTGGAGGTGGTCTGTGGATTGTCCTTGACTGTTCTCACCATTCTTCTTCTCTGCCTTTCTGATATTTTTCTTGGCCTGCCACTTCTGGGCTTAACAAGAACTGTCCCTGTGGTCTTCCATTTCCTTACTATGTTCCTTACAGTGGAAACTGACAGGTTAAATCTCTGAGACAACTTTTTGTATCCTTCCCCTGAACAACTATGTTGAACAATCTTTGTTTTCAGATCATTTGAGAGTTGTTTTGAGGAGCCCATGATGCCACTCTTCAGAGGAGATTCAAATAGGAGAACAACTTGCAATTGGCCACCTTAAATACCTTTTCTCATGATTGGATACACCTGGCTATGAAGTTCAAAGCTCAGTGAGGTTACAAAACCAATTTTGTGCTTCAGTAAGTCAGTAAAAAGTAGTTAGGAGTATTCAAATCAATAAAATGATAAGGGTACCCAAATTTTTGCACTGGTCAAATTTTGGTTTAATGCATATTGCACATTTTCTGTTAGTACAATAAACCTCATTTCAATCTTGAAATATTACTGTGTCCATCAGTTATTAGATATATCAAATTGAAATGGCTGTTGCAAACACCCAAATATTTAGAACTAAAAATGATTAAGATTAATAGGAGTGCCCAAACTTTTTCATATGACTGTATATACCTGTATGTATACTGTAATCTTTGTGTTTACATTGGAGATAACCTCAACTGTCCAAGCCTTTATCAGCAAACTGCAATTATCTGACCTGATTGTCTTGACCGCAGAGGTGGAGATAACAGCTCTGAGAGCAAGCGAGATCCAGAAAACTCAGCCCCCCTCCCCCTCTATAGTTAGTGACGTTATCTCTCCTATAATGTTAGATGAGGAAAGATACAGCCCAGGTTCCTTTACAATGCTGTGCAAACAATGGGAGTAATAATTTCATATAGAAGACAAGCAAAGCAGCATTGCTAAAGCAATGTATTCAGGAAAACTCTTGAATTTACATAACCTAACAGTATAGATAGGATCCTTAACATGGGAATACCCCTTTAAGCCATGCCTCCTTTTTCTGAGTATGTACACCCACATGTCTAGGAAGTTAAAACATTTTAGACTACACTAAGTGGCACAAATATGGTGCAGTTTGGTCAATCATCTACTTTCAACCACAACAGTAAATCTTAGCCATTGTGCCAATTTATTTTTTTGTGAAGATAGAAAAACTGAGCAGTAAATCTTAAGCTTGCCATTTCTTGGTTTCTTTGGAAATGTCCAGCTATGGGCTGAAATACTGAACTGAAATAGCCAGCCCACAACTACTACTCTCCTGTCCATTAGAAAGAGCCATGATGTAAATTGTACTGTAGGTAATCTTCTTGCCGGTTTCTGAGTTATTTATACCCTTCTGGTCCTCAGTTGTTTCATGTGATCAGCAATAAGATGCTCCAACCGACACTGTGAATTATGTGTGGATTGAAGTTAAACTGTGGGGGCAGCTAGAGGGGGACATTAAATTGGGGGTAGATGGAGAGGGACATTAAACTGGTGGCAGCTGGAGGATTACATTAAACTGGTGGCAGCTGGAGGAGGACATTAAACTGGGGGCAACTGGAGGGGGGCATTAAACTGGGGAAAACTGGAGGGGGACATTAAACTGGTGGCAACTGGAGGGGAACATTAAACTGGTGGCAACTGTAGGGGGACATTAAACTGTGGGAGTATCTGGAGGGGGACATTAAACTGTGGGGGTAGCCGGAAGGGACTTTAAAACTGTGGACGTAGCTGGAGGGGGACATTAAACTGGTAGCAGCTGGAGGAGAACTTTAAACTGGGGGCAACTGGATGGGGGCAATAAACTATGGAGGTGGCTGGAGTGGGACATTATATTGCAGGTGCACCAGGAGAGGGACTTTATACTGTGGAAGCAATTGAGGGGGACACTATAATGTGAGGGAATATCCTGTTAGGGTGACTGTAGGGGCATTATACTGTGCGGGGGTGCAAAGAGAAATAGATGGCAATAGACGGGGTCAAAGTAATAGTGAGTGGTGCTAAATTTGCCATGGCACCCTATGTGCGCCACACATACAGTCTTATAATAAATCATCTCCGAAAAGTTGAATAGACAGTAATTCATATTTTTTTTGTTTTTGCAGAAAGAAGACAAACCTTGCTAAAAATGTTAAACTATCACGAGACCTCAAAACTCACCATAACAAATGTCCTAGATATTGGACCAGACCATTTAAATACATCTGACCCCCTGACAATTGAGGAGATCCCCATGACTTTCCTAAAAAAGATTATGAAGTTAAATAGCACAGCAAGGAACACACAAGCTATGCAAAAGGACTTTGATGATCCACAGGAAAATCTGTATGTTGATCCTTATACTGACTGTGAATTAGAAGATCCAGAGGCCCTCCACCCTTCAGATGTTCTCTGTCTTCTCCTTCATTGTTCTGACAGCTTTCTCCAACAAGAGATCATAACCAAAATGTCAATGTGCCAGTTCGCAGTTCCTTTGCTGCTTCCTGACAGCACCGGTCCATCCTGCACCTACATGTTATGGGCAATGAGAGACATTGTTAAAAAGTGGAGACCTCAAACCTTAGCTGACTCTAAAGGGTTTAAAGAAGACCGATTGGTGAACATATCAATGCCTATCTTCTCTTTCGTCAGACTTGGGAGACAAAAGATGTCCAAGTCTAAGATACTGAATGAGATTCTCAACACAACTCATCAACACAATGCCTTTTTTGTCCATAGGGAAATGGAATGTGGAAATATTGATCGAGAAATTTCAGATGGGTTAGTAGAGGCAGCCTGGTATTTTCCCACTGGCAGTAAGAGTTCAGACATCTTCCCGGAACCTATTACAGTCATCAATCTGCGTGGAGACCTTCAGACCAACTGGGCTCAGTTTAGTTTCCTATCACAGATTTCGACAGCGGTATTTGCATTTACTGAAAGTCTTGATGAGGAACAGTTCAATCAGTTATCCAGATGCAGCAGCAAAGAAACAAAGTTCTACTTTATTATAGATGCGATAAACCAGTGTTACAGAGACACTGAAAAATTCTTAAAAATGCTATTTCCAGTTCTGAACATTGACCAAAAAAATATCATCCCAAAAGCGGCTTCTGATAATGATGCAAGGCTTGTCAGCAAGATAAGATATGTTATGAAAAATTGTCTAGAAAAATATCCCCGTAAAGAAAATCTGGAAAGCATCTCAGAAACAGCGTGTGAATTTGGATTCAAGGTGGACGAGATATGTGAGGAATGCTCGATTGCGAAACAGCTGGCTCTGGAAATTACCAGTGAAATTTCTGAGGTTGTAGGATATAAGAAAGAAACACTAAAGTTGCAAGGAGATCTATGGAAACGATTAACTGTACTAGAGAAAGAACTGTGCAGAATGAAGCAGCAAGGTCTAGAAGATCTAGAGAACTATAAGACTCGCTTGACTGAGGAACGTTATGAGCTTCTAAAGAAACAAAATGAGCACAAACTTCCAGAGGGAATGATGAAATTCATATCTGCAGTCACGACACTGTCTCGGAGAGGCCGATGGTACTTCCTCAAGTGGTTGAAATATGAACTCGATCCAATTGCTAGAAAAAACCTATCAGACTTACAAGATAAATATAAAGAGATTTGTTTGAGCTTATCATCAGACAATCTTGAGGCGTTAAAGCAGTTAGATCAGAAATTATGTGACAGCACTTTGGGAACTGAACACTTTTTGCGGGAGTTGGGGCAACTTTATGGTGCAGAATTTTTTATATTAAAGAATGAGAAAATAAATCAGGGAAAATTCAGTAATCTCCCAGGAATAGCTGCAGAACTTTTTCTAGATGGGTTCCCTTTGGAGTTGATTGATGGAGAGGCCTCCAACATCCCATTACAATGGATAACTGATGTCCTGACTGAGCTGGATATGAAGACTGGAGGACAATGTAGGATGAGAGTGATAACTGTGCTTGGAGTGCAGAGTACGGGGAAGTCCACCCTTCTGAACACCATGTTTGGTCTACAGTTCCCTGTGGCCAGTGGACGATGCACACGAGGAGCCTTCATGACTCTCATTAAAGTAAAGGAGAACTTCCATGAAGAATTAGGTTGTGAGTTTATTCTGGTAATCGACACTGAAGGGTTGAAAGCTCCTGAATTGGCTTCTCTTGATGACAGCTATGAACATGACAATGAGTTGGCCACCTTAGTTGTTGGGTTGAGTGACATCACCATAGTCAACATGTCCATGGAAAATACAGCAGAAATGAAAGATATTTTACAAATTGTGGTCCATGCTTTTCTAAGGATGAAAGATGTGGGGAAAAGACCCAACTGTCAGTTTGTCCATCAGAATGTGAGTGATGTGTCCGCCCATGCTATGAACACGAGAGACAGAAAACAGTTCTTGGAACAACTCAATGAAATCACAGAGTTGGCCACCAAAATGGAGAAAAAAAAAAAAAAGTCAGATTTAGTGACATAATGGTGTATGATCTGAAAGAACACAGTTGGTATATTCCTGGCCTTTGGCAGGGGGTCCACCCAATGGTCACAGTAAGCTCGGGCTACAGTGAGATGGTTAACAATCTAAAGACATATTTGCTGAAATATATCAGGGAGCATAAATTAGACCACAATGCACGACACATCTGGGAATTCCTCGACTGGATAAACACTTTGTGGAGCGCTGTTAAACATGAAAACTTCATCTTCAGTTTCAGAAACAGCCTTGTGGCTGAAGCTTATAACAAATTGTGCATAGGGTACTCTCAGTGGGATTGGCAGTTTCGAAAACAAGTCCATGATTGGCTCATTAAAGCTGAAACAACCATTAAAAATATTCCACTGGACAACATGAATGATGACATATGTATGACCTTCAAAAATGACCTGGAGAGCATTGTGCAGAAAGGTGAATGTGTCATGCAAGAAATGCTACAAAAATACTATGAAAGCAAGTCTGCAAATGTGCACTTACTGGAAAGGTACAGAGAGAATTTCTATTTAGATGTGAAATGCCTTAGCCGAGACCTAAAGCATTATGCAAGCAACAAACTTGAAGATGCCATAAGAATCCAGAAAGGGAAATACGAAATACAAAATATCCAAGGAACGTACCAAAAAATGTTAGAAGAAAAAGTCACAAGTCTTTTAGAGAAATGCAGAAAGGAAAAAAAGTCCTCTAAAGAATGAAAATCTTCACGAGGAATTTGAAATAATGTGGAATGCATCTTCATCAGAGTTGTCAAGGTATAAGATGTCGACACGCAACATCAGCCAAGAAATGCTGCAGCAGCTGATACAAGATATGGACACGAAAGGAGGCTTCATAAAAGAGCAGCTGCTTAGTATCAAAGCTTTGGTGGATTATAAAGGAAATGACTTTAAAATGAAAGAAAAATATTTTGAGGTCTGGGATGTGGGTCAAGACTCGAAGGGGATGATAAAGCATGAATTCTACCACGGTATACAAGATCTTGCCATCTCATTGATGCAGAGGTGCAGCGAATATGTTGAAGAGAAGATAAGCAAAAAAGAAGACTATGATAAAACATACACCTGGGAACTGCTAAATATCATTAACTCATCGCTCACTGACTCCAGTGTCATGAAGCTTCACACAACACCTTTCTTTGAGCTGGACATCAAACTGAAGATCATAGGTAACACAGTAGAAAGCTTTCAAATCATGCATGATCAGTTCCTTCAAGAGAACGATCCATTTCTCTGCCTCGAAAAATTAAAACCTCACTATTTTTTTATCTTTACAAATATCTTCCAGCGAAAAGATGAGTCTCAACATCGCGCCAAAGAATTCTGTGAACTTGGATTAAAGCCTGCGTTAAATGAATATATCTACCAGCACCTCGGCACAGAAATAGTTAACCATTTTCTAAATGGTGACAATGCCAAACTATACGGCAGTCGAAGTTTCTTCCAGTATTCCGTACTTAAGAAGTTACTTCTGGAAAAGGATTTTGGCAAGTATGTCAAATATATTAATTCCTACGAGCAGTTTGTTAAAACATGGATTTATGAACACTTGCAGGTCAAGTATGGTGGCTCCAAAGACCTGGAAGATTTACATCAAAACATTCTGTCTTCTATCATCAAGAAAATCGGGCATGCTCTTAACAATCCAGAATCTCTACAGAGTGAATACATTGCAAGTTTTTTAAAAACTATTTGCCAAATGTTAGAGAATGACTTGGTGATTCCGCAAAGTGTAACCCGCATGATTGTTTTTCACAACAAGGCAGATATCTGCCAGTTTTCCAAAGACATTGAAATGTTTCTTGCAGAAACAAAGGAACAAATTGAGGAAGAGTTTAATTCTTTAAGTTTTGATATAGTCCTTTCGAGGGTTTCTCTCAAGCCTCAAAATGAATTGTTCAAGAAAGTTTTTGGATGTGGAAAGAAATGTCCCTTTTGCAAAGTTCCCTGTGAGGCAGGGGGTGGGGAACATAAGGAACACTTTGCATCTGTCCATCGACCCAAAGGGCTAGCAAAATGTTCCTGGAAAATAGGTGGGGGTTTAGTAACATCAACATGTTCCTTAGATGTCAACTCTGATAGGCTCTTCAAGAATACAGATACTGATGGTGAACAGCAACCTTACAGGGAGTATCGCACAATTTACCCAGACTGGAATATTCAACCCGACGTCAACGATTCCTGCCATTACTGGAAATATGTTTTCAGAGAGTTTAATAGGAAGTTTGCGGATGCATATACAGCAGAAGTGGCTCAGTTTTCAGAAGACTGGAAGCACGTCAAAGAGGAAGATGCTCTGAGAAGCCTACAGCAGCAATATAATATAAATGAAGAGTAAAGAGATTTCAAGAAAAGCTTCACTTTCACATGACCTATTTAGTTGAAGGCCAGGACTGCACAGTAACTTTTGTTGGATTCTCAGTTGTTTTGCCCATGACCAGGAACTCTCCATTACTATGTGAGGGTGACTAAGGGCAGTGTCTGCCAGAAACACATCAGAACGGCTAAATACATCCTTTCTTAAAGGCTCTAATTAGTCTACATTTTATGAGGATCCAAGGAGTTTTCTCTTCATTTACATTTCTGCAATGTTCCTGGCATCTCCAGGTGAACCAGGTGGATCAAGCTAGGTTCCTCAAGTTACTGCCTGTGGTGAACTGGATGTGCTGGGACCACCCATTTTTATGTTAGGGCAAAAGGTGCACAACTATGACATAAATTCTCTCCTGCAGTTTTTTCCTCCATATATAGAGATTGCACAATGGTCACCATGACCCAAGATATTTCAGTAGCTGTCATGTGACCAGCAGCTTTGGAGCTCTGGCTTTAATTTACGTGAAACGAAGACCTAGTAGATTCTTCGCTTGCCTTACCTTGTATTGCTATTTAATGATATGATCTTCTCCGTTTAGACCAGAATCTAAAATCTAAATTCTGCTGGTTTCCTGTTTCCATCATGGATGTCCAGACTAAGCCTCAATCAGATAACCACAGAGAGATCACAGGATTCCTCCAAGAAGGAAAAAGCAGAATTTTCACTTTGACCATAAACGTAATCAGTGAAATGACCTGAGGCTCCGAATAAGAACCAGATCATCTTTGCAAGTAGATTCAGAATTTACAGCTGTGTATAGAAATTATTCATGTCATTTTAATCATCTTTTTAATTATATTCACTGCCGCTACTTAATAAATATTACCAACAGCACTACTAAATACCAACCTCTCTGTCATTCATTCTCTCAATGGAATTAGTCCATTAGTCATCGTCCATCACAATCAATGGTCTTCAATACATATTTGTATATGCAAATCTTTTTTATATTAAGAAATATATTATATATACTGACCCCACCATGCATAACATTATTTACCAACTGTAACCATACTTACCAAATTTAAATTTCCAAAATTTGGAAATTTAAGATCCTCCATGAAATTCTATATAACCTCTGTCCACTGGCATTGGCCTTGCCCAGTCATTTGTCCCACCATAACTATATATATACTGCCCCCATCATGCTTAACATTATTTACCAACTGTAACCATACTTACCAAATTTAAATTTACAAAATTTTGAAATTTAAGATCCTCCATGAAATTCTGTATAACCTCTGTCCACTGGCCTTGGCCTTGCCCAGTCATTTGTGCCACCATAACTGAGACTCTTTCATGTATGTGTAACTTACTGTACAGTGAAGCCTTTCCAAAAGACCACCTCTTTGAGAAGACCAGCCCTAATTTCCTGTGACAGAGTTTCAGCTCCACCATATCTTATGCATTCTTGCCTCTTCTTTGAAAAGACAACCCACCTAGAAGGGTATTTTTAATACAATTGTGGGTGATCATCTGAAAAAGGTTTCACGGTATATTAATGCCATATTTGTGGTTTGTGATCCTAGTAGTACTAGAGGGGTAAAAGATAAAATAAAAAATAATGGCATCAAAATTTATTATGTTGGTATCATTTTTGGTCGCAAACATGCTCAATAAATAAAACCGTAACAAAAGCACAGTCTCTGGCTTCAAGTGTCCCTTTTTCTGGGGTCTTTTCCCCCAAGCTGTGTCCCTATAGAATAAGGTTCTGGCTATCATCGAAGTCTTCTTCCAATCGGTGATAGCCGGAACCTTATTCTATGGGGCCACAGCTTGGGGGGGGGGGAGGGAAGCAATGCCAGAAAAAGGGACACCATAAAACTCAATAAAGTAATGGTCAGTGATTGGCCATTGGCTGGACATCTGGGAAAACCACCTTAGAAAAAAGGACCTCAAAGATATTCCTAGCCATTTGTAGGAACCTCTCACATCTCTTGTACGATGCCATCATGAAACAACAGAGCTCCTTCAGTCAAAGGCTCATCCAGTTTGGCTGTGGAAAGGATAGGCTTAGAAGGTCCTTTCTCCCTTCTGCAATCCCGTTGTCCTACTGTTACCTATTGTCATAATAATATAATGCTAATGTCTGATGTGCCGGGTACTCTCCTGGTTATCATGTTATACTCTGGAGCCATTGAATACTGAAATTAATAATAAAGTATTCTGTTCTATTACAATCTATAAAATGTGCTCCTCTATGACACACACAGGGTTGTGGAGTTGGAATTCGTAGAATTGGGACCAATTTTGGTTTTAATTGGAGTCGGAAAATATATTTTATATTATATGATACAATTATTAATATAATTAGATGGATAGTTTGTTACATATTTACTTACATAGGAATCAGTTACTGGCTTATTAATGAATTAGAGGTTATAATGGTGACAGTCATGCTTCTGTCTGAGCATGGCTGTCACCATTTATGAAGGAGTTAAGGAGTTAGATTGTGGAATCGAGGTGTCTGAGTCGGTGATTTGGCCTTTTGACTCCACAACCTTGATGACATGTGGGTAGGGTAGGAGTGTGGAGTCCTCAGTCTTGCCAGAACACCCAGACCCCAATGATGGGAGTTCATCAATTATTACATCCTGGAAAATCCCTTTATCAGTTTTCCACTCTGGCATTACTAAACTACAGTATGTGAAATTAAAATTCTACAACTATGAAGACAGATCCACCAGATCTGGAAGACATCTCTCGTACTTCCTTCACATCTTTAGCACTACTCTCTGGAAGGATCATGGTACCCCGAAAACACTTCAGATTTGTTTTTAATTGAATTTACGAAACAGTACAACAAACACCAAACATGGCAGTAAGTACGTCATACACATACACACACGTGGACAAAATTGTTGGTACCCCTCATTTAATGGAAGAAAAACCCACAATGGTCACAGAAAAAACTTGAATCTGACAAAAGTAATAATATATAAAAATTCTATGAAAATGAACAAATGAAAGTCACACATTGCTTTCCAACCATGCCTCAGCAAAATTTTTAAAAAAAGAAAACTCAGGAAACAGGCCTGGACTGAAATGATGGTTCCCTTAACTTAATATTTTCTTGCACAACCTTTTGAGGCAATCACTGCAATCAAACGATTCCTGTAACTGTCAATGAGACTTCTGCACCTCTCAGCAGGTATTTTGGCCTCTCCTCATGAGCAAACTGCTCCAGTTGTCTTGGGTTTGAAAGGTGCCTTTTCCAGACGGCATGTTTCAGCTCCTTCCAAAGATGCTCAATAGGATTTAGGTCAGGGCTCATAGAAGGCCACTTCAGAATAGTCCAATGTTTTCCTCTTAGCCATTCTTGGGTGTTTTTAGCTGTGTGTTTTGGGTCATTATCCTGTTGCCAGACCCATGACCTGTGACTGAGACCAAGCTTTCTGACACTGGGCAGCACATTTCTCTTTAGAATCCCTTGATAGTCCTGAGATTTCACTGTACCCTGCACAGATTCAAGATACCCTGTGCCAGATGCAGCAAAGCAGCCCCAGAACATAACAGAGCCTCCTCCATGTTTCACAGTAGGGACAGTGTTCTTTTCAAGGTATGCTTCATTTTTCCGTCTGTGAACATAGAGCTGATGTGCCTTGCCAAAAATTTCGATTTTTGTCTCATCTGTCCATAGGACATCCTCCCAGAATCTTTGTGGCTTGTCAACATGTAGTTTGGCAAATTACTTTTGTCAGATTCAAGTTATTTCTGTGACCATTGTGGGCTTTTCTTTCATTAAACAAGGGGTACCAACAATTTTGCCCACGTGTGTATACATTATACATGAAGTGTCTGAAGTGTGTTTACAGATGTATCTGATTAGAACCATTTTGGGTGGTGTAAGAATCAGTCATTTTATACTGGAAGTTTAATCTAGTATAAATGCAGACTTACAGAAGTTCTCAAACTTAAAGGGGTTTCAAAAACTAGATAGGATATCAAAATCAGATTCCCCTTACGTCCGACAGCAGCACAATATGGGGTATCTCTGCCCCTGTGTGTTGTTTAGGACAGTGGAACCTTTAATTAGCACCAAATTTAAGGTGCCTCCTACTAGCCCTATAAGAGGGCACCTGAGACCTCCCTCCACTGTGTTTTTTTCTGTCCTGTGTGGGACAGGTGGACGGAGGTCTCTGGTGACCTCCCGTTGCTAGGGTTTTTTTTCCTAAGAAAGCTCCTGGCTTACCTTTTTGGGGGTACCTCGGTCCTCTCCTACGTTCCTAAGATCCTCCGGTCCTTCGGGCCTTTTTCCGCCCCGCAGCGCAGCGTTACCCGGCTCATCGCTCTGCAGGCAGCGCGATCCCGGAAGTAAGCGGGGAACCTCTTCGGCCGGAACCTTTTTTTCGGTCCCGTGTTCCCCGGGGAAGGAAGCCTTTGCGCACCACCGCGGCCTACTTCCGGTTTTCTCGGAAAAGTGCGGTAAGTTTGAAAATTGGAATTTTAATGGCAAAATATAGATTTGTTTTTTGCTGCTTGTATGTGGAGCCTCTGGCTTAGGCTTATGCTCCTCTATGTTCCATTATGGCATTTGACCTTGTTTGGCGCTGTATGAATATTTTCTTTGTTTGGCTCCTCCCCTCGCTGCTGTATTACATTTAAAAGGGCTTCAGTCCTTTACTGGGTGAGCTCGTGGTTACTAGCTCCTCTGCTGCGGTTTGCGGTGTCTGGGTTTTTCCTGACGGGATCTTTTTTTCAAGTGACCGATTTAAAAAAGTAAGGTACCCCTTGGTTTTTTTCTTCTTGTAAGCGATGCTTGGCAATCTTCTATTCTACATTGTCATGTGGCTTTTGATGTTTCAGATGTCATCTTCTGCATCAGGTAACGGCGAGGGGCTTAGGAGGAAAAAGTCCTCTAAACGTAAACACCTAATGTGTTTGGATTGCAATACCCCTTTACCTGACGGCTATGATTTTACCCGCTGTCGCCAATGCCGCGGACCTCCGTCAGAAGAACCTTCTATAAGAGAGGTTGTCACCTGGGTAAAGGACTATATGGAGGAGTCTCTTAAGGAGATCCGTTCTTCCATCGCCCAGATTGCCAAGAAACCACGGGTTGAGACACAGTCCTCCCTATGCATCGCTGACGAAGATTATCAGATAGTGGACGAGACACTCTCATCTGACAATTCCACTGAAGATTCCAGCAGGCCGTGCTTCCCACTCGAAAAATTAAGCCGGCTGCTGAAGTCCATCCGGTCTAAGGATCGTGATGTTGACGGGGAAGCCTCCGCATCCACCTATAGAGGGCCTAGGGTCTTCCAAGTGGACCAGACATTACAAAAATTAATGTCTTCAGAGTGGAAATGTCCTGAAAAACCTCTTGTGGTTTCTAGGAGGTTGAAGGCTTTATTCCCAGTTGCTCAATGGGATCAATGGGGTCCTCCTCCCAAGGTGGATATGGCGGTGGCCAAACTGTCCCGCCGCACTATGGTACCATCAGATGATGGATCAAATTTGCACGACGCCATGGACAGGCGCATCGACAATACCCTCAAGAAGGCGTATTCAGCTGCCTCGGCCCAGACCGCTGTGGCGGTTGCGTCTTGTGAAGTGTCAGCCAAATTACGCACTGACCTGGTTCATCTCGAGAGGGACATCGATTCTGGAGTCTCCAGAGATGAGCTGCTAGGGTTTCTAGGCTCGGTTTCCCTGGCAGCTGAATATTTAGCGGAGGCCTCCCACCATCAATTAAGGCTGGCGGCCAAATCTCTGGCACTTACCACTGCAGCAAGAAGACCTCTATGGTTAAAACCCTGGAGAGCTGATTTCCCCTCAAAATATAATTTGTGCGCATTACCCTTTGAGCCAGGTAGAGTCTTTGGCAGTGCCCTAGACGAGATCCTGGAGGGCTTGGCTGATAGGAAGGGTAAAACTTTACCCCAGGCCTTTAGAGGTAGGTCTGGCTCTGGCCGTGATAGAGGCTATCCGCCTCGTCGTGGACGGCAGTCCCAAAGAGGCTCTAGATATTCCTCTAGAGGCGCCGTCCGGAGATTCCCGAAGTCTGATGATAAAAAGGAGAAGCCTAGCTTTTGACATCAGGAGCAGTCTTCCTGTGGCCGAGATTCCTGTCGGGGGTCGTCTCCCCCATTTTTTCAACTGCTGGCAGGAAAAAATTCAAGACCCATGGGTCCTGCACGTAATCCAAAAAGGATATGCAATCGAGTTCCTCCATCCTCCTCAGGATCGGTTTGTGTTAACTCGCAGCCTGCCTATAATGCAGCAGACTACATTGGAATGCTCCATCCAAGAGTACATTCACAAGGGAGCTCTGGAGGAAGTCCCTTCTCTAGAAGAAGGATCCGGTGTCTATTCTCCCGTCTTCCTGGTACCAAAACCGGCAGACAAGTGGAGAATGGTCATAGACTTAAGGTACCTCAACCGCTTCATCAAAAAGAAGCACTTCCGTATGGAAACCATAAAGTCTGTCACCACTTTTCTCCTCCAAGGCGATGTTTTCGTGACTTTGGATCTAAAAGACGCCTATTTGCCTATTCCTATTTATCCTCCACACAGAAGGTTTCTAAGGATTGCCGTAGTAGTTTCCGGCCACACGAAGCATTTTCAGTTCACAGCACTACCCTTCGGGATCTCCTCTGCTCCCTACACCTTTACAAAGGTAGTGGCTCCTATAGCGGCCGCCCTCAGACTTCAGGGGATATTCGTGGTGCCTTATCTAGACGACTGGTTGATAAAAGCCCAGTCAGAGTCTGTTCTGCTCCAGCATCTACAGACAGCCGTGTCCCTGTTTCAGAGTCTGGGATGGCTTATAAACTGGGAGAAGTCGGTAACGATCCCTTCAACCCGAAGGAAGTTCCTCGGCTACTTCCTGGATTCAGTCCGCCTGCAGGTCTCCTTGACACCAGCAAGGAAGGAGAAACTGGTCGGTGCAGTCCAGCACCTCTTCAAAAAGCCGATAGCCTCCATCAGAACATTGATGAAAATCCTGGGCTTGATGTCTTCCTCAGTGGAGGCAGTCCCATGGGCTTTGTGGCACTTACGTCCCCTCCAGAAGGAGTTACTAGAGGCTTGGGATCGCTCCCTTCTTACACTCAGCAAGAAGATTCGACTCTCCCCCAGGACCCGTCTTTCCCTCAAGTGGTGGTTGCACCTGAAAGACGGAAGGTCCACGGTCCAACCTTCTTGGACCCTGTTGACTACAGATGCATCCCTCTCGGGATGGGGAGCCCATTTGGACGAAAACTCCATAAAGGGAGTCTGGAGCGCTCCAGAAAGAAGGACCTCGTCCAACTGGAAGGAGCTCAGAGCTGTATATCGTGCCTTACTCCATTTCTCGCCTCTTCTCAAGGGAAGAGCAGTCAAAATCCGGTCAGACAACATGACCACAGTGCTGTACGTGAACAGACAGGGAGGCACCAGATCACCAACCCTCCTCAGGGAGGCAGATCTGATATTTACATGGGCAGAGAAAAATCTAACCCATTTATCCGCAGTTCACATCAAGGGCTCCCTGAACATAGTAGCGGATCGGTTGAGTCGGGGGTCATGCCGTATCAGGAGAATGGTCACTCAATCCAGAAGTCTTTCATCAGATTACCCTGAAGTGGGGTCTTCCAGAAATAGACCTCATGGCAACCCGACTCAACGCCAAGGTGGAGACGTTCTGTTCCCTTTACCAGGAGGACAATCCCTTGGCAGTGGATGCCCTGTCCATCCCTTGGAGGTCCAGGCTGGCATACATCTTCCCTCCAATTCCAATAATACCGAAGGTATTGATGAAAATCAGAAAGGACCAAGTCTCTGTGATAGCCATCATTCCATTCTGGCCAAAAAGAGCTTGGTTTTCCCAACTCATGGAGATGAGTCGAGGGATATATTGGAGGCTTCCCCCCATCCAGAACCTGGTTTCCCAAGGATCTCTGAAGTGCCAGGATCTCTGGAGATTCAACCTGACAGCCTGGAGGTTGAGCAGTCCCTACAGCAGGATAGAGGACTGTCAGAGGCCGTCCTGAAGACCCTTTCTTCTGCAAGAGCAGACTCTACCAATAAGAACTACCAGAGGACAGCCAAGATTTTCATGGAGTGGTGCTCCAAGAAGGGTATTAATAATTTACAACCTTCAATGGCTGATATTTTAAATTTTCTTCAGGACGGTTTGGATAAGGGCCTTGCCCCTGCCACTTTGAAAGTGCAGATTGCGGCCCTCTCCGCTCATTTGAACAGACGTCTGTCTCAGGATCCTCTGGTTGCAAGGTTCCTTAAAGGGGCAATGAGGCTAAAGCCCTCAGTATCATCTCCAGTTCCCCAGTGGGACCTTGCGGTAGTCCTTACAGGCCTGTGCGGTCCTCCATTTGAACCCTTGGAGACTACGGAGCTAAAATATTTGGCCTACAAAACCGTTTTTTTGTTGGCTATTACATCTGCCAAAAGAGTAGGGGAACTCCAGGCTCTCTCTTCTAGAGAACCGTACATTGTGTTTTTTGCAGATAGGGTGCACCTTAGATTTTTGCCTGGGTTTAACACTAAGGTCCCCTCATGCTATAATAGCAATCAGCTAATTTCGCTACCAGTGTTTTTCCCCACTCCAACCTCTGAGGAGGAAGAAAAGCTCCACACCTTAGATGTGGTAAGGTGTCTGCGGATTTACCTATCCCGCACTCAACCGTTTAGGAAGGCCGAAAACCTACTAATTAATATGCAGGGTAAAAACAAAGGCCTCAAGGCTTCCAAGCCTACTCTATCCACATGGATCAAGGAGACAATTAGGTCTTACTTCCTTATTCAGGAGTTACTCCCTCCAGTTTTTTCTACGGCCCACTCGACCAGGGCTGTGTCGACTTCTTGGGCTGAGTACCGGTCCTTACCTTTGGACCAGATTTGTGCGGCTGCATCATGGTCATCCCAGTTGACCTTTGTCAAACATTATCGTTTAGACGTCCGCAGTTCCCAGACAACTGCCTTTGGTCAGACAGTCCTTGACGTTGTAAGGCGAGGAAACCCTCCCTAGGGGAATTACTTGCTATCTCCCCATATTGTGCTGCTGTCGGACGTAAGGGGAATCGTTGATTGTAATGTCAATCTGTATTCCCTTAGTCCAGACAGCAGCACAAGGCTTCCCTCCCTAGAAGCTTGTTTCCTGTTACTTTATAATTTACACAGTGGAGGGAGGTCTCAGGTGCCCTCTTATAGGGCTAGTAGGAGGCACCTTAAATTTGGTGCTAATTAAAGGTTCCACTGTCCTAAACAACACACAGGGGCAGAGATACCCCATATTGTGCTGCTGTCTGGACTAAGGGAATACAGATTGACATTACAATCAACGATTGTTGGGGGTCAACACTCAATACCATCCCCAATCTGCTGAAACAAAAGCAGACAATTTCATAGTGTAGTGTGGTCTGTACTGTGTAGTGGTCATGCCACACTATTGTAGGTCAGTTCACATTGGGAGCTCTGTACATTGTACAGAAATCAGCTGATCCGTGGAGGCATCTGTCCTCAACTGATATGATATTGAAGAAGCTAAGCCATAAATATCTAGTGTTTGATAACCCTTTAAATATAGAGTCACCTCTTGGAAGAAATATAATTTTTCTTTACATTGAGAAACCTTACCAGAGAAGTACAGCACCTCAAGAAATTACCCTGAAGAAGTCTTGAGGGCAGTCCTGAAGAGTCAGTCTAAGGCCTCATGCTGTGTGCTATCCTGTTTTTTGCTGGATAGCACACTGACCCATTCATTTCAATGGACTCATGCACACTACTGTGTTTTCCACGGGTCCATGTGCAGGCCAAGAGTCTCACAAAACTCAGAGCATGTCGTATTCTGCTCAGTGTTTGTGACATGAACAAGCCCGTAGAAGTCTATGGGAGACAGAAAGCAACAGACATTAGCGGATTACATCTGTGTGACATCCGTATTTGCGGAACAGTTCCCTAGCTACTGATGGTATTTTTCTTGTGGATCCGCAAATTCGGATGACGGACTGTTTTTGCAGACATACGGCAAAGATGCTGAAGACACACTGATGAGAAACGGACTGCAAAAACTGAACACTGAGCCGTATGTTGCGGAATGCAAAGTACACATGGTCGTGTGCATGATGCCCAAGGGCAACATTCTGTACCATTCATTTTGGATACACTCCTCTTACACTCTGTATAATATTATCTGTTTTTTCTATATACTCTGATATACTTGGGGAGATTATTGTAACCAGTGAATCACAATTTATTGTCCACTACATTAATGAAAGATTTGATAGTTTAGGTCACCCAGAATAGAACGGGACAAGATCCTCCAAAACTGTGAGCTATGACATCTCGAAAGACAGAAAAATTCCAAAAACAACAAAAAAAATCTACTGAAATCTAAAACAATAAAAATAAATTACACCATAAAAAGGGTTTGAGGAGTGAAGATTCATAGCTGTGGGGGGATCCAAAGAGGTAGAGGTCTGGGTGCAGCTTAGTTTTATAAAGGGTAAAAAGTCGATTCCAGAGCCTATTGCTAGAGGGGCGCAGAAGAAGTGAAGATATCCAGCCACCATCTTTGAAGACTCAACTTTAGGAATGGTGGCTAGGTTTGTGGAAGCGGGTCTTGCTGCGAGGGATCTAAAGAGGAAGAGGTTTGAATGTAGCTTAGCTCTAAGAGTGGCAGTAAGGCCACCCCAAAGACTATTGGTAGAGGGGCACAGAAGAAGTGCAGATATTTCAGCCACCTCATCTGTCAGAAGCAACCCAGCTTAATAAATGAAATCTGCCCAACAACTGGTTACTAGGACAGTTTTTCATAAATCTCCACACTGTTTTTGTTAAGCTAGATTCACACTGTCCGATACTGTTCACGACAAGCATCGACAGCTGATCGACTAGAAACACATTGATTGGTTCTCATTTGCAGGGGCCCATTTACCGAACCCAAATACAGGAGGAACGAACGTTCCTGTTTACATTGAGTGATGTGTTATCGAAAATCTTGCACTTTTTATACTCCATAAAAAATTAAATGGGCTGACCATTGAACATTTGCTTGTTGGTCAGCTGATTGGCAGCACAATTATTGGTGACAATCGCTTGTTCCTGATCATTGCCCTGGTTATTGGGCTGTGTTGATGCAACATCTTTGTACTGTAGAATGACTCATGAGGGAGCTCATATTATTATGGGCCATCCACCCCGCCTTGGTTTCCTCAAAAGTTCATTTAATGCATGTTTAATTTGTCCTTTATCTTTTGGACTGAATGGAAATTTTTTCCGCACCTCCTTTAGTATAACATTTCGTTAATTATTTGGTAAAGCGTATTTGCCTCTAGATCCATCAAAGTTTGTGTTCTTACTCCACTTTTGGTATGTTTCAAAGGGCACAAAGTGTTTAAAGAGAAAACAGGCAAATCTGTGAGCCTTTCCTTCATGGTTTTCAGTCATACATTCAATGTCAGTCTCGGTCAGGTCCACCAGTTGTATATCAGGCAGACATTGTCCCCTGGGCATTGAGTCTCCTCCATTGTTCCTTGATATATGCTTCTTGTTCTTAGCCGTGCTCATGTTTAGAGTCCTCCTTACATTTCTAGATTTTGTTGTTTCTGACTGAGAACTGTCATCTGAAGATTGAGACAAATCCCCAAACTCCTGAAGATTCTTTCTTCCATATTGTTGTCTCTGATGTTGTCTACGATGTGGTCGAGAAGAGATTCTGTTTGTTGCGTCTCTGAGCTTGCTGGCTGCTGATGAAATAACAAGTAGATGCAGAACCATTAACCATTATGTGAGGAGAAAAGAAGACATCAAACATTTTCACAACTTTTTATAATTTCACTTTCAGTTTATTTGTTTTTATCTCAAAATGTAAGTCCCTCCCTTGTGTCACCCAAATATTATGCTCAATTACCCATCCCAAATGCCTAACAGCACTAATGGGGTTTTCTGTGAACCTTTACTATATAGGACACCCTCAAATGACCACCAATGTCTATGGTGAGAAAACCCTCACAATTTGATAAAATAGACATCTGGAACGTGGCTTAGCCCTAATTCACTAGATCATGTCTTAACCAGAAAACTCGGTCTGTGGGTCTGCCAGATTTACCAGCTTGAACACTATGCCGAGAGACAGACTCCTAGTATTATAGTTATCTATGACGATAGGAGTCCTTGCCTACTGTCCCTGCCTCTCTGCGAAATACTGGCCCACACTGATTACAGTATTAGCCAAAGGGCAAAGCCGGATCTCTTATGTGATGGACACCATCAGCACCTCAGAGAACACATTGCCTTACAATGGGGTCCGTTGATATTTCGGTATGGTGTCCATCATTCTTGTTGTCACATGTTTGTAAGCAAACTGTAAAGGCTCCAAAGTCTTTGATGGAAGTGTGAATCCTTCTTGATGACTATGTATACAGCAGATGTTACTCCATGGTCATCATTTTTACACATTTCTGATGTTATACAGTAGGACCTTACACATCATTTCCTTACCTAAACCTTTCCCTGGCGTTTTCTCTCCCAGTTGCAGCTTCTTTGCAAATTCTAAATAAAAAATAAAGCAGAAAATACCAGATATGTACGAGATTACCAATATGAATGTGTTTAATATATAGCATTTACAGGAGCAAAATCCAAGGATATCGATCCTTTATGGACACGGTGACCCAATCAATGTGTCATATCTGCAGACAAGTAGTTAAAAATCCAAGGTCTAGATTATTGACACCCTCCAGGGACTGTTCATGAAACTATTGTATCTACAGTCATGGCCAAAAGTTTTGAGAATGATACAAATATTAATTTTTACAAAGTCTACTGCTTGAGTTTTTCTAATGGCAATTTGCATATACTCCAGAATGTTATAAAGAGTGATCAGCTTAACAGCAATTACTTGCAAAGTCAATATTTGCCTAGAAAATGAACTTTATCCCCCAAAACACATTTCAACATCATTGCAGCCCTGCCTTAAAAGGACCACCTAACATCGTTTCAGTGATTGCTCCATTAACACAGGAGTGGGTGTTGATGAGGACAGGGCTAGAGATCAATCTGTCATGATTAAGTAAGAATGACACCACTGGACACTTTAAAAGGAGGCTGGTGCTTGCCATCATTGTTTCTCTTCTGTTAACCATGGTTATCTCTAAAGAAACACGTGCAGTCATCATTGCACTGCACAAAAATGGCCTAACTGGGAAGAGTATTGCAGCTAGAAAGATTGCACCTCAGTCAACAATCTATCGCATCATCAAGAACTTCAAGGAGAGAGGTTCCATTGGTGCCAAAAAGGCTCCAAGGCGCCCAAGAAAGACCAGCAAGTGGCAGGACCGTCTCTTAAAAGTGTTTCAGCTGCGGGATTGGGCTACCAGCAGTGCAGAGCTTGCTGAGGAATGGCAGCAGGCAGGTGTGAGTGCATCTGCACGCACTGTGAGGCGGAGACTCTTGGAGCAAGGCCTGGTCTCAAGGAGGGCAGCAAAGAAGCCACTTCTCTCCAGAAAAAACATCAGGGACAGACTGATATTCTGCAAAAGGTACAGGGAGTGGACTGCTGAGGACTGGGGTAAAGTCATTTTCTCTGATGAATCCCCTTTTCGATTGTTTGGAACATCTGGAAAACAGCTTATTCGGAGAAGAAGAGGTGAGCGCTACCACCAGTCTTGTCTCATGCCAACTGTAAAGCATCCTGAAACCATTCATGTGTGGGGTTGCTTCTCAGCCAAGGGAATCGGCTCTCTCACAGTCTTGCCTAAAAACACAGCCATGAATAAAGAATGGTACCAGAATGTCCTCCAAGAGCAACTTCTCCCAACCGTCCAAGAGCAGTTTGGCGCTCAACAATGCCTTTTCCAGCATGATGGAGCACCTTGCCATAAAGCAAAGGTGATAACTAAATGGCTCAGGGAACAAAACATAGAGATTTTGGGTCCATGGCCTGGAAACTCCCCAGATCTTAATCCCATTGAGAACTTGTGGTCAATCATCAAGAGACGGGTGGACAAACAAAAACCAACAAATTCAGACAAAATTAAAGCATTGATTCTGCAAGAATGGACTGCTATCAGTCAGGATTTGGTCCAGAAGTTGATTGAGAGCATGCCAGGGAGAATTGCAGAGGTCCTGAAGAAGAAGGGTCAACACTGCAAATATTGACTTGCTGCATTAACTCATTCTAACTGTCAATATAAGCTTCTGTTACTCATAATATGAATGCAATTCTATTTCTGTATGTGATAAAAACATCTGACAAACACACATAAAAACCAGAGGGCAGCAGATCATGTGAAAATATAATATTTGTGTCATTCTCAAAACTTTTGGCCATGACTGTATATAAAGATGCTTTCTCAACTTTCAAAATCTTTCACCACCCATATTGATGGGAGTCTCATAAATATTATTATTTATTCTTGACTTATCCTGCATGGTGGATCTCTGCTTGGAGGATCTGCATCTTTAGCGAGGGCTTAATCCTAAAAACGATAACTAAGTTTTGGCAAGAGATACTCCCAGTTTAACCTTCTACATAAGCATAGTTGGAAGATTACAATAGTTTGAGGTTTGCCCACTGTATTGGTCCCAATTCCTGCTTCAGACACCAATTTGTTAGCACAGATATTGGGTTCTGTCACTATATTATTCAGGGTCATTATCATGAAGAACTGAAATATCTCTGGTTGGACTCTATCTAGAGAACATGATGTGCCATGGGGCCCGATGTTCCTCAACCATATTAAAGTCCAGGACAGATCTTAGGCCATTCTTACTTCTCTGAATTTTCTGATCCAGGTCCTGGCTGATCTGACACTCATTGATGTCTCGTAGAACCTCCACAGTTATCCGGGGGCCATCATTGATGGTATAATAACGTATAATGCAGTCAACTACTTCTTCTGCTGATATGTCATCCAATGCGCTTGATGGTATCTTCTGATATGGGGGTTGTACAGAGGACAGGCTCCTCTTGAAGCTCTTTAGTGACTCGCTGCTTATGTTTTGCAGAGCATCGGTCAGGATTTTTGTTATTGTTCCCTTTATATCCATTATCAGGGGTCTATATATCCTGTTACAAAGACAAAATATATTTCAATATGCTTAAAACATATATATGATACAAAAAGTACAGAGTGATACAGGACAAACATCCTGATCTCATCCTTTGTAGGAAAGAAAGGCAGAGGGAGCTTGTTGGCTGGTTCCCCAGAAATGGTGGAGACTCCACAATGTTCAGAACTCCTCTAGGTATAGCCTAACAATGGAAGGGACAGCCTTTCTCCATGGGCTTCATAGACGTTGTATGGACAATCTTTAAGGCATGTAGTCAGTGCAATAAATCCACAGCCCCTGAGAGGAGGAGGTGATATCAGGGCATCATCTTACAAAAATGATTTTAACTTATTTCACCTTAACACCTTAAGGAAGATGAAGATGTCTGCGTCCTCTTCACTGGATAGGAGGACTGAATGGCTATGCGGAGGTCCCCAGAGTGGTGGATACCCCAAATCCCATGTACCATACTGAAAGTAAAGGACCACATGATCTGTTCGATCTCAGGATCTGTGCTACAACCTTCAAGAGACTGGAGATGGAGAAAGATCAGAGATAAAGAAGAATCACTCACCTCTTGAGAAGTTGGTCACGACCAGTATGAGAGACCCTCCTGGTCCGCACGGTTATCCTTCAGTGGAATCTTCTAGACCGAATCACTGAAAACGAGAAATACAGAGCAGATTGGACATCCTTGTAACACCACTGCAAGGACTTAAAGGGATTCTATCATTAAAAAAATCATGCACAGTCGGCTGTTCCGTCGGTCATTTTGCGGTGGTCTCGTGTAAGAAGAAGAGGAGGAGACGCGTCAGGAACAGAAGAGAGAGGTGGCATTGGAATCCTATGACAAGTCTGTGCTTTATGAATGCCCCCTGTGCTTTCTGAAGACCAATTTGTATAACGAAGAAAGAAGACAAAACTCAAAAACGGCGACGCGGACCTGAAAAATAAAGGTAGGAGAAGAATAGCCTTTCTAAAGGCTATTCTGACGTGCTTTTAATTAAAAATTGATTTTTTAATGATAGAATCCCTTTAAGGAATTATTATTTACCACTTTCACCAATATTTTAGTGTGGCACAGAATGTTAGCTCAACTCTTCTTTTACTATAGTTTTTTGATGGCGTTTTGTATTTTTTTTAGACAGAGGTGTTAAATAAGAAGAAGAACATTTGAGAACACAGCAGTACAAAACCATACTGAGTATTATAACTATGGCTAGGTTCACACCAGTGCAAGCAGGACATTTCACTCTGTATTTTTTGGGTGGAAACCTAGTGAGCCCCATTATAGTCTATGCAGTTCTCTGGGTTTCCACGGGTAACAAAATTTTAAGCAGATTGGGTTTCCGTTTTTCCGGTTCTCAAGCGGACCCGAAGAATGGAAACCCAGATGCTAGTGTGAACCTAGCGTAAAGGGGTTATGAAAATAAAGTGAACGCAGCTGCAAAAAGGCTAAAATTAAAAACAAAAAAAATTAACCTACAGATGGCATGTGACCGCTAGTCAAGGAACACAGCGGTCATAGGAACAATGATACCAGCAATCGGCACGTGACCGCTGCAACCATTGATTGAAGGTGCTTCGGGGAGTGAGTGCTGGATCCCCAGGGAAGCGGGCACGTGAGTCATTGTTTTCTAGGTTGTTTGCCTCATCCGAGTGCTGCAGCCCTTCAAACAACAGATTTGAGGGGTGCCATCTGTTGGAACCCCACCGATCTGATATTGATGAACTAAACTGACGACAGGTCACCAATATTTTAGTCCCAGAAATTCCCTTTAGCTGATTTGTTCAAAGATGTTTTCGATACCACTGAAGTGGGTTGGAGAGGACACAACCAAGTCAGGACCCTTCTCAGTGTATTTTTGGAATGCCCATTCCTAATCCCACTATCAATCCATCTCGATCCTTCGCTCCTTTTATTTTACACTCCCTTTCTGCTTTTCCCCAAAATACTGTGGATAAAAACGACTGTGAAAAATGGACAAAGTGGTAATTTTTTTCCAAACCATTTTGTGTCCATCCGGGACCTGTTTTTACGGATCCCTCATAGAGGGAGATCCGTCAAAATGAACCTTTAAAAATACGGCCATGTAAATAGACACATTGGGGAAGATTTATTAAGACTGGTGTATTGTACAATGCGTTGAGGCGCAGATCAGGGTGCCAAATGTGAGCAACAATATCTGGAATAGAGGGATTGATGGTTTACACCAAGGGTAATCAATGGGTTCTACAAAAAGGGTGCGAATAAAGCCTTAGTCTCTTTAGGCTCAGTACAGATATAGCATTCACCAAACAAATGTTTTATTTCCCTTTAGGGCTTGCTGTACAGATTGTGTAGTGTGGCCGCTTTCATACAATGTGAGTATGCCGCTGCACTATGCAGTATGGCAGTTCTTTTTGTGAATGCTCCATCTGTACTGATCTCTATCCTGCCACGTTTTATACCCACTGCCCAAGCAATGCTGCAGAGGTGGAAAACCCAGAATATTCTGAGAAGCTGAGATATAAGAATAGATAACACTGACTATACATAGGGAGCCATGACAGAACACCTGGGAAAGCTGGGTACATTGCTCATACATTACTTCTACATCACCTTCATTTTCACCTGGATAAGTCACCGTCCTGCTGTGTCCTGTGATGTCGCCCTGCAGCAGATTATCAGTGTCCAGGTAAGATCTGCTACATCTGTACGTACATTATCTTACATCCCCATCTATACAGTCATGGCCAAAAGTTTTGAGAATGACACAAATATTCTATTTTCACATGATCTGCTGCCCTCTGGTTTTTATGTGTGTTTGTCAGATGTTTTTATCACATACAGAAATATAATTGCATTCATATTATGAGTAACAGAAGCTTATATTGACAGTTAGAATGAGTTAATGCAGCAAGTCAATATTTGCAGTGTTGACCCGTCTTCTTCAGGACCTCTGCAATTCTCCCTGGCATGCTCTCAATCAACTTCTGGACCAAATCCTGACTGATAGCAGTCCATTCTTGCAGAATCAATGCTTTAATTTTGTCTGAATTTGTTGGTTTTTGTTTGTCCACCCGTCTCTTGATGATTGACCACAAGTTCTCAATGGGATTAAGATTTGGGGAGTTTCCAGGCCATGGACCCAAAATCTCTATGTTTTGTTCCCTAAGCCATTTAGTTATCACCTTTGCTTTATGGCAAGGTGCTCCATCATGCTGGAAAAGGCATTGTTGAGCGCCAAACTGCTCTTGGACGGTTGGGAGAAGTTGCTCTTGGAGGACATTCTGGTACCATTCTTTATTCATGGCTGTGTTTTTAGGCAAGACTGTGAGAGAGCCGATTCCCTTGGCTGAGAAGCAACCCCACACATGAATGGTTTCAGGATGCTTTACAGTGGGCATGAGACAAGACTGGTGGTAGCGCTCACCTCTTCTTCTCCGAATAAGCTGTTTTCCAGATGTTCCAAACAATCGAAAAGGGGATTCATCAGAGAAAATGACTTTACCCCAGTCCTCAGCAGTCCACTCCCTGTACCTTTTGCAGAATATCAGTCTGTCCCTGATGTTTTTTCTGGAGAGAAGTGGCTTCTTAGCTGCCCTCCCTGAGACCAGGCCTTGCTCCAAGAGTCTCCGCCTCACAGTGTGTGCAGATGCACTCACACCTGCCTGCTGCCATTCCTCAGCAAGCTCTGCACTGCTGGTAGCCCGATCCCGCAGCTGAAACACTTTTAAAGAGACGGTCCTGCCGCTTGCTGGTCTTTCTTGGGCGCCCTGGAGCCTTTTTGGCACCAATGGAACCTCTCTCCTTGAAGTTCTTGATGATGCGATAGATTGTTGACTGAGGTGCAATCTTTCTAGCTGCAATACTCTTCCCAGTTAGGCCATTTTTGTGCAGTGCAATGATGACTGCACGTGTTTCTTTAGAGATAACCATGGTTAACAGAAGAGAAACAATGATGGCAAGCACCAGCCTCCTTTTAAAGTGTCCAGTGGTGTCATTCTTACTTAATCATGACAGATTGATCTCCAGCCCTGTCCTCATCAACACCCACACCTGTGTTAGTAGAGCAATCACTGAAACGATGTTAGGTGGTCCTTTTAAGGCAGGGCTGCAATGATGTTGAAATGTGTTTTGGGGGATAAAGTTCATTTTCTAGGCAAATATTGACTTTGCAAGTAATTGCTGTTAAGCTGATCACTCTTTTTAATATTCTGGGGTATATGCAAATTGCCTTTAGAAAAATTGGAGGGGGGGGTTTTTTAAAAAATTATTTTTTTTTTTTTTTTTTTATTTTTGTTGTTTTTTGTTCCCCCCCCCCGGGGTTTTGGGGGGGTGTTTTTTTTTTTTTTTTTTTTGGTTTGGGGGGGGGGGGGGGGGGGGGGCCGCGTTTTATTTCGGCGGGGGGGTCTCGCCTTTTTTTTGGTTTTGTGGCGGGGTGGGTGTGTTTTTTTTCCCCCCCCCGGGCGGGGGGGGGGGGGGGGGGCGCGCGTGTGGGGGGGGGGTTTTTTTTTTCTTTTTTTTTTTTTTTTTTTTTTTTTTTTTTTTTTTTTTTTTTTTTTTTTTTTTGTTTTTTTTTTTTTTTTTTTTGTTGTGTGGGGGTGGGGGGGGTTGTTGCTCCCTGTTATCAGCCATGTCAGGATGGGAGAGGCTGACTGTAGGACAGGTGAATACAATCTATTACTCTCTGTTATCAGTCATGTCAGGAGGGGGAGGGCTGACTGTAGGACAGGTGAATACAACCTATTACTCTCTGTTATCAGTCATGTCAGGAGGGAGAGGCTGACTGTAGGACAGGTGAATACAATCTATTACTCTCTGTTATCAGCCATGTCAGGAGGGGAGAGGCCGACTGTAAGACAGATGAATACAATCTATTACTCTCTGTTATCAGTCATGTCAGGAGGGGAGAGGCTGACTGTAGGACAGGTGAATACAATTTATTGCTCCCTGTTATCTGCTGTCGGGGGGGGGGGGGGGGAAAAATACTGCTCCCTGTTATCTGCCATACCAGGAGGGGAGAGGCTGACTGTAAGACAGATGAATACAATCTATTACTCTCTGTTATCAGTCATGTCAGGAGGGGAGAGGCTGACTGTAGGACAGGTGAATACAATCTATTACTCCCTGTAGTGTAATTTATATAGCATGAATATAAATATATATATATATTGTCTGGCCTTGTCGTTTGCAGATAACAGGTTATTGCATGACTGGTCTTTGTTTATTAAAACAATGCCAGAAACAGCGCCACATCTGTCCATGGGTTGAGCCTGGTATTTCAGTTTATCGCCACAGAAGTGAATGTCACAGACATATTAACCCTTTATACTGTTCTGTAGCTTCACACAATATGGTCATCACTCATCACAATACCTTCCCACCTCCGCAGGGTGCACATATAATACACAGCAGCCCCCGCCACATCCTGTACGAGTCTCTCCACTGTACAGATAACATCTCAGAACTCTCGTCCAGAATCTATACAAGGTAAAGCTGTCTCCTGTGTTGTATTTATACATCTTTAGAATGAAGTCACATATACATGTACAGGGGTCTAGTGGGGGGCACAAATCTAAATTCTCTGAGAATCCATCTTTACAGCCATGACGTCTCTACTTTTCTGATACAGAGCTCCAAACCTCCTGCATAAACATGAATGATGAGTGTCAGTCTGTAGTAACCACCAGGGAGGCTCAGGAGCAGAGTGGAGTGAATTCACAATTAACTCTTTCAATACTGTTTTTTGTAAGAACGACCTTAATATAATTTAATCATGTAGAACTAATTTAGGGTTAGGACATTTTATTCCTATTTTTTTTAGTGATCTGTTTTAGGCAGAAGCCCCACTTAGAAAAATGCAGCAAAAAAAAAACGCTGTGGAAAAAAACATGGTGGAAACACATTGCAGTTTTTCATTGCGTTTTCGTAGAGTTTACCTCTGCAGACTTTCTGCCGTTATTATACCTACATGGAAAACCCCGGCGTTTCCGCAGGTATAACTGACATGCTGCGATTTTCAAGAACGCGAACATTTTTTTAAAAAACGCATCTTTTCCGCTGCGGATTTTCTGCATTGTGTGGATGAGTTTAGACAGAATCCCATTCACTTTGCAGCTACTGTAAAACGCAACGATTTTTTGCTGCAGCATTTCTGTGCAGCAAAAACGCTGCGTTTTCGCAATGTGGGGCTAGTTTATTTATTACATTTTACCCCAAAAATTAATATATATATATATATATATATATGCACATCGTGTAACCCATGTAACGTCGCCATAGCACTGAGAACAAAGACCCTATCATAGTTTTAGATGTTAATGTTAGACGCTGCCTCTGTATATCGATGACAATCATCCAGGTACAGAGGCAAAAAGCAGATCGGGGCAGGATAAAACAGGCAAAAATTGAAGACTCGGGTGTATCTATTATTTCACAGGGAATAATAACCATTCACATAAGACGTATCACAGTAGGACAAATGCATAGGTAGGACAGCAAGACTATCACGACCAAGTCAATTAGCCCATAACCCCACCAAGCCAGTGGCCCAAAATGTACAATGGCCCACTGGGTCTAGGGGCACACTAGTAATAATAATGCTGCACTATATCGCGGGCATTTACCCCCTTCAGATAATACCTGTTCGAAGTCTAAAGAGACCTATCAACTCCGATTACTACGGAGTTGATATTTACCCCTGACAGCTGGTAGGGGGACTAATGCGTAGGTAGGAGAATAAGCCTAATACGACCAAGGCAGTTAGCCCGTAACTACACCCAAGCCAGTGGTCAAAGATATGAAATGATCCTCTGGATCTGGAGACATGATGGCAATATTTGTATACTGCACTATGTACGGGGAAATATCTGCTCCAGATATAAATGCAACACGTTCCCCATTCCCAATAACAGCTGCTCAAAGTATAGAGACACCTATCAACTCCAAATAGATAGTGACGGGGTTGGTAGTGACATCCAAGCAAAGGTTTAGTAGGAGAAACCCACAAGTTGGTTAAAGAGTCCCTCTAAAATTGTCTATCCCCAACAGAGAAAAATATAGGGTGTCAAATTCTAAGATCACCTTTCCCAAAACATATATGGGGTGTCAGTGCACCTCACACTTGATGAAGCGTCAAGAGCCCCCCTGTTGAGACCCCCCATTATCACAAAAACACATTTTCGACGCGTTTCCCCCCTGTAATATTTGTAGGGTTGATCAGGAGACCTATCAGTGATGGGGTATCTGTCAACCAATCAGCAGATTGCGCCACCCCAAAAATAATAAAGGGTTATGCAGTAAGAGCTGCAGTTCCCATAGCTGTGATGGTAAGCTTCGGTACTTTCAATAGCCCGATTGTTTGTTTGGGGTAACATATATTCTGTATGACAAGAGCATGTCCTATGAATACTTAAAGGGAATGTGTCACCAACACATAATTTTATTTTTAATTTTCCATGTGAATATGTATATTTCAAAAAAGTACAATTTTCACTCTGACCACTAAACCTCACACATTGGCGATACATTCCTAAGCATCTGTCCATGCAACTTGTGTTTTTGTCACGCAGAAAATCTAATAGTGTGCATGGCGGTATGAAGAAGTGTGTGCTTTATTACTTGCTTTATCATTTTTTTTTACTTCTATTTATTTTTAATTTTTTTGCATTTTACAGTATTTTCAACCTATAAAGTGAAGGGTGTCTGCTGGTATATACTTATGTAGATAGTGATAGGTGTATAATGTTGTACCTTGTTAGCCATAGAAAGCAGTGGAAGAGTGAAGAAATCAAGCGATAGGTGTCTGCTGGTATATACTTATGTAGATAGTGATAGGAGTCTGCTGGTATATACTCATGTAGATAGTGATTGGTGTCTGCTGGTACATACGTGGACAAAATTGTTGGTACCCCTCGTTTAATGAAAGAAAAACCCACAATGGTCACAGAAATAACTTGAATCTGACAAAAGTAATTTGCCAAACTACATGTTGACAAGCCACAAAGCTTCTGGGAGAATGTCCTATGGACAGATGAGACAAAAATCGAAATTTTTGGCAAGGCACATCAGCTCTATGTTCACAGATGGAAAAATGATGCATATCTTGAAAAGAACACTGTCCCTACTGTGAGACATGGAGGAGGCTCTGTTATGTTCTGGGGCTACTTTGCTGCATCTGGCACAGGGTGTCTTGAATCTGTGCAGGGTACAATGAAATCTCAAGACTATCAAGGGATTTTAGAGAGAAATATGCTGCCCAGTGTCAGAAAGCTTGGTCTCAGTCGCAGGTCATGGGTCTTGCAACAGGATAATGACCCAAAACACACAGCTAAAAACACCCAAGAATGGCTAAGAGGAAAACATTGGACTATTCTGAAGTGGCCTTCTATGAGCCCTGACCTAAATCCTATTGAGCATCTTTGGAAGGAGCTGAAACATGCCGTCTGGAAAAGGCACCTTTCAAACCCAAGACAACTGGAGCAGTTTGCTCATGAGGAGTGGCCAAAATACCTGCTGAGAGGTGCAGAAGTCTCATTGACAGTTACAGGAATCGTTTGATTGCAGTGATTGCCTCAAAAGGTTGTGCAACAAAATATTAAGTTAAGGGAACCATCATTACTGTCCAGGCCTGTTTCATGAGTTTTTCTTTTTTAAAAATTCTGTTGAAGCATGGTTGGAAAGCAATGTCTGACTTTCATTTGTTCATTTTCATAGAATTTTTATATATTATTACTTTTGTCAGATTCAAGTTATTTATGTGACCATTGTGGGTTTTTCTTTCATTAAACGAGGGTTACCAACAATTTTGTCCACGTGTGTACAGGTATATACTCCTGTATATAGTGATAGGTGTCTGATGGTATATACTCATGTAGATAGTGATAGGTGTCTGCTGGTATATACTCCTGTACATAGTGATAGGTGTCTGATGGTATATACTCATGTAGATAGTGATAGGTGTCTGCTGGTATATACTCCTGTAGATAGTGATAGGTGTCTGATGGTATATACTCATGTAGATAGTGATAGGTGTCCTGCTCTGTGGTTGCACAATGTTATATCAGTAAACAAGAACATAATTTCCACCCCAAACCCAAACTAGTGTCATGTTTTCTCAGAAGCCTCAACAAGATGACGCATTTCACACTTGAAGAAAGCAGGAACAATAGCTGTGGTGAGGTATGAATAGTCATATCCTCCATTGTCGTCCTCTCTGTTCCCTGTATCTTCAATCACCTTGAAGGGGTTTCTCACGAACATAACCATAATAAAAAGATATGCAGAGTTTTATAGATTTTCTCTAACCATCTTAGTGGTGGTGGTCTGTTGTTCTCATTGGTTATCAGGTAGGGACACTACATGTATGAGAAGATAACCTGTCCATAATAAGGACATCATGGCTGGGTGTATGAGAAGTTCCAGACCATGTAAAGTTCCTGCATTCATGGTCGTATCCATTGTCAGCTGAACAAAACAACACACTTTTGCAGTTCTTGGTGCATAATACAAGGACTGTTTAACAAATTGATAGTTCTGGTGGCTTTGCTGGACTCTAAGTTGATGCACTGTAAACTACTAAACATTGTACGTTCTTCACTTGATGGTGGACTCTATAAGCAATAGCCTAGTACTTGGTCATCTACTTGGAAGTTGTAGACTCTGGACAACCCTGGATAGGTAGACAATAGTAAACTAATAATATAGTGTGTATACTACAAACATGGGAATCACATCTAAGTTCCATGTTGTCACCAACCAATAGACTAGATCCATATTAAGTAAACTTTTTCCATTTTTTTTATTTTCTCAGATCTGGCAACATGTTCTTCATCTTCATTCTTCTCATTTCTGTTTCCTGTGTGTCAACCCAAAGTCCTCCTCCGCTGACCTATGCCTGCCGAACCGCAAAGAGTGAAGAGTGCAATAAACTTCACTTTGTACCAGGTCACACTCTTCTAGGTGAGGGCCTAGACATTGTGACAATGAAAAAGAAAGGGGCCTATGTGTTTAACCTACAGAAGTTTATGACACCTGAGAAAACCTGCACAGTCTGTAGAAACCCTTACATGAACACAGAATGGCAGAAGCTGCCGGTGGGAGTGGTGGATTGGAAGCCCCAGTCTAGTTGTGTCAAGAAGATTAGCGGGGAGACCTCTCGGTCCACTTCTTCACTGGCTCAAGAATCTGCATCCAGTATTGAGAATAACTGGGAGGCTGGACTGGAGCTCCATCATCCAAAGGGAGATGCCAAGGTGGTGTTGGCCGGATCTCAATCCCAGGTGGCACAGTTTGGTCAGAGTAAGAGCACTGGAGATCGATACACCTTCCTCAGGCATCAATTGAGCTGTATCTACTATGGGTAAGAAATCCTAAACAGTGTAACCTTAGACTAGAGAGTTTTATACTGTTCAGATTTAACACAGTGACTGATGCTGGATGATACATTGTACAGATTACTAACCCTGTGTAATGTTAGACAGTGTAACCTTAGACTAGACAGTCTTATACTGTACAGATTTATCACAGTATCTGATGCTGAAAGATACATTGTACAGATTACTAACCCTGTGTAATATTAGACCTTGTAACCTTAGATGAGACAGTCTTATACTGTACAGATTTATTACAGTGACTGGTGTTGATACTGATATTAGACATTGTAGTCTTAGACAGTTTTGATGTGTAAACTAGTATAGAGTCAGCAAAGTCATCTCATCATTATTCAAGGGTAGGGTGAGCAGAGTAAGGCTACATTGACATGACAGTGAAAACTGGGATTAATTTCACTGTCAGTAAATGGGGGCTATTCACATGACTGTTATTTTGATGGTCCATTGTCTCAGACCATCGAAATATAGGTCATGACCTATTTTTGGCTGTTTTCAAGGATCCCTCCATACACTGAAATGTATGGGGAATGCTGAAAACTGATGCCCCTCGGGTGCAAGATGGCAGAGAAAAATTTAATTTTTTTTATACAGCCGTTTTGCACCTTTTTAATTGGTATCTAGCCTAAGTTTATTATCATTAGAAGTTGCTTTCAACAGAGTCATCTCATTACCATTAGAGGGAAGAGTAAGCAGAGTCATCTCACTATCGTTAGAGGGAAGGGTAAGCAGAGTCATCTCATTACCATTAGAGGGAAGGGTAAGCAGAGTCATCTCACTATCGTTGGATGGAAGGGTAAGCAGAGTCATCTCACTATTGTTAGAGGGAAGGGTAAGCAGAGTCATCTCACTATTGTTAGATGGTGGGGTAAGCAGTCACCTCATTTTTATTAGAAGGAGGGGTCTGCAGAATCTTTTCCTTATCGTTAAAGGGTGGAATCAGCAGAGTCAGTATTATTATTAGATGTCTGGCTGCTGGAGAAATAGATAAATGCAGATATAAAGACTACTGTATAGACAGGGACAGAGCTCTAGTTGCAGCTCCCTGGTTTCTGGGGAGGGGGCTGTATTAGTTAATGACATTTCCCTGTGAATTGAAATTTCATTTTTTGCAGATGCCATAAAGCATGCATACACTGCATCACTGTCTATATGGACAATACAGGAAGGAAGTGTGTGCCTCCAATATGGCCATCTTTATGGAAGTTTAAATTAAAAAAAATATCTAAAACAATAAAAATCAAAACATATGAAAATCTAATGAATGAGAGGAACACTAAATATATGTGCTATGAAATAGAGAAAAAACAGGATCTCGAGAGCACTGTCTCTTATAGAGCAACAATAAAATGCCTTTAAAACGCATTGCACTTGGTTTTATCTTATTATTTTTTTTTCCTCTCGAGATCCTGTTTTTTCTATATTTCAGGGCACAAATACAGGTGCATCTCCTATGAAGATATGGAGCAGGTAGGAACAGCATTCAGTTTTTCTGCTGCGGTATATTTTATTATAACTGGGTTACAGTATCTTCCATCATTTATAATTGCCATCTTCTTCCTCCAGCCTCCGACTGTCACACATGCCAACACTGAGCCGTAATTTTTATAAAAGCTTAAGGTCACTGCCGGCCACTTACGACACAAAGACCCAAGAGAAATATAGACATCTGATAACCACCTATGGAACCCATTATATCAGCCAAGCCAATGTGGGAGGTGAAGCCCAACAAGTCACTGCCATCAGGACATGCCAGGCAACAATGGATGGCATGTCCTTAGATGAGCTGAAGGACTGTCTAAGCATTGAGGCCTCAGTTGCTATTGCCGGAAAAGGTGAAGTCAATGCCAAAGCCAGTGCTTGCAAAGATATGAGCCAGAAAGTCAACCATGGAGAGACCTTCCACCAGACGTATAATGAGAGGATCTGGAAGGTAAGTAGTTCAGAGGCATTTATAAGGAAATCAGCTACCATAGTGGCTAGTAAGGGTCTCAAGGGGTTCTTTGCCAGGTATTATTTATTGGATTTTTTAGCAATGAGATAATGGGCATCACTTACTTGTTTCTGTGTCCTCTTAACTTTTGGTTGTTGCCACTGCACACAGGGTTCTGATGGTGACCAGATATCCTGGGCCCTGATGATGGCCAGATGCAAACGGGGTCTTGATAGTGGGCAGATGCATACAGGGTCCTAATGGTGGCCAGCTGCCTTATATAGAGAGGTAATATATCTCTGACACAGTAGTCTGATGATCAGTTGTCAGACCTTGCTAGTCACCCTTACTTTCACATGGAGCTGGTAAATTCCAAAACTCTTTAATTCTAGTTTTGCCCTTGAAGGGGTTATCCGGGGACATTTTAAAAGTCACCTTCTCCAGGGTTCTTTTTTTTAGAACCTCAGGTTTCTGGGCTGGTTTCAATTCAGGGTCACATGATCAGAACCAGCATCCAGCTCCAGGGACCCGAGTCGCTCTGCCTTCTATCTTCTCTCCCATGTTCTCTGGTATTACCTGTGTTTACTATTACAATGATCTAATCTGGCAACCCGCCCAGTACAGGTAATACCAGTGAGCACAGGAGAGGAGGGAGGAGACAGATCAACACTGGTACCAGGTACTAGTGATATGACCCTGAGTCAGACCCAGCCCAGAAACAAGAGGATCTGAAGAATAAGAACCTCAGAGGAAGTGAACAAAAGTCTCAAAGATAAATCCTTTAATAATAACTGTGGATGGGTAGTAGGTGATTTTATGGGGTCCCGGCACACTCAGCTGTTTTTTTATCTCTTATTCACTAGAAATTGACCATACAAGACCACACCCTAATATTAGTATTCCCACAGTTAGATACCCATCAATCACACTTTCATGGTAAATCTGGTTACAGTTTATACCAAAGGACAAAAGATTACCCTGAGTAAATATATCATGTAAATAATTTGTTTTTACTGGTACCGTAATACTCACTTATCTACTCTGAAATATAATATTTTCCCTTTCTCCTACATTTTAGATCAATGGCGGGACAATTACTTATGATCTGCTCTCATTTGACTCCAAAAATAGTGACAGTGCTTCAACCTTCGAGAAATGGATGGACAGCCTCAAAACTGATCCTGACATTGTATCATATTCCCTGGAGCCTATCCACAACCTTGTCAGATTCAAAGGACCTCATCGAGAGAACCTTAAGAAGGCCGTGAGTGACTACATCATGGAGAAGGCTCTCAGACAGAACTGCTCCTGCCTTTCAGGCTCGCTGCTGGGTCCCACTGCTGAATGCTCTTGTGTCTGCCAAGGAACTGACCACAGGAGCTCGAATTGTTGTCCATCTAAGAAAGGACTTGCTAAATTGGTGTTGAATGTAGAAAGTGCAGCAAATCTTTGGGGTGACTACATATCTAAAACTGATGCCTTTGTGGTAGTGAGTTACGGTTCAGCAAAAGTTCAGACCTCAACTATTTGGAACAACAATAATCCAACATGGAAGTCACGGTTTGACTTGGGGATTTTAGAGCTCAGCTCTGGTCCCTTACTGAAGGTTGAAGTATGGGATGAAGATAATAAATACGATGATGATCTACTTGGGACATGCACAAAAAATGTCAACAAGGGAGTAAAATCTGAGGTCTGCTACCTGCAGCATGGGAGTGTCAGCTTTTCGATTAGCGCTGAGTGTGTCCCTCACCTTACCGGCCACCTCTGTAGGGAGTATGCGGCTTCCACCAACTAAGGATCTATGGATTTCAAAACCTCAATAATTTATAGAAATATAAAATATTCACCATATTTTACGACTCGGACATTTTGACATTTTCTGAATGTCATCTGATAATAATTGCAACCACAGGACAAAACTTCTTTATACAGTACAGACCAAAAGTTTGGACACACCTTCTCATTCCAAGATTTTTCATGACCATAAAAATTGTAGATTCACACTGAAGGCATCAAAACTATGAATTAACACATGTGGAATTATATACTTAGCCAAAAAGTGTGAAACAACTGAAAATATGTCTTATATTCTAAGTTCTTCAAAGTAGCCACCTTTTGCTTTGATTACTGCTTTGCACACTCTTGGCATTCTCTTGATGAGCTTTAAGAGGTAGTCACCTGAAATGGTCTGCCAACAGTCTGGAAGGAATTCCCAGAGATGCTTAGCACTTGTTGGCCCTTTTGCCTTCACTCTGTGGTCCAGCTGACCCCAAACCATCTCGATTGGGTTCAAGTCTGGTGACTGTGGAGGCCAGGTCATCTGGCATAGCACCCCATCACTCTCCTTCTTGGTCAAATAGCCCTTACACAGTCTGGAGGTGTGTTTGGGGTCATTGTCCTGTTGAAAAATAAATGATGGTCCAACTAAACGCAAACCGGATGGAATAGCATGCCGTTGCAAGATGCTGTGGTAACCATGCTGGTTCAGTATTCCTTCAATTTTGAATAAATCCCCAACAGTGTCATCAGCAAAGCACCCCCACACCATCACACCTCCTCCTCCATGCTTCACGGTGGGAACCAGGCATGTAGAGTCCATTCGTTCAACTTTTCTGCGTCGCACAAAGACACGGTGGTTGGAACCAAAGATCTCAAATTTGGACTCATCACACCAAAGCACAGATTTCCACAGGTCTAATGTCCATTCCTTGTGTTCTTTAGCCCAAACAAGTCTCTTCTGCTTGTTGCCTGTCCTTAGCAGTGGTTTCCTAGCAGCTATTTTACCATGAAGGCCTGCTGCACACAGTCTCCTCTTAACAGTTGTTGTAGAGAAGTGTCTGCTGCTAGAACTCTGTGTGGCATTGACCTGGTCTCTAATCTGAGCTGCTGCTAACCTGCGATTTCTGAGGCTGGTGACTCGGATGAACTTATCCTCCGCAGCAGAGGTGACTTTTGGTCTTCCTTTCCTGGGGCGGTCCTCATGTAAGCCAGTTTCTTTGTAGCGCTTGATGGTTTTGGCCACTGCACTTGGGGACACTTTCAAAGTTTTCCCAATTTTTCGGACTGACTGACCTTCATTTCTTAAAGTAATGATGGCCACTCATTTTTCTTTACTTAGCTGCTTTTTTTTTACCATAATACAAATTCTAACACTCCATTCAGTAGGACTATCAGCTGTGTATCCACCTGACTTCTGAACAACACAACTGATGGTCCCAACCCCATTTATAAGGCAAGAAATCCCACTTATTAAACCTGACAGGGCACACCTGTGAAGTGAAAACCATTTCAGGTGACTACCTCTTGAAGCTCATCAAGAGAATGCCAAGAGTGTGCAAAGCAGTAATCAAAGCGAAAGGTGGCTACTTTGAAGAACCTAGAATATAAGACATATTTTCAGTTGTTTCACACTTTTTGGTTAAGTATATAATTCCACATGTGTTAATTCATAGTTTTGATGACTTCAGTGTCAATCTACAATTTTTATAGTCATGAAAATACAGAAAACTCTTGGAATGAGAAGGTGTGTCCAAACTTTTGGTCTGTACTGTATACTGACTTCTCGCACTGTAATTGCAGTATCATATATTATATTTCCAAGTATAGAAGATAATTTTTTTAAAATTTTTGCATTGACTTAGCTTATTGCGTTTGCTCTTGTGGCCATTGTGAAAAATTGATAGTTACTGAAGTCACGTAGGTGAAATGTTAATGGACGTCTTGGAGTCTTTTTGTCTACACACTGTAGCCTTAGTTCAGGCATGAAATTTAATGAAGTTTTTTTTATAATTTATTTTATGAATATTTGATTTATATGAATATTTGATTTCGTTTTTCATATGTTTTCACAACTCAAAATGAAATACAGTACATCCCAGGGAAATCTGCCATCTTAGTGGAAGTCAATCCACTGACATGTACTGTGCCAGGATCAGCCACCATCCTTAGTATAGCCACCAACCCACATCCTGGAGATAGCTGCCATGCCGGGATCAGCTATCATCCTTGGTATAGCCACTAACCCAAAGATAGCCACCATCCTAGTCTGTAATGCCTTCAAATTGAGAAATATCCAATACTATCCAATAATACTTTAATTAATGGTGGTCATGGATTTGTATATGATTATATGGTTACTAGTCCCAGGTAAGTGTGTCAGGGCTGTCCTTTTAGCAATGCTTATCATATTATATGCATATATATCCATAATAGATACCTGTCATTATACGCCAACGTTATATATAGGTATAGAGTAAACCGAACCTTATACTTAAAGAAAAAAATAAATGAGACAAAAAATATAATAAAAAATTCTGTCCCTTCACCTCTTCCCCGGCCTTTAGGACCAGAAGTAATGTTTTCTGTTTCTCTACATTCAGACAGATTTACAATTATGGTTGGGTCGAGGTAAATGATCACAAAAACATCTCCATTGTTCCAAAGAGGTAAGCGGCCACACCATTATTGCTCCAAGGCCTCATTTGCATATTTACAAAAACAGATATCTCATCAACAGAGTCACAGATACAAGTGGAAAACACTGTTTGATTCACGTGACCATAACCTATTGTGAGTGTGTGAACCCAGAGGGCGCTATTGAGCGACCCAGGGCCAGGCCTGAAAAGGCCCTCAGCCACACCTATGGGTGGGGCATAACTCCAGAGGGCTGGGGGAAACCTGCAGGAAGCAGGAAGTTGTGGACCCAGCCAAGGCGGTCTGTTCCCAGAGGGCTGGGGTCCTGAGAGGACTTACTGAGCCAGGCTGCTTGTTGCCCCAGAGATCAGTCAGGGAGCAAGCCGTGAGTTAGGGCCTATGTGTGGCCTAGGACGTTTATTATTTATTTTGTGTATGTTTCCTAAGCTTAATAAAAGCCATTTTGTTTTGAATTGGCACCGTCTGAACGCTGCTTCTCCGGCGCCCAGTACCACACCCACCGCTGTCGGGTCCAGGAGTCTGCCACCATTGAGATTAATCCCCCCAAATTGTCACACTATCTGTATGGCTTGGGTGATATGCTGGTTCTGGTGACCATAACCTATCTATCTGTATGGTTTGGGTGATATGCTGATTCTAGTGACCTTAACCTATCTATCTGTATGGCTGGGGTGATATGCTGGTTCTGGTGACCTTAACCTATCTATCTGTATGGCTGGGGTGATATGCTGGTTCTGGTGACCTTAACCTATCTATCTGTATAGCTGGGTTGATATGCTGGTTCTAGTGACCTTAACCTATCTATCTGTATGGCTGGGGTGATAAGCTGGTTCTGGTTGTGTATATGATGTGTTATCTTTACTGCCCACGTGGTTACGATTACTGGGATACTATAGATATCTGAATTCACTTTGCTGACTTTTAATAAAGCTGCTTTGAATAGCAAATTTCTTTTTTCTTATTTTAGCCATTTTTTTACATTACTTTTTTCTGAAGAATTTACATTTTTTGTTTCAGTTTTTTTAATCAAATTGTCAAATATAACAAAGACGAAAAGAAGAGAAAACCAAGTTACATAATCACAAGAGAATTACACAATTTTCATAGCTACAATAAGCATACTGTAGAAAGTGAGTATTCAGGTATCCAAAAACATACAAAGACGGGTACAATAGTATTAACTGAGGCGTATAGTTAATAGTACAAAAATATTTGCGAAGCCGACAGATCACTATATGTGAAGCATATTGGTTTATGGGTTACTGTGTAAATCATGTAGCCAGTTAGTCCATGAAGTATAGACTATAAAACCAAGGTCCCCAATTTTTGTATTTGTTCATTTTTTCCAGACGTCTTAGGAGATTTTAATTGATGTCCTGGGTAATGAAGCATTGTGGAGATGCCATGCTGGTTTAATGAAGTCAGTGAATGGAGACCTGTTCTGACATAAGGCTACATACAGCTGTGGGTCTGTGCCTTTGTTTAATAATTTCTTAGGTTTTCCAGGAGGTGACGGCCATTACATCTCCTACTGATGTCACCTTTATAAGCCTTTTTGGCTATACTGTGCATTGATACTTTCCTATTTCTTTGCTGTCAATGGTTTATTGATGAAATATCTAGGAAAAACAGAAGACAACCATGTTCAATGGCTACTCGGAGGTTTCTATCTACTGGTGATTTTGGATTTTAGTTGGGAATGTTTGGGACACATTGGTGTAGATTTACTATTAAAAATACAGCAGAATTCTGAGACAATTTGTGCCAAAAAATGAAGTATATACCATTTACCTTATTTATGAAGTGTTTTAGGCACTTTTTGCTCCTCACCTAATAAAAGGGACATGGCATAATATAAAATAGGCATGATTTAAGATTGAGATCAAATTTTGGACAAAAGTGTCTTAAGATACTCCAGATCTACCACCTATGATCTAGACTGGTCTTTTACGCAGAATTATATAACTATTATATATAACTGCTGCACGGTTTTTTTGCTGACTTCACCATCCGGTGTCCTTTGCTTCTCAGTGTGTCCAATAATGACACTGCCTGTAATGTTCTTGAATGCTCTGGTAACTGAGTTCTTCCTGAATTTGCTCCTGTAATTTTTTTAAGAAAAAGTCAAAATAGAAAGCGCATTTAAAAACATCTGACATTTGTGACATTGAGATATCGCTTCTCACACCTGGCTTTCCGATTTCTAGTATTGACCACACAGCTGTCACAAGGTCACTAACATTCTTAATTTTCCATACATTGAGGTGGTGTAGCATATGTCTGATGTCCTGTATGACTGTGGAAATCATGTTTGTTATTAGGACCTGAATCTCTTCTTTATCTGTAAAACGATTGAAAATATTCTGCAGAGTGTCTTCTGGCGGAGCATGATGAATGTCCCCCAGCCCATGTGAACCTTCGGAGGGCTCGCTCTGTGTGTCGTTCATCACTGCAAACATATGGTTTGTATAGTCACTGATAAGTTTTTGCATGAACATTTCCTTGACTTTTAGCTCCACTGCCGGCTTCAGCAAATCTTGACAATAGTTTTTAACAACTCTTTTATCTTGTAGACAGTATCCTAAGCCACGTATTGCTCGATTCATGTTATCTTGATCCACAGCTTCAATTTCATTTAAGAAGTCATCATGCATCTTCTGAAAATGTTTGGCAGCATTTTTCAAGATTTGAAGCTTTAGGTCTAGTTCGAACAGGACTGTATAGGGCATGGCATCCCTGTGAATTATTTCATTAGCCATATGTAGCAGGTCCATGCCATGCACCGGGTCATAGGCTGTTTTTGATTCAGTCATTTTGTTAGTATATTGGATAGATTTCTGTATTATGAACTGGACAAAACTGTCTCTTTTTCTGTGGCAGGACATACAGTTTTCCATATGGTTACATTTTTCCGAAAACCAAGATTTATTGACATAGTTTGCGTCATGTGTAAAAGTTGTGTGAGCGTAGTCTGACAAATTGCTGCTACCCTGGATCAGTTCAGTGACCAAGCTCCCTTTGGTCCTCATGTCTTGTCTCAGGAGTTGTAGAAATTCCTCCTCAACGTTATGATTCTTCAGTGCCGTGGATTTATATTTGGTCACTGCATTTTTCAAGTATAATTCAACATTGAAGTTGGTTTCATCTATGTCCCATTCTTCTTTGACAAAATCCTCTACAATTGTATTTGCTAATCCACGTTTTAAAATTTTAATCAGCGTACACTTGTTGATGTAATGAGTTTTCAGCTGACTCTTGAGACTTTCAATCTTCTCCATGAACTCATCCTCAAACTTTTTTGTTTCATAGAAATATGTGTCTTCAGTCCTGTCTGAAAAATACACTTGTAAGGATTCTTCCATTGCCCTTGCCTCTTCATTCAGATTTTTCAATACATCTTGGACTAATATGTCTGTATTAACTTCACCAGGAGGTTTCTTGGAGAGTTGTTCTCTGTAGACCCACCACCGATGCATTTTTCTACACAGATTCCATTCCAGTTCCAGGAACCGCTCATAGATTTCAGTGTAAATGTTTCCTTCTAAAATATTCTTGAATCTGAAGATGAAATTTTCATGCTTCACAGAATTCAACAGAGACTTAAGATCCTCAGCAAAGTTCTGAACATTGCGAAAGCTTTCGGATTGATATTGGTATTTTATTAGTTGCAGTAGATGTCGCTTTAACTCTATAACTTTTTCACTGTAACAAGAAGTTTTAAGATCAAATGGAGGAATAGCCCAGTAATCTTCTAAAATATTGCATTCTATGGTGTCATTATACTGGAGAATCTTGCTGTTTTTATCGATTTGTGCACCTAGACATAGCTTTTCCTTGTTTTCTATCATGGTTTCTTCTTCAGAAGATACTCCTTCCATCATCTGATAGACCAATAGACAGTTAGGCTTTTTCCCAGTTCCTCTCATCCTTAGTAATGCATGGACCACAATCTCCAATATGTTTTGCATTTCCGAGGTGCTGCCTAAAGCCATGTTGATTATGGAAATATCGCTCAACCCAACCACTAGTGTTGCCAGTTCATTGTCATGATTGTAGCTCTCCTCCAGAGAGGCATTATCGAGAGATTGTAATCCTTCACAGTCGATTATCAGAAGGAAGTCACAGCCTAGGACTTTCTCTTCTACCTTTATAAGACTCATTAAGGCTCCTCGAATGCATTGTCTACAGCCCACAGGAAACTGTAAACCAAACATGGTGTTCAGCAGGGTGGACTTTCCTGTACCCTGAACTCCTAGTACAGATATTACTCTTATTCTGCATTTCCCCTTAGTCTTGGAGTCTAACTCTGATAGGACATCAGTGATCCACTGCAGGTGTATATTGCCGGTGTCTCCATCAATGAGCTCAAGTGGAATTCCTTGGAGGAGAAGGTCTACAGCTACTTTAGGAAAATTGGCACATAGTATTCTAGTTTCTGCTTTGCTATATGTCACTTCTGCTTCATACATCTGTCCGATCTTACAAAACACATCTTCTTGTATTGGTTCTGATGATTTGGTGTTTGTAGAGAATTTTTGAAACTGTATCCATTTTAAGAAATATTGCTGTTGTGCTGTGTTCAGATAGATAAAAGCATATCGTAGATTTGTCATTATATCACTGTAATAATACAAATATTGGGCCTTCTGGAGATTACACATTTCATTAGTTAGCTGGGATTTGTTTTCTGTTGTGTGAAGTTCTCCTAGGTTTCTTAGTCGATACAACTCTTTTTCAATTTTTTCAATTTGCACTTTTCGATCTCGCATTACATCTCCTTTATTACAAATTAATTCTCTTACAATATCATCAATGAGTTCCTGATATTGTAATCTTCCATACTCACAGTCATATTGGTTTTCATCACTACAGAAGTTAAGTTTTGAGGCCACCACCGACATCTCACTCAATGTCATCTTTATGGGACATTTTTGGATTGTATCTTTGAGGATAAACTGTAACTTTTCATTGAAATTCTCGTCAGATTGCATCAGAACATTCTGCTCAGTTAAACCAAGGTCTGAAAATGATTGGTTACAAAATTGGTTAATTTGGTCTTGGATTATAAAATAGTAATTTTTGTTGTTGGCCCCAGTGTGTGATAACAGGTCCCAATGTTGTTTGGTCATATTTTCCATGAGTATGAACACTGCAGAAGACACTTTTGTTAAAAAGTTGAACTGCCTCATATTGGACTGCAAGTTTCCGTGTAGATTGATCATTGCAAAAGGTTTTTCAAAGTCTAGTTGGTCAGCAGGGAAATACCAAGATATTTCCACCAACCCATCTGAGATATGTCTTGGCATATCACCCCAGCTCATCTCTCTGTGCACAAGATCTTTCTGATTTCTCTGTTGAGCTGCATTTAGAACGTGGTTGATAATCTTGGCTATGGGTATACATCTAGATTCCCCCAGACTTACAAAGGAAAAGACTGGCAGAGACATATCTACTATATTATGTTCTGTAAACGCCCCCTGGCTCTTTGTAATACCTCTCATCGCCCACAACAAAAAAGTGCTGTGTGGTTCTTCACCAGCAGGAAGCAGTAAAGGAACAGGGACCTGGCACATGGCCATCCTCCTTATAATCTCTTGGCGTAGAAAATTGTCTGAGCAATGTAGGAGACCACAGAGAACATCTAGAGGGTGGACAGATCCTGATACGTTGCCTAAAATTTCCTGCTGTGAATTTTTTTCATGGTTGAAGTCAAAGTTTCTAAAAGCTTCTTGGATATTCAATGCCATGAGATGTTTTAGAAAATCCATGGGAATGTTCTTCATGGAATGGCAGGGAGCATCTGATAGTTCACTACAACCAATACTCTGGACATGTGCAAGTGTGAGCTTGTTTTGTAGAAATTGTGTGAGACCTAAATCTTCAACCACAAGATTAAATGTTGCCTTGTCTGGAAAAACAAAGAGAGAATGTCACCAATTTATCTAGTTTAATAGAAGATTCTGCTACCAAAAATATCTGATCCCACCACCACACCAAATATTGTCCAATTTTTAATGAATGCTTGGGTGTGTGCTGATGTTTTGTACACCAGTTGAATATTTCCATTATGGGTAAAGCCATAAGGCTCCACGTTGCGGAAACGCAGCTTTTTGTTGTAGATTTTACTGCAGTTTTTTGAGCCAAAGTCAAGAGTGGATTTAGCAGAGGGAAGAAGTATAAGAGCTTGCTATATATTTCCCATTCCTTTTGTAGCCAATCTTGGCCTTGATTCAAAAAACCGCAGCAAAACAAAAAAAAACTGTATTTCCGCAACATGGGCCCTCAGCCTAAAACTGGAATGAAATTAAGTGTGATTTTTCATATATGACATCAGGGGAGAACCTTCATCATACATGGTCAGTATAGCTTGCCAAAATGTTATATTTTTAGATTTTTTTTTATTTTGTCTAAAAAAGTTACTAAATACAGTTGAACCATATATTCAGTGTTTTGGATATTTTTGTTGAGCAGATGTATGATTTTGACTTGACAATGCATTAGATGAAAGTTGATTTTGGCAAGACCAGCCAACTATTAAATGTGTATGGGGTGTCTTGACTATCCCATGATGGCAGATGTTGCAGAATATTCCCCACTTCCTATTATAAACACCTGTACAAGCCAAGCCACGTGTGCATGTCTATGGGTGATATTGGGAATAACATAGTACCTTTTTGACTGGCATCTATCTAAAGCATGGGCTGCTTTAGAAGAGAACAAGAATTTTAATTCACCACTCAATTCACCACTCCTAAAGTCAATTTTTTTTTTCAAAAACATAAAACCAATATTAAAGTAAAATAGTTCTCCTATAGTGTTATGATGATTATGTAGCCACCTGGGAAACAGTGAAATGAATAGCATGTAAGGACACATTCACATCTGGTTGTTTAGTTCATTGTTCTGGTCCATCTAATGAGTCCCTGGAAACCCATTGACTATAATAGGGGCTATGGGTAGATGATACATGTTTCTCCAAAAATAAGACTTACCCCGAAAATAAGACCTAGCTAACTTTTGCAGGTTTTTTGGATTAGGCTTGAAATATAAGCCCTACTCCAAAAATAAGCTCTAGCTACAGTTGGTTTAACCCCTTCCCGACATCTGCTGTGCGATTACGGTATATGCCGGGTCCTTAAAGATAGCTACTGTACCGAGTCTCCGCTGAAATGCACAGCGGAGACCTGGAGCTCATGCCTGCGTTCAAATCACCTCCCATATTTGATAAATATTTGAATAAAAAGTGATCAAATGTGTAATTGTTCATGGAAAAAATTAAGACCTACCCTGAAAATAAGCGCCCTAGCCCTTTTTTCTCAGAAAAAAGTAATATAAGACCCTGTCTCATTTTCGGAGAAACACGGAATTATCTCACTGACATCACCAGAGCAAAAAGTCAGGCTTGTAGAACTTTTCTGCCCATAATTTCAGATGGTCTTCATGCCAATGGACAGTTTCTTTCATGTTGTATGTTGAATGTTTTTTTTTGTTGTTTTATGTACATTTTTAATTTTTTTTAAGTTTGAACCCATTATAACAAAATACAAAGACCATGATGGAGAAGGACTTAAGACGTATTATCAACCAGCAGACCCTTCAACTCCTGCCCAATGATATAGATAACTCATCTTTACTCACCCATTTTTTGCTCATTCAGGATACATAGAATCCGAGGGAACAAACGTGGATTTTTGTTCAAATTATCCAAAAACCCTTGACAGGCCTCTTCCCCTCTGGCAAGCAATATGTTCAGAATTTCTTGTACTTTGCCCCTGGGATCCTCCGTCTGATCCAGAGCATCATGTCTGAGGGTATAATGGAGAAATGTTTCAATCTCCTGTTCCATATTGGGCAAATTTGATTGCAGAATCTTCTGGAACACTTCCAGCAATCTCTCTTTAGAGACCATGTCTGTTAATATCAGGGAGACAGTTCTGTAAGTAAAGATATATAGCATTTGATGTGCACACTGTGTTAGTGACTTTAGGTTGTACGTTATTAGATCTGAAGTCATAGCTGATGGCTCTAATGCGGCCCCATACAGCGACTTGACTAGAGATGAGTGAATTGGTTCATAACAAGCCGGGTTCATATTGAATTTTCCAAAAATCTCAAATTCAGCCAAACCTGAGAATTTTTGGGTTCACCATCCTTGAATCGCTATTATATTTCGGGGTCTCTTCAGAATTTAATAAACAGAGGCCATGGGGAGGTGCGTAAAAATGATATTCACTTCCTTCACCTTCCCTCACTTTTCCTGGGCTCCCTTGCAGCATTCGGTACACATTCCCCAGAGGGTTTGGTGCCCTTCAGGCCTCTTGTGAGACATCAAGGCCTGTAATTGCATCAAAGCATCATGACGTTGGCATGCCCCATGTAATTGGGCCCCAGTGTATTCTGGGGCCAGTGACATTACAGAAGAGGCCAGAAAAGACCCAAAGGGGATGTTGGGGAATGCGCATCAGATGCTGTAAGGGGGCCCGGGAAAGATGAGGGAAGGTGAATATCAGTGTTTATTATTTCGCGGCACCTCACCTGAGTTTCTGCTTATTATACTCTGAAGAGACTCAGGAGTAAAATAAAAGCACTTTTGGTTAAGACCGGAAAATCTTGGTCCAAAATGAAACTGGTGGGTGAACCTTGCAAATATTTATGAAACAAATCTTAAAGTTTGTCTTTTTCTAGTCCAGACAAAGACCTGAGATTACATAAGAGAGGTCCTAACCACAGGCAGTGTTAGATAGATAAATGGATGGATAGATAGATAGATAGATAGATAGATAGATAGATAGAATAGCGCAAGCTAATCAGACGGTATTGAGAGACGAGGCTAGAGTTGGGCCAGCTAAGACTGGTGACCCCTTTAATCCAAAGGGGCGAGGTTAGTGGTGCAACTTGAAGATTCTGGATGCCAATGCAAGATCTGTAATGGGGCTTTTACCTACATTGTGGCATTTAAAATAGTGGTATATTGTATGTGGCACAAGGACCTTTGGGACCCACTCAGGATCTGGGGCCTGATAACAAGTGCTACTTCTGCACCCCCTAAAGCTACACCCCTGGGCAAGTTAGACCACATTTGAAAAGCAGCTGACTCTGGACTTTTGGACAGTGTACTGTCCTGAGGGAAGCCCTGAGACTAGCTGTGACTGCTGAATGACCAATTCCTGTGAAGAGTGGATGAGCCCATGAAACAGAGATTGGTGTAGTGACTTGTGGTTGGAGAATCCTGGCAAAGGCAAGAAACAAGAGAATGAAAACTGCACTAAGAGGTGTATACTGGGCTGTGGCCCATTTTATTGAGACAGACCTTTTGGGGTCGGAACAGCATGTGGATGCTACCATATTTCCACCTGATAAGCCTGCCGATTAGGAAAAACGTATAATCATAAATTGCCTGAGAAGTATTAGAAGAAACTCATCTGTAATAGGGCTGAGTCCCTCAGAACACATTCATGCCTCCTAACTTTTTAATTTCATATTTAATCCAAAAAGTGTAACCCCATTACCTACTAAAGTGTCCAATAAACCAATTCCCCCACAAAGGAGTTATTTCTAAACAGCCATAAATACTCTGTATACTTTTAACCATATTCCAAACTTTTTGATACATTTTATTGTTTTTCTTTTCCACCCTCTCTAAAGATTTTTTAGGTTCAATGTTCTGTACCCAATTAGCTCTACTCTCGTATTTTCTGGCCCAGAAAAAGTCTTACAAAAGTCCCAGACAGACCTACTAGGGGCGAGGTCCACATTACTTTCCAAAAATATCTTAATTTCCTGTCAAACCTGTTCCACCAACTTACATAGAGAAGACTAAATTGTACAAGGTCTACTATTTTGAGTTATATCCAAAAATATTGAATCTACCCAAACTGGACAGTGGTTGAAAAGACCCCTCTGCTTATATGAAATGCTATTCAGTCTTGGAAATATAGCTTTATTCATAAGTGTGAGACCAATCCAGGAGAATGAGTCTGTGTAACCAGGGTATCTAGCCCTCCAAATATCTACCCCCTCCATCTCTTCAAGCCAATCCCAAAACAACCCCCTATCACAAATATCTGGGTTGGAATTTTTTCTAAAGTAATTCTTAATTTTACTAATGTAGTAAATCAATACCCTATAGGAAAAGCAGGTGGAATACAAACCAAGGCCAGGATACAAACAATTCCCTTGTGGCGGCCATATATGAAGACATAGAAACCTTCTGGTTCAAATTATCTGACTCTATCTTACGATTTATATAGAAGTAGACTCCTCTAAAAATGAAGAAGAATTGGAGTGAAACTCTTTCTTCATCCATCTACTTTGTCTTCAGTTTCCGGAGTAAAGTGAGGCAAGTTATTGTTGTCAGGTAACTAGATGGGCTCTTATAATTTGATCAAAGTTTATGCCAAGAACCTCAACTTAATAGACATAGATAATAACTATTACAGTAATGCATTTTATCCTCTACATACTTCCTATTTGTGTATGTCTTGGCGCCCTTTGCAGAGCACTGCTTCAGTATTTGTGTCAGGTAAATATGAATCAAGTTCAGGACAGTAAGTTTTTATAACCTGGTCCCCGGCCCTCTGTCATTCCAGGGCAACACTCTCATAATTTAGAGGAAGAGAGAGAAGAAAGATGGAAAATCAAAAAAGAAAACCAAAAATAATTGTTCCCCTCTCCTGTGCACCCCACCCTACTGACCTAGTAGCTCTAAAGCTGAAACACTAGGGGGCTCCTTTACTGGAAATATCCCCTCCCCCCCACTTCGTGATATTACATAAACATGGATGTGAAATATACAAGGAAAAAAGAAAATAGTTGGCACTACTTATTATGTCCCAAACACCAGGGTGCGGGGTATACAGCAACTCTTTTATCCATGTGGTGCTCTGCTTGTACAACTTTAAAGTCCAAATAGTAAAGCAGTAGTAGATGAAGGACGCGGCGCTCACGGTGATGTGTCACATCTTCAGTGTTTATTTCCAGCTCATAGCAGGTTAAAAGAATACAGCGGTATGCCTAAAAACAAGCTCACAGGCGACGGCTGTTTCGCGTCTCCATGCTTCTTCTGGCCCAAAGTTATACATAAAAGCATCACTGTCTCCCATAAATCTTAGCACTTACAGGCATTTTGACGTAACGACTTCAACAGGACCAAATGACACTTCATCACCATGACGACGCATCACCGTGCTGTCTGCTTCCACCACCACACCAGTACTACTGCATTGTGGAGCGCCAGGGGCCGGTTCAGACGAAAATAAAATGCACAAATATAGTCCTAGTAGTTTACAATATATCATCACATCTTTACAAAAAAGCACTTAGATCATTACCATCACTGAGGCCTACAGGCCTAGAGTATTAGTCTCCTTAATCCACTTCGTCTCCCTTCTTAGTAATTCTTTATGTCTATCTCCCCCAAATTTAAAGGGGGGGGGGGAATAATTTCTAATCTAAAAAACATAAGACATTGCTATCATTATTAGGCTTTTCACGACTACGACTATGACCAATAAGTCTGGGACAACCTATTCCCGTGGATATGGACTTGAAATGTTGTCTTACTCGAATATACAGTAAAAACAATGAATAGTCTTCCCTATATACAGTCATGGCCAAAAGTTTTGAGAATGACACAAATATTCTATTTTCACATGATCTGCTGCCCTCTGGTTTTTATGTGTGTTTGTCAGATGTTTTTATCACATACAGAAATAGAATTGCATTCATATTATGAGTAACAGAAGCTTATATTGACAGTTAGAATGAGTTAATGCAGCAAGTCAATATTTGCAGTGTTGACCCTTCTTCTTCAGGACCTCTGCAATTCTCCCTGGCATGCTCTCAATCAACCTCTGGACCAAATCCTGACTGATAGCAGTCCATTCTTGCAGAATCAATGCTTTAATTTTGTCTGAATTTGTTGGTTTTTGTTTGTCCACCCGTCTCTTGATGATTGACCACAAGTTCTCAATGGGATTAAGATCTGGGGAGTTTCCAGGCCATGGACCCAAAATCTCTATGTTTTGTTCCCTGAGCCATTTAGTTATCACCTTTGCTTTATGGCAAGGTGCTCCATCATGCTGGAAAAGGCATTGTTGAGCGCCAAACTGCTCTTGGACGGTTGGGAGAAGTTGCTCTTGGAGGACATTCTGGTACCATTCTTTATTCATGGCTGTGTTTTTAGGCAAGACTGTGAGAGAGCCAATTCCCTTGGCTGAGAAGCAACCCCACACATGAATGGTTTCAGGATGCTTTACAGTTGGCATGAGACAAGACTGGTGGTAGCGCTCACCTCTTCTTCTCCGAATAAGCTGTTTTCCAGATGTTCCAAACAATCGAAAAGGGGATTCATCAGAGAAAATGACTTTACCCCAGTCCTCAGCAGTACACTCCCTGTACCTTTTGCAGAATATCAGTCTGTCCCTGATGTTTTTTCTGGAGAGAAGTGGCTTCTTTGGTGCCCTCCTTGAGACCAGGCCTTGCTCCAAGAGTCTCCGCCTCACAGTGCGTGCAGATGCACTCACACCTGCCTGCTGCCATTCCTCAGCAAGCTCTGCACTGCTGGTAGCCCGATCCCGCAGCTGAAACACTTTTAAGAGACGGTCCTGCCGCTTGCTGGTCTTTCTTGGGCGCCTTGGAGCCTTTTTGGCACCAATGGAACCTCTCTCCTTGAAGTTCTTGATGATGCGATAGATTGTTGACTGAGGTGCAGTCTTTCTAGCTGCAATACTCTTCCCAGTTAGGCCATTTTTGTGCAGTGCAATGATGACTGCACATGTTTCTTTAGAGATAACCATGGTTAACAGAAGAGAAACAATGATGGCAAGCACCAGCCTCCTTTTAAAGTGTCCAGTGGTGTCATTCTTACTTAATCATGACAGATTGATCTCCAGCCCTGTCCTCATCAACACCCACACCTGTGTTAATGGAGCAATCACTGAAACGATGTTAGGTGGTCCTTTTAAGGCAGGGCTGCAATGATGTTGAAATGTGTTTTGGGGGATAAAGTTCATTTTCTAGGCAAATATTGACTTTGCAAGTAATTGCTGTTAAGCTGATCACTCTTTATAACATTCTGGAGTATATGCAAATTGCCATTAGAAAAACTGAAGCAGTAGACTTTGTAAAAATTAATATTTGTATCATTCTCAAAACTTTTGGCCATGACTGTAGAATGGTCCGCAGGGACAGAATAATGCGTACACTACAAATGTAACCTACAATTTAGAAACTGCTGAATCGCCCAAATCTTTTCCCCTAAACGACAAAACTTGTTCTGCATATTAGTAAAACAAAAATGATAATTCCCACATATGACGTTTCCTTTTGGGGGATTTTTATTTAGCTAAGTGTCCTCTTTTTTTTCTGACTCTCTACTCTATTAGCTTTTTTCCAAGCCGTATCTATCAAACGCCGAGCGCATCCACTATCTATCATCTCCACAGCCTGACTACGAAAAACCTCATCATCATTATTCCCCATGTCATACTAACTCGACAATCCCTCTCCTATAGTCAGTTCTTAAGGCTTAAGAGAATCAATAATGATGATGAGCTTTTCCGTGGTCAGGCTGTGGAGATGAGAACACGTTTCCTCAATAGAGGATGTCCTAGGTGTTTGATAGATAGGCTTGGAAAAAAGCAGAGTAGAAAAAAGACACTATGGCTCTCAAACGACGAAAGCATAGGGATAGACATTTCATCTTCTCAATTAAATATAATGCAATGGCAGAAAAAATAAAAAGTGTCACTAGGAAACGCGAAACGGCCGTTTTTAGGCATATGGCTGTATTCTTTTAACCTGCTATGAGCTGGAAATAAACACTGAAGATGTCACCACATCACCGTGAGCGCCGCGTCCTTTATCTACTACTGCTTGCCATAAACATGGATATTTCCAGCCAAGTAGGTTTAAATAAGAACTGAAATATTATGATGTCCTTTGAGGACCTCGACCCATCTTTCCGTCCACAGCATTTTCCCATTACAGTCCTCAGATTCTGGCCAAGAACTGCTAAAAACCGAAAAACATTAGAATCTTGATAAATAAGCTTCATTTTAGAGGAATATATGTAATAGAGAACACTAAAGGCCCACTTTTCTAAGCATATTTTTTTTACCTCTGATTTTTTGCCAGTTTTTACTGGACAACATGAAATAACATGGAAAGACTTGTTTTCTGCTGAGATCTTAGAACGGCATGTAATAGTTTAGCAAGTGGAGCCCCCTGTGTTCTTGGATTCAGAGGGACTCTGTTCAACTAGAAAATGCTTGGACAAAATGTCCTTTTGCTCCAACCAAGTCTGTCGGATATAATCTGTGCAATTTTTTTCCCCATTCCCTCTAAGATACCAATAGCTCTGACAGACCGGTCTTCTAAAGCTTTATGCCCACATCTTTAGACTTGCGTGGGTCCATGGAAAACAGAATGGATCTAGTCTATTAGACTAGATGGATGTGTTGCAGGAATGAGAGACAAAAACAAACAGGTGCACCTGGTTTCCCTTCTCAAGTTCACAAAGTTTGAGTGGTCAACATACTTGATAAAGGGATAGACTCCCCGAAACGCGTCGTGTCCTTGTATTTTATGGTTTGGAACAAAAACGTTTGGCTATTAAACTTACCTGGATGTGCGCAGTTCCTCATTTGGTCCCTACCTTTGATGCGCTGCAGGAATGGACAGGAATAGGATCTGCTCTATTTTTTATGGGTTGGTCCTACACCCCCACACACATCTGTAAAAACTACATCTGTGTGTATAGGGCAAGAGAAATTAGAGGGACATATATTATATTATAATATAATATAATGCAAAAAATGTTTGCATGACCCCTAAGTCCATCAGGTTTCTTTTTGTCATATCCTTTTGCATTAAGCCCACAACAACCTCAAACCTTGGCCAAAATGACAACATGACCCTTGACTGTTCACTTTTTACTGGAAAGAACTGATGCGAGGAGGGAGAAGGGCTGCAATATGTGTCCAATTTCAAAGCAGAATATTTAACCTGGTCAGAACATTTATGGTTGGCTGGTTGTCTAAGACAACTTTTTTTTTTTAGCTTCTGCAGCCATAATATATTGGAAACTATAAATATACAATATTTTAGTGCTTCAGCATAGGATTTGTCTCATCCAGCAGAAAATATAAAGCAGTTCCCTCCTAGTACACAGCTTGGATAGAAGATGAAGGCTGGGGCGAACTACAACACTGGGGTTCTTAGGACAAGCAAAAAACTCTTAGCACATGATGTCTCATTATCATGTGATATTGTATTTTATTATTATTATAATTACTAAATATTATTATATTATGTGATATATTATTATTGTAGAAATAATACAGTAGAACAAGTGCGATCTTGGTGACATACAAAGGCTGAGAATCTCATCTTCAATATGAAGAGCCCCCCTCGGCTTCCCCGTATTACTCCCGTACTCACAAACAGTAGCAATGAGGATTTCTAATGGTAATGAAGAAACGGGACAGAAAGTGAGTCTCAGCACAGGATTTCACAAAAATCTATTAATACAGTGTATTACAAAATGTATTAATCTGGTCTATGACAGTATTCAGACGAGGCCGCTGGGTGGCACGAACATTATAATATACAGGAGTCCTGAGCTTACAGTGATCATCACCTCTTAAACACAGTAGGAGGTCCTCCATAACAGAGCCAGATAGAGAGCTACCATAATATCACCACATAGAGGGCTACCATAACAGAGCCAGATAGAGTGCTACCATAACATCGCCAGATAGAGAGTTACCATAACATCACAACATAGAGGGCTACCATAACAGAGCCAGACACAATGACCCCATAACATCGCCAGATAGAGAGCTACCATAACAGAGCCAGACACAATGACCCCATAACATCGCCAGATAGAGTGTTACCATAACATCACCAGATAGAGTGCTACCATAACATCACCAGATAGAGAGCTATCATAACATCACCAGATAGAGTGCTACCATAACATCACCAAATAGAGGGCTACCATAACATCGACAGATAGAGTGCAACCATAACATCACCAGATAGAGTGCTACCATAACATCACCAGATTGAGTGCTACCATAACATCACCAGATAGAGAGCTATCATAACATCACCAGATAGAGTGCTACCATAACATCACCAAATAGAGGGCTACCATAACATCGACAGATAGAGAGCTACCATAACAGAGCCAGACACAATGACCCCATAACATCTCCAGATATGGTGCGTCTATAACATCTTCAGGTAGAGTGCCACCATACCATCACCAGATAGAGTGCCACTGTAACACAGCCAGAGTACCCCCATAACAGCACCAGATAAGAGTGCTACCATAACAGAGCCAGATACCAAAACGGACAAAGCATCTTCAGAACAGATCCAGAGTTTCACCAGAACAGAGCCAGGCAGAACACCTTCATAATAGAGACATCTAAGAACACCATTAATACTGTCTGACCCATCTGTCTGTACTCTGATCACACCCAGAGCTGTATTCACAATTCTTCTTACAGTCTCCAGCAGGTACCCAGTGTATGCTGCTCTCTCCGTTCGCTTGGGAACCAGAGAATTAGAGAATCTGGCTGGATACAAAGTTTCAGCAACAATTTAAAGGGCCAGCGTTCACTTTCATCAAATAAAAACTGTAAAAGGGGTTTCCAGACAGAAAAAAAAATATGGGGGTCAGACTCCATGGGACTCAAAACACTCTGTTCTTCAGCTCTCACATTTGATATTACAATCCATAGTGGCTGTGAGTGCTGTCACAGTTTCCCCTTTAACTTCCAGGGGGACCCTGAGGACCCATAACCTGCAGTCTATAGAGTCCTGAACCTGAGTAGTAATACCCCCTTCCAGCAGCATAGAGGAATAAAATACATAGATTATGGAAATGCTGCTTAAAGTGTAACTAAACTTTCTGACAACTTTAGATTTCCTGGCAGTATTTGTGTCATTAATAAATTTAGTAGTCACATGGAAGAAGAGAATCTCCTGTTTCATATGACACAAAAAGCAAGTCTGTATATTTTATAGGAAGAGTGAAGAAATCAGGCGATACCTATTTTATAAGCAGGAACAGCTCTCAATACAGAAACAAGGGAAAGAGTGAAAAAATGCAGGATTTCACAGAAAGGAGACAAAATGTGTTAATAAAGAATATTACAAAATGTATCAATGGCACAAATACTGACAGAAAATCACAAGTTGTCTGAAAGTTTAGCTACACATTAAGTGATTGCCTGCTCATTTCTGCTCTGTACCTCCAGGGGGCGCACTCTCCAGGACTCCTGCTGGTGGATAATAAGGCTGTGGTGGAGGAGGGTCTGAGTCTGTTCTACAACTAAGTCAACCAGGAAGTTGTGGTTATTATATAAAGTGTTCAGAGAATGAAATGTCAGAGAGGAGACAGGAAAAAAAACACAGAAGTTTCGTTTCTGGAAGAACAAAATAGATGACGTCTCCTCCACACACACCCAAAGCTGCAGCGGCATCACTATACTGTATTACTAACACATACTCCATACTGATTGTTACATAGGACTGCAGGTGACATCTACTACATTATCTGTACTCAGAGAGTTATCACTGTGTTATCTGTGGTGTTACATAGGACTGCAGGTGACATCTACTACATTATCTGTACTCAGAGAGTTATCACTGTGTTATCTGTGGTGTTACATAGGACTGCAGGTGACATCTACTACATTATCTGTACTCAGAGAGTTATCACTGTATTATCTGTGGTGTTACATAGGACTGCAGGTGACATCTACTACATTATCTGTACTCAGAGAGTTATCACTGTGTTATCTGTGGTGTTACATAGGACTGCAGGTGACATCTACTACATTATATGTACTCAGAGAGTTATCACTGTATTATCTGTGGTGTTACATAGGACTGCAGGTGTTATATGTGCTATTACATAGGACTACAGGTGACATCTACTACATTATCTGTACTAAGAGAGTTATCACTGTGTTATCTGTGGTGTTACATAGGACTGCAGGTGACATCTACTACATTATCTGTACTCAGAGAGTTATCACTGAGTTATCTGTGGTGTGTACATAGGACTGCAGGTGTTATAGGTGCTATTACATAGGACTACAGGTGACATCTACTACATTATCTGTACTAAGAGAGTTATCACTGTTATCTGTGGTGTTACATAGGACTGCAGGTGACATCTACTACATTATCTGTACTCAGAGAGTTATCACTGTGTTATCTGTGGTGTTACATAGGACTGCAGGTGACATCTACTACATTATCTGTACTCAGAGAGTTATCACTGTGTTATCTGTGGTGTTACCTAGGACTGCTAAATCTGCTGCTGACTGCCAATGAAATTAATGGGAGGCGTTTTTTGAGGTGGATTCCGCCTCAAAATCCTACTACAAAAACTCTGTGTGAACATACCCTTAATGTTGTCACTGTCCAAACTCTCAACAGCCATCAAATGTCTGCTGTCAATCTCTTTTTCCTATGAGTACTGCTCTTAAAGGGGATATCTGATTTCTCCTTAGGATAGGCCATCAATATTAGATCTACAAGGTCCAACACCTGACACCCCCACAGATCAGCTGTAATGGCACAGTGTGGCTCTTGGTAATCTTTACATTCTGGGAGCTGCACTGCTCACTCGCTGTACAAACTATAGTGATGGGTGTAGGTACTGCAGCGCTGTCTTATAGATTTCAATGGGGCAGCACTGCAGTACCAAAACCTGTTGCGACTCAAAGATTGTAAAAAATAAAAAATAATACATGTGTAAATGCGCGAGCCGCACGTCACAGTTAAGTAGGGGGAGAAGTGCCTGCACGGATATGATTCCCCCCGCGTATGCGCTTTACAGCTCCTGAATACGTCACAGTTATGGCAGGAGCTCCTGCGTGAACCTTAGAGGAAGACTTGGTACTTGAGTATATGATCATCTTGGGCTGAAATAGAGACTGAGAAACGGCAATGGTTTATAAAGGCGTCCTATTGCTTATAGTAGGCAATAAATATTACATTAGGGACATGTACATAAAAAAGGGGTGACTACATAAGACTATTTAAAACTGTGTCTACAAATATGCCCAAATAACTTTGTGTAGCTGGTAGGCTGACATTAGGTAAAACCATACAAATACAAGAAGAAAAAGTTTATATCAGACATCTTAGCAAAAACATAACAATAAGGAGTCATTAACAGCTATTCCCCTTACGTCCAACAGCAGCACAATATGAAGTATTTCTACCCCTGATTACTGGTAGGACAGGTGGAACTTTTAATTAACCTTATTAAATTAAGCTGTATTCCTCTATAAGAGGTGAGAGAGACCTTCCCCCTCCTGTGTTTTTTTCTGTCCTGTGTATGGACAGGTGGAGGAGGTATCTCTTACCTCCCTTTTGGAAACTACTCACTTTGAGGGTTTCTCTCACCTTATTCAGTCGCGCTCCTCTGCTTTAGAGCGGGCCCTGTTCTCCCTACCGCGCGATATCTGCTGCATATTGGGCGCCTTCGGTTTAATTCCGTGGATAAACAGGTGTCTTTTGCCTAGAAAATAGTTCCCTTTCCCCCCGCGGCTCTCAGACTCCAGGGTCTGTTTCTTGTGCCATATCTGGATGACTGGCTCATAAAGGCCCATTCGGAAGGAATTTTTTCTCCATCACCTACAGTTAACCATAGGGTTTCTCCAGCGATTAGGCTGGATCATAAATTGGGAGAAGTTGGATGTCAGGCCCACAAGAAGGAAAAAGTTCCTAGGCTTTGTTCTAGACTCCAACCAGATGACAGTTTCCTTGCCTCTCCTGAGGAAGGAAAAAATTATCAGGGCAACCCGTCATCTATATCTATCCTAGCAGGTCTACATCAGAACAGCAATGAAGGCTCTGGGTCTCATGTCAGCCTCTGCAGATGCAGTCCCTTGGGCCCTATGGCATATGCGCCCTCTCCAGAAAGAAATTCTGGAAGTTTGGAACCGCAGCACGCTGGATCTGGGCAAGAAGTTTCACCTCTCCTGCAAAACCCATCTTTCCCTCAGGTGGTGGTTCCATCTCAAAGATGGGATGTCCATGGTCCAGCCGGTCTGGACCCTGTTGACCACCAATGCATCCCTCTCTGGTTGGGGAGCGCATCTACTAGATATCCCCATAAGGGGAACCCGGAAATCCCGGAGAAAAAAACAGCCCCCCAAATGGCAAAAACCACACCCCGCCCCCCCCCCCCCCCCCTTTTTCCCCCCCCCTTTTTTTTTTTTTTATATAACTGTAATTTTATTGAAAAATTTTTCATTAACAAGGAATAAAGAAAAAACAAAAAAACAATAATAATCAAACAAACAGGAAGCATTGAGGTAAATAGAGGCTATCTGCCTCCTCCCCCTTAAGCAATATGCATTTAAATTAAGCAGGAACAAGGGAGGGGGGAATGGAGGGGTTAAGAAGACAAGGGTAGGACCAAAGGGAAGGGGGGGGGGAGGGAAGGAGAGGACTAGAGATCAGAGACCCTGTAATGTACAATACATGTCCCAGGGTGCCCAAATAGCCCCAAAGGCTTCCCGTGAATTATGTAGGCCAGCAGTCAGGTATTCAAGACTCCTCACATCCTTCATTCTAGCCACAAGCTCAAGACTAGATGGGGGACTCACCTTCTTCCAGTTTCTAGCTATGAGAGTTTTAGCTGCAGTACAAAGATGCAAGAAAAGCCTGGATGACTTATTGCTCAGGTGTCTGGGGGGAAGGTTCAGGAGATAAAGAAGAGGGTCAAGAGGAACCTCTTGCAAAAAGAGAGCAGTCGTCAGAGTCCTGACCTCCCTCCAAAAACCGAGGATGAGAGGGCACGTCCAAAAGATATGGTGCAGGGTACCCACCGCAGCTCCACAGCGCCAGCACCATGGGGGAACTAATGGGTTTAAAGTATGAAGGAGAGCCGGAGTATGATACCAATGCATCAACAGCTTATACTGCGTTTCCCTAAACGTAATGCACTGAGATGATTTCTGGGCCCGAGACCATACAATCCGCCACTGTTCCTGGGAGATGGGTTTACCCACCGCCTCCTCCCATTTAAGCATATAGCGATGATTAACAGGAGAGCCTGTAGTTTGTGAGTTAAGAAGTTGGTAAATAGAGGATATAAAGCCCCTAGTGGACGTGCCTGCACAGCAAATCTTTTCAAAAGCGGTGGGGAGTGACACCTTAAGAGACCCATGGAGGGAGCGGACAAAGTGAACCACCTGCAAGTAATGGAACCATTCAGTACTTGGCAGGTTTTGATTAGCTGTAAGATAAGCAAAGGACCTGAGTTCCAAGGTTCCAGGGTCAACCATGTCAGCAATCCGGTAAAGGCCAGCTTCAGACCACACTTTAGTCATGGCAGAAGTCAGGCTCTCTGGGAGAAGGGGGTTGTATAGTATGGAGACCATAGATGAGCGCGGGGACATCAGGGAGAATCTAGCACAACAGGTAGACCAGATAGATCTAGTAAACCGAATGGGGCCCAACAGGTACGAGGCAGGGGGGGGTGGGGGGGGGAGCTGACCCACAGAAGCGCGTTAGGATGCATGGGTGCCAGCCATAGCTTCTCTATCTGCACCCATCTGGTGTATGCTGGCATAGCCGCCCAGAATGGGATATGGCGTAAGTGGGCCGCCCAGTAATAATGTAACAGATGTGGGACAGCCATACCCCCAGACCCCCTATCCGCCAGCATAACAGATCTAGGTATTCGGTGTCGTTTTGCTTTCCAGATAAACTGGAAGATAGCTTTCTGTAGGTTCCGTAATTCTCCCCGAGGTATCGCGACTGGGAGCGTCTCGAAAAAATACAGTAGCTTCGGGAGGAGAGTCATCTTGACCGCAGCAATTCTCCCCAAAAGGGAGATAGGCAAGGGTTGCCATTTGTCCAATAGGGCTCTTAGCTCACAAAACAACCGCGGGTAGTTTGCCGAGTAGAGGGTCGCATAGGAGGTGGATATATGGACTCCCAGGTAGCGGATAGAGGACTCCCGCCACTGGAAATCGTAATTACTGCGGAGGAGAAGGAGAAGGTCCCGTGGGATGTTAAGTGGGAGTGCCTCAGTCTTCGCGGGGTTCACCTTATACCCTGAGAGATCACCATAGGTCTCTAGCGAGCGCAGCAAGTTTGGAAGGGTAGTATGAGGGGAGGTGAGAGTGAGGAGTACATCGTCCGCAAAGAGAGATATCTTAAATTCCTTATCTTGGACCATGATGCCCTTGATATTAGGGTCTCGCCTAATCTTGGCCGCTAGCGGTTCAATGCAGAGGGCAAATATGATGGGTGACAGGGGGCAACCCTGCCTAGTGCCATTTCGAATAGGGAAGAAGGGCGAAGATACATGGGGAAGCTTAATTGCTGCTGAGGGTAAGGAGTAAAGGGCCTGGATAGCTGTGAGAAACGGTCCCGTAAGCCCGAACGCCTTAAGCGTAGTATGCATAAACGACCAATTTATGCGGTCAAAAGCCTTTTCAGCGTCCAGGCTCAAGAGAAGGGCCGGGGTAGAATAATGATTGGCCACCTCCACCAAATCCACAGTCCTCCTGGTGTTGTCACCACCCTGACGACAGGGGATGAATCCCACCTGGTCCTTATGGACAAGCAGAGGGAGCCAAGCATTCAGTCTATTGGCTAAGAGTTTGGTGAAAAGTTTCAGGTCCGTGTTCAGCAAAGCAATCGGTCGGTAGTTAGCACAATCCTGCAAGTCCTTACCCGGTTTAGGGACCAATGTGAGTAGTGAAGAGAGCATAGTCGGGGGTATAGGGGAACCTGAAAGGAAGGAATTGAAGAGGGACAATAGATGAGCAGAGAGTTCACCCTGGAAAACCTTATAATAATTGTAAGTGAACCCATCTGGGCCTGGGGCTTTCCCATTTGGGAGGTCCCTCAGGACCCCTTCTAGTTCCTCCCTGGTGATGGGGGTGTTCAGGGAGGTTAGGGCCTCAGGAGGAAGGCGTGGGAGACAACAATCCTTTAAATAGTCTTCCAGTAGTGTTGAGTCATCCCCAGGGAGTAGTGCTCGTGGGGGGGGGTAAGTCATACAGCTTAGAGTAGTAAGAGTGGAACGCCAGCGCCACAGCATCAGGGTGATGTTGAAGAGTACCCGCGGGGTCACGGACAGAGTGTGGTGTGGAAGAGACCCGATGATCCCTGAGGGTTCCTGCCAGGAGGGTATGAGATTTATTACCTCGTTCAAAAAACCGCTGACGGGTATAAAGGAGAAGTCGTTCCACATGGCGGGTCTCCAAATCACGGAGGTCCGCCCGGGCCAGGACCAAACGGCGAAGAACCCCCAGGGATGGATGCGCTGCCAAAGTCGTCGTAAGGGACCGAATACGGGCTTGGAGGAGCTGTTCCTGGGCCTGTCTGTCCCTTTTAAGCCTAGAAGCCAATGCGATACAGCATCCTCTCATGACCGCCTTATGGGCTTCCCAGAGAATGGCAAGAGAGTCTACCGAGCCTAAGTTGTCCCTAAAATAATCTATCAAGTGTGTGCGCAGGGTCTCGAGGGAGGTCGGCGAATTGAGCAGTGTTTCGTTAAGACGCCAATGACATTGGCGAGTAGGCACTGGAGTCGTAGATAAGGTAACCACGACTGGGGCATGATCAGACCAGGTGAGAGGGCCAATGTTCGTGTCCCTAAGCAAACGAAGAGCGGGAGCATTTCCAAAGAAGTAGTCAATGCGGGTGTGAGTGTTATGAGGGTGAGAAAAGAAGGTGTAGGAGCGCGCCGTAGGATTGTCCACTCGCCAAAGGTCATACAAAGAGTGGGCGCGGATCAGCCTGCGGAACTCCCTTGCAAGTTGGGCCAACCTATGGGGGGTTGGGCCCTGGGGTAACGCCAGACGATCCGCCCGTTCAGAGAAGACCATGTTAAAGTCTCCCCCCCACCAGCCAAGCTGATGGTGGGAGAGCGCGCAGACGGGAGAATACCCGGCGCAAGAACGGGATCTGTGCTGAATTGGGGGCATAGACATTGCATAAAACAATCGGGGCACCATAAAGGAGCCCCTCCAAGATAACAAACCGGCCACCTGGGTCTATGTGGGAAGTCGTCACTGTAATTGGGCAGGATCGAGAAAGAAGGATAGCCACCCCAGCTCTGCGTCGATTGTGGAAGGCTGAAAAAGCTACGGGAAAATAATGCTTAGCGAAGGCAAAAGTACCAGCGCGGTCAAAATGAGTCTCCTGAAGAAACGCCACATCCGCTCGTAAGGAGCGGAGTTCTCTAAGGACATGGCGCCTTTTAATGTTGGAACCCAGGCCCTTGACATTAATTGTCACGCACCTAACCATTGGGACCCAGGATTGGAGGACAGTGGCGGATTGCAATAAGCTCACCCATCTCACATGACGCTGGCAAGTTTCCCTCGGAGAGGCAAAAGGGCAATCCACAAACAGGAACCCAAAGTCGAGGCAGGGTCTCTAGATCAGGGAGGGGGGGGGGGAAAGAGAGGGAGGGAGGGAGGCAAAAGACATCATAAATGACAAAGTAAAAATAAAAACAGTTAAACAATACTTTGTGGGCAAGGCTAAGTCACTCGCCTGGGGACCAATGAGGGCAGCCAGAGGTCCAATCAGGATCAATGGCCGCACAGTCCAAGTATCCCCTTAGGGGGGAGAGCGTGGACAGGAGGTCAGAGGGGAGGCGGTGGATCCCCAACCACCAGTAAAAAGAAGGAAGGAAGGGGAGTCACCGGAACCCCACCCCGCCCCACTCCGCTAAAACAATCCAATAATAAGCATAATAGATGAGACCCGTAGACCTAAAAAAGAAAAAAAGAGAAGCAAACATAACATTAAGGCATGCAGATTCCAAAGCACCACCGAGAAAAGGGAGAACGTCTCAAGGGGGGGCAGCCTCCTCAGGGATCAGTCTCCAGCCGGGGCCTCCGAGTGGTCACCACCGCGGAGGATGCATGACGTCGTCTGGGCTCCAATCGTTGCCAAACCGGTGGTGGGGGAGGGGGTGGAGAGAATAGCTCCCAGTCTGTTAAATCCGGAAGTGGAACATCCAATAGGTCACAGAAGAGAGGCAAATCCGCAAAGGAGCGAAGCGTAGCGGAGCGACCATCCCTACGAGCAATGAGAGCAAACGGAAATCCCCACCGGTAAGGAATTTGGTGCTCCTGAAGAATCTGGAGGAGGGGTCGGAGATGGCGGCGTTTCTGGAGGGTGATTAGTGACAGATCCTGATAGAATTGTAGTGGAGCTCCCTGAAACTCGAAGTCTTTGAGTTTGCGCACTTTGCTCATTATAGCCTCTTTAAGGGTGAAGTCGTGGAGGCAGCAGATGACATCACGGGGTGTGGCGGAAGATCCTCTGGGTCGAAGGGCTCGATGTGCCCTATCAAACTTAATTTTGTGGGACGGGGGCTCCTGCAGTATAGTGTTGAAGACAGCCTCCAGCAGAACAGGCAGATCCTCAGATTGGTCAGCCTCTGGGAGTCCCTTGATGCGTATATTGTTGCGCCGGCCCCTGTTGTCAAGATCCTCCAAGTGGCGTTGCATGTCCCGTATAGCTGAACCCTGTTCAGTGGTAGTATCATGCAGTGAGGCAACATAGTCCCTGGTAGTGTCATGGTCATTCTCCAGCGTGTCCATTCGGTTAGCAATGGAGTGTAAATCAGTGCGGAGGGTAGCAATTTCAGATCGGAAGGATGCTGTGATTTCCGCAACCATACTTTTAAGGTCTTGTTTAGTAGTAAGTTGAGGAAGAAGGTCCGCCATGGATGATGGTGCTGAAGATGGGCCTGGAATGCAGCTCTGGGGGTACAGGACTGGAGGGGGGGGAGCCATAATCCTTGGGAGTGTGGGGCGGAGGAGCCCCTACGCCAGCGCCTTCCACCGCGCCATCCCCCCTGAGCTATGGAGGGGAGGGGCGATGGGGGAAGATAGTAGATGGGGGGCCACAGAGACCAGCTCTGTGGCCACAGGCTGCAACTCATCAGCAGTGTAGGAGGGAGCAGAGCCACTGACCTCAGAACTCCTTGAGAAGCTGGAAACATCCGGGGTCCTCTCATGCCGCTCTGCCAGGAGTGCTGGTGAAGCAGAATGTAGTTGCTGGGACATCCCAGGGTGAGGAGACTGTGGGAGTACTCGTGCTGGGGAAACTCTGGGTTGCCCAGGCGCCGACAGGGATCTCTGTTGAAGCGGCGCTCCGCTGGCTGACAGGGGGAGCGCGGGAGGAGAGAAGCTGCGCTGCGACCCCTGTGCCTGGAGAGCGGAGGAAATCCAAGATGGCCGCCCCGCAGCAGCCTGGCCCGGTAGAGAAGGCCGCTGGGCCAGAAAGGCGTCCAGGGTGGCCCCCCCAGACCTCTCCACGGGCGCTGGGGTGCCCGGGGCCACCTTCCTCGGTAAGCGCTTGCCCATACTGCGCCTGCTGAGGGGTCCACGGGTCTCAGTAGCGAGCGGAGGAGCGGAGAAGGACCTGCGCGCGTGCTACTCCATGCGCGTCCAGGCCACGCCCCTCCCCCCCCCTCCTTGGGGGTGGCGGAGTAGGGGGGGGGGGAGACAAGGGGGGGGGGGGGGTGTTTTTAAACACCGGGGGGGGGCCTGCCCCCCCCCCCTTTTTGGGGGGAGCGGGCGTTTTTTTTGGGGGGGGGAAAAAATGGGGCTTTTGTGCCCCCCGCGCGCGTGGGGGGGTTTGTGGGTATATTGGGGGGGGCGGGGGGGGGGGGGGGGGGGGTGGGGGGGGGGGGGGGCTTTTTTTGGGGGTTTTTTGGGTGTTTTGTGGTGGGGGGGGGGGGGGTGGGGGGGGGGGTTTGCTGGCCCCCCAACCCCAGGGGGGGGGGGGGTTGTTTTTTTTTTTTTATTGGGGGGGGGGTGGGTGGGGGGGGGGTGCCCTTTGCTTTTGGGGGTGGGGTTTGTTTTTTTTTTTTTTTCTCTTTTTTTTTTGGGGGGGGGGGGGGGGGGGGGGGGGGGGCAGGACCAAGCCACGGTAATTGCCATTATACCGTTTTGGCCAAAAAGGGCTTGGTTTTCCCAACTCATTCAGATGAGTCGAGGGACTTATTGGAGGCTTCCCCTAATCCAGAACCTGGTAGTTCAAGGGAATCGGTTCTGCCAGGATCTGAGAAGACTCAACTTGACAGCCTGGAAGTTGACCAGTCCCTATGTCAATCTAGAGGACTATCTGAGACTGTCCTGAAAACTCTATTCTGTTCTAGAGCCGTATCCACAACTAGGAGTTACCAGAGGATAAGTAACATTTTCAGAGCCTGGTGCTCCAATGTTACTAGCTCAGATCCTTCTATGGAGGTTCTCCTAAATTTTCTTCAGGATGGTCTAGAGAAGGGTCTTACTCCTGGGACTCTAAAGGTCCATGTGGCCGCCCTTTCCGCCTGTTTAGGCAGACGTCTGTCTCAGGATCCTTTAATTTCAAGGTTCCTAAAGGGTGCGGCAAGATTAAGACCCTCTGTACATGCTCCCATTCCTCAGTGGGACCTCTCTACAGTCCTTTTGGGACTATTTGGACCTCCCTTTGAACCCCTTGAAGAGGTGGAGTTCAAATTCTTAGTTTATAAAACCACTTTTTTATTGGCCATTACCTCCTCCAAAACAGTGGGCGAGTTACTTCCCCCCCCCCCCCCCCGATTTTGTGAGCTCATTCAACTAGGTCCGTCTCTACCTCTTGGGCAGAAAATCTCTCTGTTCCTCTGGATCAGATTTGTGCCGCCGCTTCCTGGGGTTCTCAGTTAACCTTTGTGAAACACTACTGATTAGATATGCGTTGCTCAGAGGCCACTGCCTTTGGGCATTCAGTGTTGAGCGCTGTATGTTGAGGGGCCCCTCCCTAGGGGTGTTTTCTCGCTACATCCCCATATTGTGCTGCTGTTGGACGTAAGGGGAATCGTTGATTATATGGATAATCTGTTTTCCCTTAGTCCGAACAGCAGCACAAGCTTTCCCTCCCTTGCTTGAGGTTAATTTTCGGTATAATTTGTTTCTTCTTTATAACTGACACAGGGGGTGGGGGAAGGTCTCTCTCACCTCCTATAGGGGAATACAGCTTAATTTAATAAGGTTAATTAAAAGTTCCACCTGTCCTACCAGTACACAGGGGCAGAAATACCCCATATTGTGCTTCTCTTCGGACTAAGGGAAAACAGATTATCCATATAATCAACGATAAATGAGCGGCAGAAATGATCAAAAAAGAATAAAAAACTTTACTAAACAATTGTAATATAAGATAATATAACATAACATAATAAAATATAATATAATAGAACATATATAATATAATATAATATAATACAACTTAACATAACATAATATAACATAACATAAAATATAGCATAACATAATATAATATAATATAATATAATATAATATAATATACCTCTAAATATATGTAAATTAGAATAATAACTAGACTACCTCTATTGATGTAAAGGATATTGATGATAATACCAGTTATTTAGGTGTCTAATGTATAAATCCAGAATATCTCTCTTTTTCTTAAAGCCTCAAAGCAATTCTGACTGGGCGAATCTGGTCAATAGGGAGGGGTGATGGTAAACCCACTGATATCACTTTTGTGCATTTTTGCTACATGTCTGGACACTTTGTACTTTTGATATCCATTATTTGTATTGGAGCGATATTTATTGACTCTTTCTCTTAGAGTCCTCATAGTACGGCCCACATATTGTAGCCCACATAGGCATTCAAGCATGGAAATGGCAAAAGTAGAGGAACAATCTAATCTAGTAATATGGAAAGTTTCCTCTGTGGACGACTCGTGATTTCGGTCGCATCGTGCCTAATGCATTCTCAGTATTTCCACCAGTTGTGCCCACACTTATAACTCCCTCCTAGTTCACCAGGAGTTATCATTAGGGGGGATTTTTCTTTTTTCATTTGCTGGGGCCAGAATATTTTTCAATGTTCTGGCCGTCCTAAAGGTGATTCCTGGTGTTTTAGGGAGGGAAGTTCTCAGATACTGATCCCCAAGCAAAATAGGCCACTGCCTCGAGAGTGTTTTCTGAATTTGTTTGTGTGCCCCATTGTATGTTGTTATAAAGTTGTTCCTATATGTTCCATATGTTTTTATCCTGATATATACTTTTTCTTCTCGTATTTCTTTAGTTTTACCTAACAAACATTTATACTCGCCTCTCCTTGGCATCCGGCAGTCTGGCATCATCTTCAGGTCTGACCCAAAGAGATAGCTGGCGGAGACAGTGGAGCAACATGAGGATGCCCAGGATAGGTAAGGGAAGATGAGCACAAGTGTTTGCTATTTTCCATCACCTCCCTGGGACTCTACTCTGAAGGGACCCCGGAGTATGTTAATAGCAGTGAAATAAATTGAAGGGCTGACCTCACGAATAATCGTCGTAACAAATTTTGAGGGGTTCGCCTGAAGCGGCTCGAGTTTCTTGGAAGCATTTTTTACTGTGTGTGGTCACTGTCCGGCATTATACTGGGGGAAGGGGGGGCTCTTTGGGGAGCATATTATATTGTGTGGGGCCACTGTTGAGCATTATAATATAATACGTCTGATATTGACAAGGGTCTGAGCCTGTCATCCAGGAAGTTGTGGTTCTTATGTAAAGTGTTCAGAGGATGAAATGTCACTTAAGGGGACAGGAAAATAGAACACAGAAGTTTCGTTTCTGGCAGAACAAAAGTAGAGAAGACGTCCCCTCCACACACACAGAGCTGCACCAGCATCACTATACTGTATTATTAACACATACTCCATACTGATTGTTAGGCCTGCAGGTGTCATCTACTACATTATCTGTACTCAGAGAGTTATCACCGTGTTATCTGTGGTGTTACATAGGACTGCAGGTGACATCTACTACACTATCTGTACTCAGAAAGTTATCACTGTGTTATCTGTGGTGTTACATAGGACTGCAGGTAACATCTACTACATTATCTGTACTCAGAGAGTTATCACCGTGTTATCTGTGGTGTTACATAGGACTGCAGGTGACATCTACTACATTATCTGTACTCAGAGAGTTATCACTGTGTTATCTGTGGTGTTACATAGGACTGCAGGTAACATCTACTACATTATCTGTACTCAGAGAGTTATCACCGTGTTATCTGTGGTGTTACATAGGACTGCAGGTGTCATCTACTACACTATCTGTACTCAGAGAGTTATCACTGTGTTATCTGTGGTGTTACATAGGACTGCAGGTGACATCTACTACATTATCTGTACTCAGAGAGTTATCACTGTGTTATCTGTGGTGTTACATAGGACTGCAGGTGTAATCTACTACATTATCTGTAGTCAGAGAGTTATCACTGTGTTATCTGTGGTGTTACATAGGACTGCAGGTAACATCTACTACATTATCTGTACTCAGAGAGTTATCACTGTGTTATCTGTGGTGTTACATAGGACTGCAGGTGACATCTACTACATTATCTGTACTCAGAGAGTTATCACTGTGTTATCTGTGGTGTTACATAGGACTGCAGGTGTAATCTACTACATTATCTGTAGTCAGAGAGTTATCACTGTGTTATCTGTGGTGTTACATAGGACTGCAGGTGTCATCTACTACATTATCTGTACTCAGGGAGTTATCACTGTGTTATCTGTGGTGTTACATAGGACTTCTAAATCTTCTGCTGACTCCCAGTGAAATGAATGGGAGGCATTTTCTGAGGTGTATTCCGCCTCAAAATCCTCCTGCAAAAACTCTGTGTGAACATACCCTTAATGTTGTAGATGCTGTCACTGTCCAAACTCTCAACACCCATCAAATGTCTGCTGTCAATCTCTTTCCTATACCGCTCTTAAAGGGGTTACCTGATTTCTCCTTCAGATAGGCTATCAATATTAGATCTGCGGGGTCCATCACCTGACACCCCCACAGATCAGCAGTAATGGCACAGTGTGGCTCTTGGTAATCTTTACATTCTGGCACTGCTCACTCGCTGTACAAACTATAATGATGGGTGTAAGTACTGCAGCGCTATCCAAGTTTGTAAACATTCCCGGGAGCTGCGCTGACCTTATTCAGCTGATCTGCGGGGATCAGACACCCAGATCTGGTATTACTGGCTTGTCATAAGATAACTGGATAACCCTTTTAAGGGCTCTGTCATGAGCACTGTCCACACATGGCAGATTTCTGCTGTGTTATATAGCGGGCACCCACCAGCAGCTTCCAGTATTACAACAAGTTCCAGTGCTAATAATTTAGCCCATCATATGTTGCAGTTTCCATAGTGTACAGGAGCTCAGGGAAGTCACCCAGATCCACTATCTATTACAGCCTGCCCAGTGTCGGACTAGCCCAATGGAGAATCCTCTGGGCGCAGGCAAGGTCGGAGCCCGGCCACATCGCTGACAGGGGCCCAGTGTCATGTCCCTTTCCAATAGGATCCTGCCCAAAGGTGGTGTGTAAAGATAATAAACATTTATACTCGCCTCTCCTTGGCATCCGGCAGTCTGGCATCATCTTCAGGTCTGACCCAAAGAGATAGCTGGCGAAGACAGCAGAGCAACATGAGGATGCCCAGGAGAGGTAAGGGAAGATGAGCACAAGTATTTGTTATTTTCCATCACCTCCCTGGAACTCTACTCTGAAGGGATCCAAGAATATAATAATAGCACCGAAACAAACTGAAGGGCCGACCTCACGAAAATGAATTTCGAGGGGTTCACTTGAAGCATTTTTTATTGTGTGTGGCCACTGTGGAGCATTATACTGGGGGGAGGGCCCCTCTGGAGAGCACATTATACTATGTAGGACCACTGTGGGGTATTGTACTGTGTGGAGCCACTGTACATCATTATACTGCGGGGGTCGTCTGGGAAGCATATTATACTGCGTAGGACCACTGTACAGTATTATACGGGTGGGCCTTTGGTGAGCATATTATATTGTGTGGAGGCCATTGTGTAGTATTATACTGTGGTGGGTGGTAGGTTCTGGGGAGCATATTATATTGTGTGGGGCTACTGTGGGGTATTATACTGTGTGGGGCCATGTGGAGCATTATACTGTGTGGGGTCACTGTGGAGAATTATACTTGGGGGGGACTGTGTGGAGTCTATTATGCTCTGTGGGGCCTCTGTGAAGCATTATACGGGGGGTGCAGTGTGGAGAGAATATTATACTATGTGGGCCACTGTGTGGAGCATTATACTGTGTGGACCACTGTGGAGCATTACACTGGGGGGGCATTTGGGGAGCCTTTTATACTGTGTGAGGCCACTGTGGAGCATTATACTGTGGTGGGGGTAGGTTCTGGGCAGCATATTATACTGTATTTGGGCTCTGGGGAGTATATTATACTGTGTGGAGCATTATATACCATGTAGGACAACTATGGGGGGGGGGGGCTCAGGGAAGCAATTTATACTGTGGAGGGCACTGTGGAGCATCATATAACGTGGAGCATTATACTGCTGGCAGCCCTGTGTTCTATGTCTGCATTACAGCTCCCTCACTATAATCTTGCACGTATGTGTAGTGCTCCATGGCCGTATCATTCCCCATACTTTCCTGTGCATGAACTGGACATGGACCATATTGTAGGGCATGTAATTCAATTCATAATCAGCGTCTTCCATGATTGTGTGTCCTGCTGAACCAGACTGAGGGACAATTTAAAGGCTTAGGAAACCTTGGCAGGTGACACTGAATTTACAATACTGAACTTTTTTACAATATTCTAATTTTCTTAGATTTGGGGTTTCATTACGTGTAATCCATAATCAACATTTACAGAAGTAATACACTTGAAATAAAACACTCTGTGTGTAAAGAATCTTGAAAATATAGGAGGTCACTTTTTTAATTTAATTACTAAATGAAATAAACTTTTCAAAGATATTCTAATTTTTTGAGATGCCCCTGTACTCAGTAACCCTGGATAGTCATATAGCACATATGTAAGATGTCAGTGAAGGAGCCGGGGTGTAGGCTATTAGCAGGAAGCTATTGGGTGGGGCCCCAGAACTTGTTCCCTTGTTGTGCCTTAGGCCCTTCATTCCAAGACTGACCCTCCCTCAGACGAGACTGAGCAGTTCCCACCTACTATTTTACAAAGTCACATAACTGGTGGAAAAATAATAAGAGTGCAACTTTTGGTGAAAAACTGGCAATGCACTAAAAAATTGTACATTTTGATGCCAGAAAGTGTCTTATGTGGTTTCCTAAATGTGCTGCATTCTGTTTCCACTTCACTAATACCTCCAGATGGATGAAGCATTGGTGAAACACTAGTGAAAAAGTCGCTCACTAGTAGCAATACGACAACTGTTTAATAGAAGGGGGAGGGGTTAATGTTAATCTTAGCGTTGTCAGGACACAAGGTCTATGACCATATTTCTGACATGCTTTCATCACATCTACTGACACTATACTTCCATCGTACATAGACACATGACCCCCATGGTTTACCCCACCCCCCCTCCAGAAGCTCCTCCTCCTTATGTCAGTCTTACCTGGGGTCGTCTTCTAGGTGCAGATCTTCGTGTTGCTTCTGAAGACTTGTCTTCTGCTTGTTTCTCGTTACGTTTTTACTCCCAGGAGGGTTAATGGAGGAGCAGCTGCGGCTCAGTAATCACAGCCCTAGGAGAACCAAGGCTGTCTAGGGATTTACTAGGACTTTTTAATTGATGACCTTTCGTTAGGATGAGTCACTAATTTAGGATCATCGTTGTCCTCTACCTGGTACCTTCGCAGATCAGCTGCTTGAAGCCACAGCAACACTTCCTGAGCGCTGCTTCCACTACACAGGTCATGTAACGCTATGTCCATCAGTCACATGGCTTCATCACATCTCAGTCCCATTCAAGTAATTGTGGCTGAGCTGCAATACTACTTACAGCCACTATACAATGTACGGCGCTGTGCTTCGTAAGCAGTGAACAGGCTGCATCGATCACCTGTGTATGGGGAAGACATGAGTTTTCTGTGAGGATGAGAATAAATGAAATCTCATTCACTTTTCTGGAACTGTAAAACCTTTCTTTTCTTCCTCTGCGTATCCACAACAGCCAAAAACTCTTTAGCAATGTGTGGCCTCATCCTCAGGAGTTAAAATTAAAGGGGTTGTCCAGACTTTAGTGTTTTATGGTCTATCCTTACTATAAATATCTGATCGGTGGGGCCCAACAGTTGGTCACACAATAGAACAGTGATGGCGAACCTATGACACATGTGTCACAGGTGACACGCCAAGACATTTTGGGTGACACGCATCGGCAGCTACGTATTGCGTTATTGCAATAAGCAGCTGCCAATACTTTTACTCACCTGTTCACGCTCCTGTCATGGTCGCCTCTCCGCTGCCTCCTCTAGGCGGTGCTACATTGACATCACCACGCTGAAGAATGCCGGGATGCTGCGTACAGCGTCCCGGCCTTCTTCAGTGTTGGCAACAGTGCACCCTGGAGGTGGCAGCCAAGGGTGGCCAAGACTGGAGCGTGGACAGGTGAGTAAAAAATATCGGCCACTACTCTGTGTCGGGGTGGGGGGATAACGGAGTCATATACTGTGGGTGGGCTTTAAAAAAGGGGGTCATATACTGAGTGGGGGGTATAAAAGGTGTCAAACGGTGTGGGGTCATAAATAGGGGGATCATATGCTGTCTGGGGGGTAAAAAAAGGGGTTCATATACTGTGGGGGAAAAATATATCGTGTGATGGGCCAGAAATACATATAATACAAATACATATCAAAAATATAACTTATTTTTTTACTAGAGCTACAAATATCACAAAATTATGGATATTTCTGGATGTGACTCGCCACCCAAGTTAGGCTAGGTTTTTTTTTTACGAATTTTGACACACTGAGCTTAAAAGGTTAGCCATCACTGCAATAGAAGGTAGATAGCTCTGGTCCCTGCATAGTGGCCAGGTGGGGGTACTGCAGCTCAGCTCCAATTGACATCATTGAGAACCAGTATCGGTGCCCGTCACTATACATGGACTGGAGCTATCTGCGTCCAGCCCTGTATCGTATGCAGTAAAGGTTCTGGAAGTGGCCCATACAGTCGATCAGACCCCACTGATCAGATATTTATAGCCTATCCTAAGGATGGACCTTAAAATTCTAAACCCTAGACAACCCCTTTAATGTCCAGTAATGACCATGATGTTGTCTGTAGCTGAGGAGCAATCACCATGTCCAGAGTTTTCGACTGAGTAAAAGCTATGTGAGAGTTCACCAGCAGGGGGCGATGTTTGATAAGGCACTTGCACAATTCGCAGAGTCCTATATGGGTCTTTTGAAAACTGATGTAATTTATCATTAAAATTTATCATTTGGCGCAACTCCTGTGGTATTGCAACTTTGTAAGGCACACTGGGGGAGAATTATGAAGACTGCCGTTTTCAACCCCAGGCTTTATAACCCTATCGCCTGGGGAGGGTGGGAGGAAGAAAATCTATATCAGGTCATTTAGATAATTTTGTGCGTAAATTATAATAAATCCGGTGGGGCCAATAGCACACCCTCACCTCACCCCCTTTTCGAGAAAGTGGCAAGGGAGGTGCAATGAAGGAAAAACTGATTTGCGTAAAAAACAATTGCGACTTTTTTATGCCCTGTACACCACAAATCTGCCTCAGTGAATTTGGCTAATAATATTAAACCATTTGATGAAAACCCCCAAAGTTTATTAATTGCAAAATAGAGAATCCCCTTTAGGCTAAGACCCCACATAAGCGAGCCACAGACGGAAAAAAAACGCTCTGGAAAAGACCGCGGCGGAAACGCATTGTGTTTTTCCTGCAGTGTTTTTCACAGAAAGTCCGCAGAGTTTTCCTCTGCGGACTTTCTGCTTCTATTATACATATACAGAAAACGCCAGCATTTCCATAGGTATAGCTGACATGCTGCGGTTTGCAAAAATGTTCGCCGTTTTGAAATCGTAGCATCTCCTCAGCATATTATTTTCTGCCATGTATGGATGAGATTAGCCAGAATCCCATCCACTTTGCAGGTAATGTAAAATGCAGCATTTTTTTGCCACAGCATTTTCACCATGGCCAAAATATTGCGTTTTCGGCTTAAGGCTAAGGCCCCACATTGCGGAAACGGAGCTTTTTTTTTTTGTTGCAGATTTTGTTGCGTTTTTTTGAGCCAAAGCCAAGAAAGAATACAAAAGGAATGGGGGATATGTAGCTCTTACACTTCTCCCTTCTGCTCAATCCACTCCTGGATTTGGCTAAAAAAAACGCAGCAAAATCAGCAACAAAAAAAGCTGCGTTTCCGCAACGTGGGGCCTTAGCCTAAGGCAGCTGTATTTGCTCTTTATTACAGCCCCTCTGCTAGAGTGTTGACCTCTGGGTTTCTGTCAGATCCTTTCCACATCCAGAATGGAACCCACTAGGGGTGCTCCTTGTCTCCCATCACCTTCACCCTTGTCATGGAGCCCTTGGTGGAATCCATTAGAATGAACCTGGATATTGTGGGTATTGAGGTTGAAGGATTGGGATTGAGGTTGATATGCTGATGACATTATTCTCTCCCTCTCTAGCCCTTTTTCCTCCCTTCTGACGACTACCATGGCCTTGGAAACCTTTAGCAAGGCCTCCTATTATAAGATGAACCCATCTAAATCACAGGTACTAACAATTGGTATATCTCCGTCTTCTAGAACCAAATTGGCTGAAACTTCAGCTGGAGTCTTAGCATTATCTCGTAGTTGGGAATCTCTCTGAATGTGCCGAGTTCTGCACTAATTTCTCAAAACTAGGGGCCACTACTCACTACAGTGTCCTCCTTACTCGCCAATTTTTCTAAACCCATGATACAATTATTTCTGACTTCATATGAGAGGGGAAGAGATCGAGAGTACGAAGACATACCATGGCAAGGCCCTGGTTCAGGGGTGGGACGGGAACTCCAGATGTTAAAAAATACTATATTGCAACAGTACTAGATCAAGTGAAAGCTCGGTGGCACGGCGGGGATTGTTGCCGCGGGGTTGACAATGACTGCGGTGGGTATCCCCCTATGCTACACCCTGAAACTAGACACAGACCACTTACTCCTACTCCCCTGCTGCGCCATAAAAAGTCCCTCTGGGCTTGGAAATTGCTCTCCAACTTATTGCTGATGACTTTGTTCCTATTACAGACATTCCTTTATTTTATTTGACCACATGTCAGCCGAATATTAATCTGACGCAGGGGGCTGCTAATGGTTTAAAGAATATCTGTCAATTGTTTGTAGGCCCCATCTCAAACCGTTTCTATCATTGTCCAAAGAATTCCATATCTCACCAGAGATTTCTACAAGTATCTGCAAATACGCCACATTTTACAGTCTTGAGATATTTTCGTACCATTCTTCCCTGGAGTGGTCTTGAAACTGTCTCGGCTCCATTCCTTTTCCACCGGGGGTTCCTCTGAGTTATGTAAAACTTTCATCCACCCGTCAGAGCAGATTAAACTATCCTGTCTTATAAGATGGGAAAGGGATCTCTCCCGCCAAATATCTTTACCGGAATGGTTTAAAGCTACAGGTTATGTTAAACTCATCTCGAAGGGAGCCGCCCATTGGGAGACAGCCCTCGAAATCTCTCTCCAGTCATACCGCACCTCCTCCCAAATTGCGCATATGGATCCCACCTATTCAAACCTGGAGGGGTTGGGGAGGCATATAGGTAGCCTTAGGCACATGTGGTGGGATTTTCCCTAAATCCTTGCTTTCTGGACAGCTACCTCTATGTTTATGTCTTCCATAGCTAAGATTGATGTCCCTATGTCACCTGGATTGGCGGTCTGCTTCTTGGATACTGACAGGCTTCCTGATGACAAGGAGGTAGTACTGTGCCAGATCATACCTGCTGGGAGACCTATGGTGTCCGTGCAGTGTCTGACTGTCGCAGAACTCATCTGGCATGTTCACTTGGCATTCACCTTGGAGAAAATGCTTGCAGTGAGGGACAACAACCTCTCAAAACTTAAGAGACAATGGGCATTGTGGATGACTTATAAAGATCTCCCTTGATCTGTGTTTTTGGTTTGGGGCCAGACACCCTTCCAACTTTTTGTCCTTATTTAGGTTCTTCCTATTGATCAACTTTGGGCTTAAGTTCTATATGTAACTTGTTTTCCTTGTTTTCTCTGTCCTTCGGGAATTTTTTGTCTTTTTGGTAAAAAAAATATTTGGCAGAAAATTTTGTTGCTCCAGGGGTGCCCTGAGTCTGAAATTGTGAAATGCTCACTTCGCAGTAACCCTTACTGTGCCATGGCCCAAGTGGGTTGTGGTTCTTCTTTTTACACCGACTTCAGCTGGAAAATCCTCAGAATTCTTCCAGTCACGTTCATCCTTCCTGTGTATGGGGCAACCATTTTAGTATTGGCAATAATAATTGCAGGAAAAAAACTTTCAACATCGTCTGTGTCCTTAGGATGGGAACAAAGTTGAATACGATGGCGTATTGGTGGCTCCCTACATCGCAATGCATTCTAATAGGCTGCAGGTCCTACGATGATTCTGTAATGCGATACAGACGCCAGCAACACAGTGATGTCATCGCACCGGCCCGCACCATGCTACAGACAGAGCAGGTCACAGACTGGAAGGTTACACAAGTATTTATTTTATTATTTTTGAGAGCCATTTTAATGGTGTGGGGGCATCGAAGTGGAAACTATTGGGGCACTTTGTGTGTAGGGACACTATAGGAATACTGTTTACAACTGATGTTTACACTTTGTGTAGTGGGCACTATGAGGCACTATAACTATATAGAGACACTAAGGGGGTGCTTTGTGTGTATGGGGCAGTAAAGGGACACTTTGTTTATGGGCTCTTTGTAGGTGCTATTACATTATTCAGACACTTTTTGCAGGGATGGCAGTTTGTGTGTACAGTGGGGAAAAAAAAGTATTTAGTCAGCCGCCAATTGTGCAAGTTCTCCCACTTAAAAAGATGAGGCCGTCCTGTAATTGTCATCATAGGTAGACCTCAACTATGAGAGACAAAATGAGAAAACAAATCTAGAAAATCACATTGTCTGATTTTTTAAGAATTTATTTGCAAATTATGGTGGAAAATAAGTATTTGGTCACCTACAAACAAGCAAGATTTCTGGCTCTCACAGACCTGTAACTTCTCCTTTAACAGGCTCCTCTGTCCTCCACTCATTACCTGTAGTAATGGCTCCTGTTTGATATTGTTATCAGTATAAAAGACACCTGTCCACAACCTCAAACAGTCACACTCCAAACTCCACTATGGTGAAGACCAAAGAGCTGTGGAAGGACACCAGAAACAAAATTGTAGACCTGCCCCAGGCTGGGAAGACTGAATCTGCAATAGGCAAGCAGCTTGGTGTGAAGAAATCAACTGTGGGAGCAATAATTAGAAAATGGAAGACATACAAGACCACTGATAATCTCCCTCCATCAGGGGCTCCACGCAAGATCTCACCCCGTGGGGTCAAAATGATCACAAGAACGGTGAGTAAAAATCCCAGAACCACACGGGGGGGGACCTAGTGAATGACCTGCAGAAAGCTGAGACTAAAATAACAAAGGCTACCATCAGTAACACACTACGCCGCCAGGGACTCAGATCCTGCAGGGCCAGACGTGTCCCCCTGCTTAAGCCAGTACATATCCAGGAACATCTGAAGTTTGCTAGAGAGCATTTGTATGTTACAGAAGAGTATTGGGAGAATGTCATATGGTCAGATGAAACCAAAGTAGAACTGTTTGGTAGAAACACAACTCGTGGTGTTTGGAGGAGAGTGAATGCTGAGTTGTATCCAAAGAACACCATACCTACTGTGAAGCATAGGGGTGGCAACATCATGCTTTGGGGCTGTTTCTCTGCAAAGGGACCAGGACGACTGATCGTGTACATGAAAGAATGAATGGGGCCATGTATCGTGAGATTTTGAGTGCAAACCTCCTTCCATCAGCAAGGGCATTGAAGATGGGACATTTTAAGACACAGGAGAAAAGGAAAGAAATGGAGTACAAATTTATGCAAAAATTTCAAACTCTGCAATTTGGACTTAATATTCATGCCAGCTTCAAATCACACTATGTATGAACTGTGAGGGACACAAATCACCTCCTGATAGCAAACAGATAACAGCAAGAATTACTGATCCCTCCGTCACGCACCACAAGTTTCCAGACTGTTTTTTTGACCTGTTGTAAATAACTTCTCTACTTAGATTGCAATTTTTTTTAAGGACTCTAAAATGCTTTGAAAACCATGTGTATAAAAATCTGTTAATTTTCAGTTCTTGTATCACACCATGTCTGATGAAGGGAGCGAGTACTCCTGAAAGCTTACTTATAAATATACTCAGTTAGCCTCTAAAAGGTATCGCCTGATTTCTTCACTCTTCCGAAACGTAGTTGGGTCTTTCAGCATGACAATGATCCCAAGCACACTGCCAGGGCAATGAAGGAGCAGCTTCGTAAGAAGCATTTCTAGGTCCTGGAGTGGCCTAGCCAGTCTCCAGATCTCAACCCCATAGAAAACCTTTGGAGGGAGTTGAAAGTCCGTGTTGCCCAGCGACAGCCCCAAAACATCACTGCTCTAGAGGAGATCTGCATGGAGGAATGGGCCAACATACCAGCAACAGTGTGTGCCAACCTTGTGAAGACTTACAGAAAACGTTTGACCTCTGTCATTGCCAACAAAGGATATATAACAAAGTATTGAGATGAACTTTTGTTATTGACCAAATACTTATTTTCCACCATAATTTGCAAATAAATTCTTTAAAAATCAGACAATGTGATTTTCTAGATTTGTTTTCTCATTTTGTCTGTCATAGTTGAGGTCTACCTATGATGACAATTACAGGCCGGCCTCATCTTTTTAGGTGGGAGAACTTGCACAATTGGTGGCTGACTAAATACTTTTTTTTCCCCACTGTATGTGTGTGGGGTTCAGTAAGGACAGCATATCAGTGTTTTAGGGCACTATGGGAGTACTTTGTGTATGAGGCACCAATGGGGGACTATCACTGTATAGCACTATTAATATATTTGGGCATTGAGAGAGCACTTTGTATGTGGGGACACAGTTTAGGGGCACCATGGAGGAAATAAAACTACATAGAGGCACTATGTGTGTGGGAGGCATTAAGAAAACATTATCATAGTTTTAGGGCACTATGGGGCACTGTACTGTAAGCACATAATGTATGGGGGATCTAGACTGCAGGAGGCTGAAGGGGGGGTATTGGCACCATTTTGTCTCCTAGTGCATTCCAATCAAAACCCCAGGAAGAAAAGAGTAATATAAATCCCATCAATATTTAGTGTGATCTCTTCCCTTTGGAGGAGGAGTCCTGGAAGTGATGATATGGCTCTCGCAGATATAGCTCTGATCTCAACATCCCAGTCTGCCTGGGATGATATGAAGAGACACCTGAACTTATACATGACATTATCCCTGCTGTCATGTGTTACCCTCTTGTATCTGCCCCGTCCACCATGGTCTTTAAGTTACTAATACGAAGTAGGGGACAGATGGAGTAATATTTGACTGCAGACTGCACAGAGCTTGTTGTTTCTGTGCAGGAGCTGAAGATACAAAATGGTAGAACATTTATAATCAAGATTATTTGCAAAGCTGCTTTATTTTTTTTTTTTTTTGATGCATAGGAGGTAAAAGAGAGAATTCATTGCAAAAATGTACACACCCTTTAAATGAGAAGATCTAAATACAACAAATTCAGAATGGAAGATGGATGTTTGCTGGCGAGGAGCTGTCTAGGGAGGGAAGGCAGACATCTTTACAATGAAACAATTGTCACCGGATGCCCTTGTTGTCTTCTGGGGTCAGTATGGTGGTATGGCCTATGAGGTGGAAATTGGGCCTTGATTTAGGGATGGAGGCGGGTGAGCAGCTTTATGACTTCACAGCTTATATAGGTAAAGCATTGTCTTCTGTGCTTCTGCAGGATTTAGTATGTCAAACTGTTCCACTTTTCGATCGCTTTAGCCTTGAGCATGTGTCCTCCCACTTCGATAACCATGGGGAAGACGGCAGCGGCCACGCTCTTAAACGTGTCTGCGATGGGCACATACCATTCAGGCTTTTGCAGTTGCTCCTCCTTCTCCCTACAGTCTTCAATCTGTGCCTGGTACATGTTGGCTTGTCTTCTAAATCCCTGTTTTTCATAGGATACCCGTTCCTGAGCACACAAGTGGTAAGTACACAGTTACGCCAATGGCGGGCCAACTTTTTTGCATACATTCACTTTTTTAAGAAAGTCTATGAATGTCAATAAAAATACAGTATTAACAAGGCCTTAGAGTAACCAGGTGTGAACAGGATCTTTAGGAAATGCAGAGTGAATGGGGTCATACAGAAGTTTTAGAGGAACAATGTATGAACATTATCTTATGGGAACATAGGGGAAATTTACTATTTCCTCTATGCCCGAAAACTGGCATGGATGAGACTAGTTTGTGGGGTATCTTTGGCAAAAAAGACCCTTTGCACCACTTTGTTCTGTTTCCCACTCTGCACTTTTTTAGAAAAAAGTGGGCACAACAAGGATCAAGGCAGGACGGGGACGCCTCAACCTGTCATATTTTCTATAACGCATGCCAGAAAAGTGGCACGAGTTATATATGAAATGTACATCAGTCTCTGACTGACATAGATTTCACTTCTGGCACATGGGGCCTCTCACTGTATACCTTATTTTTCTAAGAGACTGCAGCCTCTAAATAATTCAGATGCATCTTGCACCAGCAGGGGGAATTGCTTAAGACTGGTATAAGAAACACCAGTCTTAATAAATTCCCCCCATGGTTAACAGGGTCTTAAAGAAATCTAAAATGATCATAGACTTATAGGAATGTGTTGTAGACAAGTTCTTATAGGAACCTTTCTCTAGGAACATCACTACTTGGATAATGTTGTAGAGGGTCCTGGAGGAAGCTAAGGGGCTCCTATTTAGGAATATACAGTCCATAGTGCTAATTTTTTTTTTTTATATCCCTTATTATTGGTTTCATCAGCTGGACATGTTGTGTGAGACAATTTTTTGTAACCTCGAAATACAGTAGCTCAGGATTGGACATTTCACCATGTTCTACCAAGTCACCCTACAATCCTTGGTGGCTATCCATCCCTATTTTATAGAGACTCCTACAGAACAATTGCTCTTCTTAAATTCATCCCTGAAAACTTTGATGTAAGAACCTTCACAGACTTACCCGTTCCTTGTCTTCTATCACCCGCCGTAGTTCAGATCTCATCAGTTTTCTTTCTTCATTCATTTTTTCGAGCATCCCCATCATATTCACTTCTAGAGTTGTCTTCATATCTTGTAAGTTCTGTTTCTTTTGAGATTCTTCCAATTCCTGCCTTTTTTGTTCCATCTCTTGAACTTTTTTCTTTGCTTTTTCCTCTGCAGAAGTAAGAATTGAGAAAAAGATGATTTTACCTGAAGTAGGATGAAATATTGTCCAAGTCTTATGTTCTCTCTCTTCAGGGATAAACTACAGACATTTCTAGACCTATGTACACACTCTGCTCTGTACTGAAACTTTAAATAGACATTGTACAGATCCCTAAGACTTGTGTATGTAGCAATACCTGGTGGCAGCTGACTGTCTCCTCTCTCTGGCCTCTGTGCTGCTCTCCCACTTTATGGACACTCGTCTCCAGTCCCTGCTCATACGGTGTGTGTGCTGGTTTTTTAAGAAACTGTAAACTTTTAAATCTCTTTCCTCCACATGAAGGTTCCTGAGCAATAAGGTTTCTAGCTTGCTAGAAACTCTGATTGTCTGTATTAGACCTCTCCCTGTGTGCCCAACTCTCAGCCTGCTCCACCAGCCTTGACCTCTGCCTGATAACTGTGTTGACTCCATGCCACCTGCCCTGATCTCATTCTTGAATACTGTGATGATTGAACTCTGCCTGCCCTGCCCTCGACTTGTCCACTGACCATGTTTCTGTCTGTCACTTTGGCACCATGTATCTGCAACTCTTGACCTGCCTGGTTCAGCAAACACTGAACTGAGACTATTCCTAGACTTGGTGGTCCCCTGCAGCAAAGTTAAGATCCCTGTATGGGGAATGAATGCTGAAAACCAGGGGACTCCTTAGACAATGCCCTCAGGAGTAGCCACAAGTCAAAACAGTTCAGATACCCAGTGGGTCCACACTCCATACAGTGTATATGAGCCCTTATTGTTGACTATGTGAAATGAACATAAAAAATCATAAACATAATACTGAAAAGTCAGAAAACCTCAAACTTAAGAGGTGAGTACGGACTATGATAGTAATTATGACCACCAATGTGGGACCAACAGGCAATAGATTTTGGTACATGTGATCCCTTACCTTCCTGCTCCTTCTGCTTCTCAGTCAAGGCTTCATCACTTTTTAGAATAGTAATTTCTAGGGGTCCCTTAGAAGTGAGGTATTCTTGCAGCACAACTTCAGCCTACACAAGTAGTAAACATACTGGTGTGATTATTCGATAAATGATGAACACGTAGCCTATATGAACCAAAGACTTAACATCAAACTGCATAATCTCTGGTCTCCAGGGTGAACATAAAATCTAACACTTAAAGCACAAATGACCAGAGAAGATCTTTATGTAGGTTATTGATTAAAATAGACCAACTAATAAGAGCCAGTAACCATTGCACAAAAACATCACTTGTTGACCATTAAATATCTTTCACCAACCTGAACACCTTTTCCAGGCTCCATGTGATATTTATCCTTTATTGCTTTTATATCTTGCTTGAATTTTTCATGTCCACCACGAATAGCGTATATTGCTTTAGCTAAAGCTTCCTCGTGTTCTCCGGAATGTTTCTTAATCAGGGCTTCACACACCTCTCGGGACTTTGCCTCATTCATTTTACAGAACTCCTCCTTCTTCTGTTGTACCAGTTCCTAAAGGAAAAAAACAAACGGGCTTCAATTATTTGCTGATTGATTGGTCCAGACTAAGGTCAATATGTAGATGTGTCCACCCTTACCTTGCTTGAATGGTTAAGGACTAGAGATGAGCAAACTGATTACTAATGAGCTGGGTTCATTACTAATTTTCCATAAATTTCTGGTTTGGTTGAACCTGAGAGTTTTTGGGTTCACCACCCACGAATCACTATTATACTTTGGGGTCTCTTCAGATTCCGGGAAGTTCTGAGCCCTATGATTGGGCCTCAGCGGTCACGTGGGAGTGCACTGAGGTCATGACACTTGCGTCAAAGCACCATGATGGCGGTGCGCCACACGTAATCAGTGAAGCCCAATGACAGGCGCAGTGATCCCCTGAGGCCCATGTCAATACCCAGGAGGCTAGAAGATGACTACAGACGACCGCAATAGAGTCCATGCGAGGTGAGGAAAGGTGAGTAACAGTGTTCATCATTTTACTACACCTACCTTGGACTGAAGAGTCCCCAGAGTATAACTAAAGCACTTTCAGTTTGGATGGAACAAATTTGGTCCCAAATTAAACCAGTGTTCAAACCTTGTGAATATTCTCAAAACTAATCTCTCGAGGGTCACCCACCTTTATTAAGGACTCACAACACATTAGCAAAACCACTGGTGGTCACACATAGACACATATAAGATATAGCAAAAAATAAAAGCTAAAAGGGAAGGTAAGGAAGAACACATCAGTATGAAGGATTCATGACATTTTCTGGTCTAGCTATGGATGGACTATACAGTATTCTATATGTGGGCTCTTAGGTGGGTTTAGGTCACAGTTAAGGGTTTTTCTGATTTGTTGTTAAAACCTATCTTTGTTTCCTCCACATTTTTCTCATGATAATTTTTGTCGAATCCTTTTGGAGTAATGAGATGTAAAACACTCACCATAGATGTATAAGACTCACCATAAATTCTGTCTGATATTTGTGTTCTGTGTCCTTAAAGGACCTTTTCAAAAATTTCTGAAGAGCTTCATTCTCACACTGTCTGCTGAGCTCAAGGAACTGGTTCAGTGTGTCGGTGGGGAAGACAACGCTTTCCTTCATCCTGGTCTCATAATGTTGTACAGCCTCCTGGACAGCTGCCTTGTTTTCTATGTCAGACAATGTATGGGCCACGTCCTCCATGCAGGCAATATTGGAAGTCATTATTGCTTCAGTGTAACTTTTTGCCAAATGAGCAAGTTCTGACAACAAAAAATGTTCTATATGAATAGACAAACTAATACATTGCCATATTGAAGGGGGCACACATGGGATTGATGGAGAAAAGTGTATAGAACTCTCCAGGGGGCATAGTAATCTATTCTCAGGTAGAAATATTGATCTACTTTCTGGTGAAGATAGCAGTCTAAGTTTACGTGGAGATATTGGACTACTCTCATGTGGAAATAGTTGTATACACTGAATGGTAGCCTACTGTTAGGTGGGGATATCGTTCTACTCTCATGAGTGAGTACAGTAGTCTATTCTCAGGTGGGGATATTGGTTTACCCTCAGGTGAGGATAGTAGTCTATGCTTGGATGGAAATATTTGACTACTCTCAAGTTAATAGCATATTTTCAGGGGGGTGGGGTATTATTAATTTATTTTGCTATATATATATATATATATATATATATATATATATATATATATAAAATCATAGTACACAACGTTTTACAGAGATATTGTCAACACTGTCTCATATAGGGCTCACAATCTAAATTCCCTATCCACTCCATTGTGGAAGGAAACTGGAGCACCCGAAGGAAACCCATACAAACAAAGGGAGAACATACAAACTCCTTGCAGATGTTGGCTGTCGAATGTTGGATTTGAACCCAGGATTCTCAGGTGATTACAGTAGTGTACCTTCAGGTGAAGATAATAGACTACTCTAAGATGTGAAGATTAGTCTACTCTATAATGGAGAGATTAGTCTAATCTCAGGTGGAGATAATTGTGTACTCTCAGGTGGAGTTATTAGTATACTTTTAGGTGGAGATATTGGTCTACTCTCTGGTGGGGATAGTAGTCTACTTTCTGGTGGAGATATTAGTCTACTCTCAGGTGGCGTTAATAGTCTACTAGATGGAGATATAGTCTACTTTCTGGTGGGGATATTGGTCTACTTTCTGGTGGGAATTTTGAAATACTCTCTGGTGGGGAAAGTAGTCTACTCTCAGGTGGGATTATTGGTCCACTCTCAGGTGGAGATATTAGTCTACTCCAAGTTGGAGATATTAGTCTACTCTCAGGTGGGGATATTAGTCTACTCCAAGTTGGAGATATTAGTCTACTCTCAGGTGGGGATATTGGTCTACTCTCAGATGGAGATATAGTCTGCTTTCTGGAGGGAATATTGATCTACTCTGGTGGGAATATTGGTCTACTCTCAGGTGGAGATATTGGTCTACTCTCTGGTGGGGATAGTAGTCTACTCTTTGGTGGAGATATTATTCTTCTCTTAGGTGGATATATTGGTCTACTCTCTAGTGTGGATAGTAGTCTACTTTAAGGGTGTTGATAGTAGTCTACTTTAAGATGGAGATATAGTCTACTCTCAGGTGGAGATATTAGTCTACACTTAGGTGGGAATATTGGTCTACACTCTGGTAGGGATAGTAGTCTACTTTTTGGTAGATATTAGTCTCCTCTCTGGTGGCGATATTTGGCTACTCTTGGGTGAGGATATTATTCTACTCTCCACATGTGCTAACTGATGGAATCCCTTGAATGTTGAATCTACTCACGTCTTCCAGTAACATTGATGGAGCCTATCATTTTTTTCACTTCAGCTTCCCGAAAGACGTAGTCACAGAAACGCTTTGTCTGCTCCAAAAATTCAGGTTTCAATTGACTCTCAGAAATATTATCCATGTTCTGAAGGTCTTCTTTTTCTGAAGATGGCTGATCAAACACAAAGCACTTGCGGCTCTTAAAGTACATGTGGAGACGTTTTCTTGGTCTATTAAAATCCTCGTCCTTGATTGTTTTTTCCGCTGTATGAAGAAAAAAAAATAAATAAAATGTTTTATATATATTGTAGTAATCCAAGAGGGAAAAAAGTGGATGGAGTGTATGTGTCACTGAGGATTCTTGCCTTGGTGAAGTAATCCAGGTTTTAGGAGTGATCACAGACCTTGTGGGGAGGTCACTCTCATACTCCATCCAGGGGTTTCCTTATTACCTGCCCTAATATAGGATGGTGAACAGAGTAAGGGTGTGGTGTGTGTCTCTGGGAACAAGAGACTGAAAGGAGATCCTTTGCTCTATATGGTCCCCAGGCTGAACAAGCCTGCTACTGTGTGCCAACCGAGCTGGTGAAACCAACTTATTTATTTTGGACATTTTTGCCTGCATTATTGACTTTTTGTTTGCCACATTATTGTTTATTACCAACCTGCTGAAAGAAGCTGGTTCTGCTTGTAAACTTTAACCTCTTCAGGACCTTCAGGTGTCTTCTTAATACTTACGGTATTTCAGCTTTAGAGCGTTCTCCAGATATTCATCCTCCGTAACTGATTTTCCATCCACATTAAGCTTCAAATGGAAATCTCTCACAGCCCAGATGAAAATGGGAAAATGCAGTGAAAACTCTGCTTCCTCGTCCTCATTGTCTTGAGATTTCACCTTGATTAGTTCTGCAATATCTCCCACAAATCTATTCGGTGTTGATAAGGAAATACAGCCAAATTATATAATATTATTTATGTATTTACCAAAAAAGTGTACGAGGTTTAGAAATCACAATGGTAATGGTAAGTTTATGATAAGTCTAGATGATCCAGGTTGGACTATACGCTGGACTCTGCTTCTATGAATATCTCTGCTTTTGGAAATTAGTCAAATAATGCAAAAAAGATAGTAGATTTTCACCGTCTGAGGCTAATAAAGATAGTTTTATACCATGTGGGGGCCAGGAAAGTGGGCATTATATCATGTGGATGCCAATTAAAGGTTCATTTCACCGTATGGGGACTGGGGTAGCCAAAATGTTATAATTTTTGGTTTGGTGAGTCTTTCATGGTTGTTTAAATATTTTCAAGGCGCAAAGAAGGGAAATTACATGATTACATGTCTATGAACTATGACCTTGTGACTGATGCAGAGCTGCCAAAAATGGTTCCACGAAATTTTGAACCCATCTATAAAAGGAAGATCTCAGGAGCTAAAATGGTGACATAGTGGTAGAACCTTGGTGGATCTAGACCATGATCAAATGTTCACTTTTATACAATGTAACTGAATGTAAATTTTTATGTAACTTCTTAAAAGGATACTTCAACTTGTCTATGGCATCTTGGTCAATTGTCCCCTTGCTATTATAAACCAGGGCGCTACTCAGGAGAACGGCGAGGCTGAAGATCCAGATGTCATTTTTCTTGTCCCCCTAAGAAAGAAAAAAGTTCTTAATGGAATAATTTAACAAAGCCATGTAAGCAGGCCATATGTGCCAAACCTCAAAAGGTTTTCAACATGTTGCTAGTTTTCAACTATGGTGTCCAACTATGGGGGGCAAGGGCCACTGCAACCTGTCAGATTGATCATATAGTAATTTATGGTGTAAATTATAGCAGAAATGTAGGCTAGCATGTAGCATTTGCCTTCCCGCTGACTCATGGATTCTTGAGATCTATTTTTCTTTGACTCTGGAGGTCCTATAAAACCAAAGGAAAAACTTACTTGTCTTAGAACCATTCGTGTCGTACGGCCTACATACTGTCAATTTTCCATCAATAACTTTAGTTGCAGAAGATTTGGTAAACTCAAACACTAGATGGATGCCGGTGACTGAGGGTGATGAGACCACTAAGAATCTGTGCATCCAACCATGATAGAATCTCTCCAATGGTCATGATTGAGTCCTATTGTTTTGTTGGAATCTTCTGCTGCGTAAGAACTATCCATGGAAGCTTCATACATTGACTTTACCTTCTCCACATCACCCAGACCTTCGGTGTCCAGCAGAACCAGCACATGGTTTGCCTTAGTAGGATGAGGAACGCACCACATCCAGATGCCTTTGGTCTCGGCTTGCACGTTGTAGCCCAGGTTGAATCCTGTAGATGTTAAGTATTCAAAGTCTTTATTGAAACTAGAACATTTGGTGTGACATGAAGGTGTAAACCTATACAGGGTAGGACTAATAATTTTGGTGACTTCATCTAATTTTCTATAGTACTGCACCTTTCTTGGCTCCAGCTAACTTGTTCATCAGGTAGGACTTTCCCGTTCGATACAGGCCGACTATTGATACCACCACCACCGGCTGGCTGATTCTGGTCAGGATGTTTATGGCTTCTGGATTCACAGCAAGCTTTCCATCCTTGGTGTTCTCAATCAGACACAAAGGGCTCTCCATCATCACTTCAAGTGACAAGTAAGCGTAAAATAAAGAGTTAATCACGATGATGAATTATATCATTACATTGTGGCTAGATATTGTTCTCCACCACTAGGGAAACTCACAATATACTGGTGCGTAGCTTGGGTGGGCCTTATGTTAAATGGTGGGAAGGAATGGGTTAATTTAGAAAGAATTGGAGGGTCATGGACATAGGTTGTGAAGTCATGCTGATATTAGAAAGGAAGGGAAGGAGGTATACGAGGCAAGGGGAATTATTGTACCTGATCATTTGGGATGTGGAGTCTGAGGGGGTGTAATATACAGATGGGGTGGGGTCTTCAGAGATCAAACTCCTCACCAACCTATCTGCCCATTTTTGTCTTGTATCATCTGTTGTGTTACATAGGGCAGGAAAGGGGTTTCAAAAACATGTACACCATATGAGGATTGGGGGCCATTGCAGATTTGGAGAGTCTCCCAGGATATGCATTGTTGTATTGAGTTGATGGGAGAGGCTCCAGGGTGGGTCAGGGTCTAAGAGAAATTTTTAGCAACATTAAGCAGGAGGTGCCCTTGAATCAGTGTGGTGTGGCTCAGACATGAAAGGAGGTGCAGATGTTGTAAGTGAAATATGGTGGACCTTGTGTACTGTATATACAGCATAGTCCGCCATTACTAAAGTCATAAAGATATATTATCAAGGTAATCCACACAAAATAGTGTTTTGGGATGAATATTTACTTTAAGGGTGTTGTAGTCAGGAGGGGAGGGCTATAAAACAAATATGTGCTTATACTTACCTGCATCCTCCTCTTCATTCCTGGCCAGCTGTCATTTGTTTGGCCTATCGATGTGATGTCACCGCTGCAGACAATTTGTATACAGACATATCAGTGTAGCTGACAGCCGGCCCAGCTTAGGAATGGAGGGGAGGATGTGGTTAAGTATATACACACATTGGTTTTTAGCTCTCACCTCCTGACTGCATGTAAGTTTATTACATCCCTCTAATGCAGGGGTGAAAAATCTTCATTACATGCTGTTCAGTGTTCAGCAAAGCAAAGGTTAACTCAGTGCATGAAGAGTTAATGAACCCTGATCCTTGTCTGTGTGTCTGTGCCAGCAGCAGAAGAGAAAGTGAAAGGAGATTAAGGGTGTGTTCAAACTAACAAGCTCCTTGCCATTTTGTTAACGGTCTATGGACGTATTCGCACATCTAGATTGTTACGGATCCATGTGCCCGATCTGAGAAACTCATTGATGTCCTATTCTGGATGGTTTATGTGGATGTAAATAGCACTAGCTATAGTATAAGGCCTTATCAAAGTTAAGACTACAACTCCCAGCAGAACCAATGAGCCGTATATCTATACACAGTACAGCTGTATCCGTCATGTCTGCCGCAGGTGGTTACATGTCCCCTGTGTCTCTATGACTTATTAACCTTATTAACTTATCTTCATGTTCGCCACACCGACCAGACAAAGTCATTACAGCTACACGCAGTCCACTACAGCGGCCACAGATATTGTACAACCATATAAGTGCAGATGTAGCAGAGCTGAGTTTGTCATTTGGCCCTTGCAATCTGTCTGTGGTGATATATAGGACTACAGGCAAATAACAAATCCAACTCTGCTACATGTGCTGAACACAGCAGTGCTCTGCTATATAAGGAGACATTACATGGTGACAGATAATGAAAGCGATTACCGGAGGATCCTGACATGGCGCAGAGCGAGGACGTCTGGAAGCAGAAGAGATCCGTACAGACCAAGTGTGAACCTGGCTATATAAACTGTGGGTACAGGATGGAGGAGAAGAGAAAGTGAAAGGAGGAACTAGAACAAAGAGCAAAAGTCGCCTCCCCGTTATTATCTCATGCCTCAGGAGAAACTGTAGATAAGGCAGTGGAAAATATACATATAAGCATCCATATCAGCCACCCTGCAGAGGTGAACGCCCTCAGGGGCAAAGTATATAGGTACGGCCACACGGTACAGCAACCAGGTGATGCATGTTAGGCCTCACATGGATGTCAATTGCTGCAGACCTACATATTACATACTTCAGCTGCTGCAGAACATCATTATACACACTTTAGCTGCTGTAGAAAATCATAACACAAACCTCAGCTGCTGCAGAACCTCATTACAGATTTGGTGCTAATTTTGAGCAGGATGATATAAAATGGTGAGAAACTGAAACAGGATCTTGTAGAACTTTTGGTGCCAGCGCTGATCACGGCTGGTAACCACTTACATGCCATGGTCACTTGTGACCTCTTCATTGAGCTACATGGGCAGTGCTATCTTAAAACCCAACAGAATTTTTTGGGGCAGTGATTGGTTGTCATGGCACCTATTAGTACGTATAGGGATCCTAGTACATGTCTTCCTTTACATCTTACCACAAAGGTAACATTTGTCGCTATTTTGAAATAGAAGTATTGCATAATATTGTATGAGTGGTCAGAGCGTAATTAGCAAAGACTGGGCTCCTACATGGCCTAGCGCCTCTTTTCCTGGCCCCCATACAGTATACTGGTCTAATGTCCTCAGAAAAAGTCCAGACCAGGCCAGAAATCCCTTTCCCATAATCCCCCTCTTCACCCCACTACTATCCCATATATACACTATATACAATATCACAAAAGGCAAAATTGTGGGTTTTTTTTTGTTTTCTTTTTTGTTTTTTTCCCTCCCCTCCCCTAAACTAAAACCCATACCCACACCCAACCCTAGTTCTGGTCTAACGTCCAAAGTCTGCGTTATAGAAAAAGTCCAGGCCAGGAAATCCAAAACTCCCCCTCCCCACCTAACTACCATACCCATTTATAAACCATATACCATCACAGCAAACACAAAGCCCAAGCTCGACACCTGCAAGCCCTACATCCCACTATACCGACCAAAATAAAACAAAAATCTATGGTGTTAACACCAGCCCATCACCAGGAACGGAGATGACAGGCTAAGGTACAGTAAAGGAGAACCCCCTCAAAAGAAGAGAGGCCCCACGGGCCCCAGCCTCTCATACTCCAGAGAGCGCACCTTCACCAGGTCAGCAAGAATGTTCCTAACCACCTCATCCACCGGGAGGATTTTCCACTGCGTCGATACTAGACACCGTGCGTTCCATGTGTGGTACCTAACCACTAGGCTAACTAAGAATAAAGTGCACCGGTCCGACCTCCTAGGTTTCTGAATGCTCCATAGGCCCACTCTGCATAAGTGGCCAACTGATGGAAGCATCCACCCTGTTGTACACCTCTGTATTGAAGGGACAATGAAGCAAGAAGTGCTCCATGCTTTCCAGCACGTTGCCGCACTCTTCCTGGGGACAACCCCTTTCCCCAGAGCTTCTACACTTCAGGCTGTCCCTCACATACAGTTTCCCATAGAAACAGCGCCAAGCCAAGCCCCAATACTTCAAGGGGATCCTAATGGAATTTAAAAGTCTCAAAACTACTCACAGATCCTGGCTTGGGCAATCCTTGAGCACCAGTGGGCTCTGAAAATGAGTGGACAGGACTCTCTTGTCAAGGAATTTCCTTGGCAGAGTCTTGATTTCCCACATTCCTAGACCCCACTGGCGAACTACCTTCAGAACTGGGGTAGCATGCGCCGGAAGATGCCCATGTGGTGTGCGAAGATCCTTCACTTGCCCTCCTGTCTCCCATTCCTGGAAGAAAGGCTGAAACCATCCCCTACAGGAGAAAACCCACGGAGGAGCCCTCTCTTGTCTGAGGCTTGCAATGTGTATCTTAAGAAAGGTGTTCACTAAGAACACCACAGGGTTGACCATACACAATCCCCCTTGTCTCCTCGTGCAGTAAGTAACCTCCCTCATGACTAGGTTCAATCTATTCCCCCATAATAGCTGGAAGAACACACTGTAGACCCAAGTCCAGAAAGGCTCTGGCAAGATGCACACACTTCCCAGATATATCAACAAAAGGAGCAGGTAAGTTTTGATCAAGTTTACCCTTTCTCTTAGGGTCAAAGACCAACCCTTCCATTGGTCCACCTTCTGAACGGCAATCTTAAGCCTGCTGTCCCAATTTTGCATGGGGTAATCCCCTTGACCATATTTGATGCCGAGGGCTTTTGAAGATTGTTGGGGCCCTGGAAGGGTGTCCGGGAGATCAAAACCAGGATCTCCCCCTCCCAGCCAGAGACTCTCACACTTATCCTGGTTGATCTTGGACCCAGATGCTACTGAATAGCGATCAACCTCAGACATCACTCACTCTGCCTCCCTCTGTGAGGACACAAAGGTAGTGACATCATCAGCACACCCCACCACTCTTAGGACTGACCCCGGCATCACCCGGTCCATCCTGACCTTTGCCAACAGTCCACAATCAACCCTCCTAAGGAAAGGGTCCATTGCAAACACATATAACACTGGGCTCAAAGGACAACCTTGGCGAACGCCAGACCCAACCTCAAAAGAGCGACCAATCCAACCATTAACAAGTGGGAAACTCTCTGACCCTACATACAAGGTCTTAAGCCAATAAACAAACCCCCCCGGCAGGCCATATCTCAGAAGGACAGACCAAAGATACTTGTGGTTAACCCGATCAAATGCTTTTGCCTGATCCAAGGACAGCAAGTACCCCTTCCAGTGACCTGCCCTACCCTACTCCACGGCCACGGCCTCCCGGACACCTAGCACAGCACTAATTGTACTGCAGCCTGGAACAGAGCAGTACTGAGCCACTGAAAGGAGCTGGGGTTCAAATTTCACCAGACGATTAAACAGCACCTTTGCCAGAATCTTTCTGTCTGTATTGAGTAGCGCTATGGGACACCAATTCTCAATACAAAATCGGTCCTTACCCTTTGACAGGATGATCAGAGTAGATCTCCTCATTGACATTGTCAGAGTGCCCAAGGAAAGACACTCATTGAATAACTCAGTCAGGATGGGAACCAAGATGTCCTTAAAGGTCTTGTAGAACTTGGATGTAAAACTCGGACCGAGCGATTTTTGGAGCTGAAGCCCATCAATGGCCAGTCTGACTTCCTCTTCCCTGATCATCTCTGTCAAAACGTCAAGAGAGGGGTTATCCCCTGGTTCAGGGACAGTTCAGCCAGGAAAGCCGACATCACATCTCGATGTAGATCTGTCTTCCCCAAGAGGTGTGCGCAGAAGGATCTGATGACCTCCAGGATCCCTGATCTGGACCTTTTCAGGGATCCTGTACTATCAATCAACCCTCAAACAACCTTACTACTCAGTGTTGGTTCACACTTGCGCCCGGAGTCCGTCCGCCGTGAATCCGACCTAAATGTCAGAAAAAAAGATTGGGAAAGGTTTGAAATGGTTTGTTTAAAAACCCATTCACTTCAATGGATTTTTAAAGCAATGTGCTGGTGTCCGATTGCAGCCTCTGCGCCGCAAAGCCGTTTTTTTTGGTCAGAAACAAAGTCGGATATGCAGGACTTTGTGTCCAACCAAAAAAAATTGAGTTTCAGCCAGCATGACATCTAGTAAGTCATCTAGTGAGTACCCCAAACCATCTGGGCCCCACTGAAGGAACCATGTGCTCAGGCGGTGGAGGCCAACCTACAGGAGGAAAGTTGGGGAATCAGACGAGACCGGGAGTCTGTGTCTACCTATGGCTCCCAGGTTATGGCTCATTTACAAGAATATGAAAACTAAAGCAAAAAGCTGAGGATACTCCGTGAGGAGTTGCAGGGTGCTTAGTCCCGGGCAGAGTCATTCTCAGAACTGAGGAAAGCCTCTATAAAGGAAGAAATAAAACAACTGAATAAAGATATTAAGGAACTGGAAGAAAGGAGAGAAGTTATCAGGAATAACAATGGACCATTTATAGAGACATTACAAAATGAAGACAGATTCCTGTCAATGGCAGCAGCAGGTCCAGCGGTGAAAGGGTTACAGCAAGCCAGCCAGGTGGAGGAGGAGGATGATGAGAGTCCACAGAATCCACCTGGCAGTCTGAAGCAAGCTCCACAGGACACATGCAGTAGGCTTCCTCCTCAGCAGGCCACATTGTCACCAGAGGCCAGCTCAGCTGGTGAGGCGGACAGCGATGACAACAGCAGAGGGGGATTCCTGATGGCCCAGATCCATCAGCTCGAGTCACCAACCTGCTGGAATCACCTACAGGAATTTTTCTTTGGAGATGACTTAGGCCTGGAGCAGGTAATCAGGAGCAGGAAAAAGAGACCATGAAAGAAAAGCAAGAAGACCCCAGAAAAGGTGAACCTGGTTTATGTCCCCCTTCCTGCGGCCCCCAAACGAGCTGCAGGAGGGCCCCACTGTATAAGCCCCGCTGCCCACTCCAGCCCGATCTCTGCTGTGAGCTCGGCACAAGGGAGCCAGGAAAATAAAGCAGAGTCTGTACTGTAGTTAAGATGGATACTGTCCCTGCTTGTAGTAGCAGAGGTGGTGCCAGAGGTGGCAGTGGTGCCAGACTTGCAGCAAGCAAGAAAAGTGGCTCTGGTGCTCAGGCTTGCACCCCAGTGGGTGGAGGGAGTGGTCCAGCATCAGGACTGGTTGTGAGTGCTCCTGTGGCTCTGGAAGCTGTCACTGCTGCTGAGCGGCAGGGACAACATAAAGGGTCACTGGAGGAGGTATCCCAGTTCCCCCCACAAAACCTGCAAATACACTTAGGTCCACTGCAAAGCAGACACCATTAACTGTGGGCGCCGCTGAAGATAGGCGATGCTGAGGTACCAAAACTGTTAAAACTCCATCATCCTCTATGGACAATGAAGATATTGGACATTCTGTTAATCGCGCTGAGAAAGCTGAAAGCACAGATAACATCAGGGGTGAGGTTGCATCTAAAACTTCCATGGAGGTAGCCTTGCCCCCTGTGCCCAGTGAAGCTGAGGCCATATCTGAAATTACATTGTCTGGTCCAGAGAGTGCTTGTGATGGGGCGAATGTGTGTGATACTCTTATTACTGCTAATAATGGTGATGCTGTTGTAGATGATATAGTGGTGGGTGAAATTGGTAATGCTGAGGTTGGTGTAGGGTCTGCAGGGTCAGAGGGGACTGGTCCATCTGCCTTCCAAGTGGCAACTTCTACTCGTAGTTATGTAAGTGATGCTGCTGGGGTGTCTTCCTCATCTCCAGACTCTGGAGACGGCGTCTTTCAACGACGTCTAATGGAGGCACTTAGGAGGAGCGAGAGAACAATCACTGTAGAGGGGAGAGCGGTTGATCTATTCTTTTGGATAGACAAGCATGGCCTGTCAGCCTTCCTAGAGCAAGAGGGGTGGTAGACTGTATGATCCCTCCTGACAGCCAGGCAGGTGAGTGCTCGTAGGAATGTAGTTCGTTGGAGGGGTAGTGATATGTGCCCAATGAGAGCCAAAGTGGTTGAACTCCTGAAGATGAACTTCAGGACGGCTGACATCTATGCCCTGATACATACTTATGGCACCCTGGAATTTGACATCAGCTTTGTCCGGCCAGAAGGCTTAGAGTTCTTTTGGTCAAATTATGAGCTGGTGTGCAATGACCCCAGCTGGCGAGATTTTGCTGTGCAAGCGATATCTCACCAGAGCAAGACCAAGAAGGTGACTGTTTTAACCCGTAATGAATCACTTTCTTGTATGGACATCATGACTTGGATAAGCAGGTACAGGGAGGTACTGAGAGTCCCAACTAAAAACAGAGATGAGTTTGGCATCTGGTCAGGGGCCTGGGCATTCATGGTCAAGTTGAGGTGTTCAGGTGGTACGATTACTCACATCCCTTCCTCGGCTTTCCTGGAAAGGGACCGCATCCTGATCTTCTACCAGGGGCAACCGAAACTGTGCTATAGTTGTGGCGACCCCACACACTTTAGTGCTAACTGTCATGTACAGAAGTGCGCTCTGTGTGGGGGTTTAAGACATCTTGCTGCATTCTGTGGCCGGATTAGGTGTCACCTGTGTGATGACTTCAGTCATCCATTCACTCGCTGCCCTCGCTCCTTTGCTAAAATTTCCACTGCTTTAGAGGGAATGAGACACGGGGTTGCTCCTGCTGCAGAGGGCGGTGGTGGAGGTGAAGGGGCAATGGGGCTGAGGAAGAAAAACAGTAATAAATCACCTTCTAAAATCAGACTGGTAGAGAAGTGTCCAAGGAGCAGGGAATTTGGGGACTCCCAGGTTGCTGGGACAACCCTTGGTGCAGCTCCAGAGACAAGTACTATTGCTGAGGACTTGGGGGAACAGGATTTGAATGAGGAGGTCAGGAGGCTGGAAAAGGTAGATGTGGCCGAGTCCTCCTCTTCTTTGGTTTATGAAACCATGGATGAGGACAACAGGACTTGGCTGCAGAACAAGCGTAAGCTTGGTGCCAAGAAAAAGGGAGGAAAAAGATCTTCTCCCACCCTGATCCAGATGCCTAAGGAAGGCCAAACCAATTCCTCTCTGACTGGTCTCTCCAACTGGTTCCAGTCACTGACCAACAACCCGGATGGTGAGGTTGCGCATGATGGTCCGGGTGTTGTGTCAGAGGAGCCTCTAGGGGGCGCCAAGTCTCCACCTTCTCTGGGAGTAGAATCCTCAGGGGATGGAACTGGCCCAGAGTCTGGAGATGAGGAAGACTACGATGAAGCTGATGTGGAATCAGATGGTGAGGTGACGGGGAGGGATATGGACACTTCAATATCTCTTAAACGATGGGGTAACATTTCCTTCTCAGAAGGGGAAGGAAAGGGGGGAGGAAATAGAAAGTTGTCTAACTCGATCACCCAGGATGGCGGCACTCACCCCGCTGACGCTGGCATCTGTTAATGTTGCCAGTATTAAGTCTGATGTGGCCTTTGATTTTTCAGCTGGGTTGAAGCCGACATTTTAATTTTGCAAGAGATCAGGCTGCCAGATTTAGTGGCTGTACATAAAGCAAGAAGGGAGTGGACACGTGGTCCATCTTATTGGTCTCTTGCGGCCGAGTCATATAGTGGGGTTGTAGAGACAGCCAGTGTTGTCTTAGGTTTCATTGTCTGTATAAACTGTTAATGTTGAATGATTTCTGTGATTCTGTTCCTTTAAGACAGCAGCCATTGTAATTGTGACATGATGCTGGAGGAGACCCCCCCCCCTTTATGTCAGCTGCCTGTTCTGCAGACAGAGTGGAGCAGAGAAGCAGGAAGGACGAGAGAGAGAGCAGCAGCCATCTTAGCAAGTGTTGTATTGAACTGGTGTGGAGATTTTTCTGTACAGCAAGCTGTATCTTGGTCCAGAGACAAACAGAGTGAAAGAGACAACAGGACTAGTGAGTCCACGGAAAGGAACTGAGCTCAGTGGCGATCAGTGAGACTGACATTGTGACTGTGTATATGGATACCACAGATAGAGACTCGCAGTGCTGTTGATGTACTGGACGGCACCGCTAAATCCCGGCTTACATCCCAGCTCAGGTATGGATTCGGCAGGACTGTCAGTGTGCTGAGTGGAATCTGCTGTTGGATTACATTGCATTCGGTTGGTTTCCCTGTCTGTTAAAGAGGACTTCATTTCTCCCAAGATCCTGATAACCGTGAGGAGAGGACGCTTCACTATAAAAGAAAGGACCGACTTTGGGCCCCACCGCGCGCTCTACGGACTGTAAGCGGTCCACCTGGACCACTGGGGAAAAGGGGGGCACCCAAATGTGAAGTCAGGGTCAGTTAGGGATAGTTTTGAGTATATTGTTCATTCAGTGTCCATACTGCAGAAGTGGACAGAGTAAAAGTAGAAACCATTGCAGAATTTGCCTTGAAATTGTTCATGCTATATTGTATATTTTGCTTGTCTTTAGCCCTGTCATTTTACCTTTAACTAGCCTTTATTAACTTATAGTAAATATATATTTTTTCTTGAACTACCGCGGGCGTTCATTTCTGGTTGCGGAGTCCAAACCATCTGCCTTGCTCTCGGTTCACAAATTGGCGTAGTCGGCAGGATCCGCTTACCAGAATGGACGGTGACGCACCCGTTCGGGAGAATGGTGCTGGAGGAAGAATGCCAGCAGGGGCTATAATGAGTCAGTTAGCTAAATTTGATGGCAATAATATGTCAGTGAGTATGTGGGTGGAACAGATACGAATGATACAGCGAATGTACCAGACCGCACCAGAAGTACTAGTAGAGCTAGCAATATTGACATTACAAGGGGATGCTAAGACCACGGTGATACTGAGGCCATTTGAACAAAGGCAGACATTTGAGCAAGTAGTCCAGATTCTAGAAACCATCTATGGAGAAACTGCATTGCTGGGGTCTCTGCAGGCTCGGTTCTTCCAGAGGGTACAACAGGAGAATGAAAGCCTTCCCCAATATGCAAATGCCCTACAAGAACTGCTCCGAGATATTCAAAGGAAGGAAAGAGGGGGCTCGCCAGCCTTCTGTAACCCTGATCGGACTCTCCGGACCAGTTTGTCCTGGGGATACGTGACGGCAGTTTAACTGTGACTATGCAGGATTTATACGACGAGAGACTGATGCTAAATTCCATGATGTACAGGTAGAGGCCATCTCCCGTGCCAATAGTATGGTCCCGAGGCCGCAGACCGCAGTTGGAGTTACTTTGTCACAGGGGGCTAGTTCTGGCTCAGAGACAGTAGAAAAAGGGACGGTTAAAGAAATCTCACAGTAATGCAGAAACTGCAAGAACAAATGGAACACTTGCACACTCGTTGTGATGAGCAGTCTATGAAAATTGCAGACTTCCAGAAGACTGGAGATGAAAGGGTGAGCCACCACACCCAGCAAGTCAGAATCACCCACCACCCCGCTGAGGGGTGAGGATAGGACCACCGAAGGGGTCCAAATCATTTAGTGCAGTGCTCAGGAGAAATCGAAGGGGCACCGAAGGGGCCCAAACAGATGGCCAGAACGACGGGGGATACGCTGCTGGGAGTGTGGACGGATGGGCCACGCGCTGCTAGATGTCCAGAGCAGCGACAAACATGAGAGACCGCCGTTAAACTGAAGTCCCCTGCTGCTGAAGGGCGGAGTAGGGGAGACTGACAAGGAGACTAGTGGGGAGAATGCCCTGATGATGACCTGATCGCTGCAAGTCCTGTCATACAGGTAAATGGAGGGTATTCCGGACCGGGATGATTGACACGGGTTCCCAAGTAACGACCTTGAGTAGAGACTGTTATGAATGGTACTCCAGCAACATGCGAAATATGATCCCCAACATTCGACGAGTGGCGCAGCTAACCAGTTACCAGTTCCGGTCGTGGGAGTGGCCTGGATGAATGTCCGGGTATGTGGCCAAGATCTAGGTAGGAAAGGCATTGTGGTGGTACAGGAGTCACATGAAGTAAAGGTCCCTGTCATTGGGGATGAATGTGTTAAAAGAATTAGATCAGATCCTCTGAAAAGAAAGGTCACGGTTATGGAAAGAAACCACCACCCACGGCCACTCAAACAGCTCCAGCGGCTGATCCGGACATGTGGCACAGAAAAGCAGATGCACAGCGTCCTCTGGCTCGAATTTCAGTTCCTGCATACAAAAGTTACACTGCCACCCAGCGGGAGACAAAGTGTCCAGCCCGTAGGCACCTGCGGAAACTAGAGGGCATAGCTGTGTTGGAGAACCACTGCAGGCAGCCGAAGGAGGTGTTGATCCGCTAGTGGCCCGTCCTGGCAATAGTCGCAATGGAAGAGTACCACTCGATGTGTAAACACCAGGACCAGAGTGTGGACCTGACCCCAGGGAGGCTGCTGGCTAACATCTATGTGACTCCGGAGGAAGTAAGGAAAGTAACCCAAGCAGCTGAAGCCGACTGAAAGGGATGAGTGGACCGTAACTGTGTCCATGGGAGAAGATGAGGAACCCACCCTAATGGAATGGCTGTGCAACGAGAACAGATGAAGATGGATGTAAGTCATGTCTCTGGAATGGGTGCAGAAGGTAGATGAGCTGTTGTGGGAGAACCAAGCCACCTTTGCACGGTATGCTGAAGATTTGGATGTACCACAGGGATCTACCATGAGATCCCACAGGAGACACCCCTCCAAAGAGAGCGCACCGACAAATCCTCCACAGTTGTATCAGGAAGTGAAAGAACTGTTAGCAAGATGCTACAGGGTGGGATCATCCAAGAAAGCCAGAGTCCCTGGCGGCCCTGTGGTGTTAGTAAGAAAAAAGATGGGCCATCCGATTTTGCGTAGACTACGGAAGTTAAACGCTGCACCGTACGAGATTCCTACCCCTGCCACGGATTGAGGAGTCCCTCTCAGCGCTAGAGAGCCCGGTACCTCCTCACTAGATCTGCTAGTGGGTATTGGCAGGTGCCGATGGCCACAAAAGACAAGGAGAAGACGGCATTCATCTTGCCCATGGGACTATACGAATTTAACCGGATGCCCTTCGGGTTGACAAATGCACCCGGAACGTTTCAGCGGTTGATGGAGAAATGTCTCGGTGACTTCAACTTTGAGTCACTCTCATCTACTTGGATGACATATAGTGTATTCTCGACCTTTGAAGACCATCTCCACCAGTTGGGGCAAGTATTCGAAGATTGCGGGAACATGGGCCAAATTGAAACCCAGTAAATGTCGGTTGTTCCAATCTGAAATTGATTACTGGGCACCGCGATCAGGAGAAGGGGTGAGACCATCAAGAGACAAGATAGCGGCTGTCAAGATTGGCCGATACCGACTACCCTGCGAGAAGTGAGGGCGTCCTTGGAGTAGCCGGTTACTATCGACGGTTTATTAAGGATTTCGCCAAGGTAGCAGCACCACTAATGCCTCCACGAGGCACATCCGGTGGTCCAAAGAACCGGTCCGTGAAGTGGGGACCTGAACAGGAACAAGCCTTCCAGGCATTGAAGGATGCACTGACAACAGCCCCAATCGGCATATGCTGATTACCACTTGCCGTTCCAGCTATATACAGATGCAAGCCTGATGGTCTGGAGCAGTGCTTCCCAGCTTCAGGATGGCCAGGAGAGGGTCATAGCGTACGGCAGCCGGTCTTTGAGAGATTCTGAAAGAAACCCCGAGAATTATAGTCATTTAAATTGGAGCTGTTGGCACTGGTATGGGCCATGACCGAGAAATTCTCTGAATATTTGACCGGTGCTGAAGTTTTAGTACTGACTGACAACAACCCACTAGCTCACCTGGAAAATGCCAAGCTGGGGCGTTAGAGCAGAGGTGGATAGCCCGAATGTCTACATTCAATACCGCATTAAGTACGGTCCAAGACAGAGAACCAGAATGCTGACGGACTCAGGGTAACTGCCCAGACCCCCACAGAAGACGTGGATCATGAGTTGGACATGTGGAGGTGCCCGATTTCAGCAGATTTCACAGGCCTACCGCCACTAACAGTTTGAGATGGAGGGGACTGAAATGGCTCCCTTGGTCCCTCACGACAGGAATGGGCACAGATACAACAGACCCATGAGGGGCGGCGCAATGATCAAGTGTGTGAGAAAGGCCAGAAGCCCTGTAGAGAGGAAAGAGAACGACGACACGTGAGATATTATCTGTTTTGAGTCAGTGGGAAAAGTTGGAGATGAAAAATGGAGTGCATGCCGAAAGGTCATACCTCTGAGACGACATTCGAACCAAATGTGGTGCCTAGTGAACTGGCTCGCTCGTGGCAGTTGAGGCTCATAATAAGAATGGACATTTTGGCATGAGAAGACCCGTTGGTACAGCGACTGATTTACTGCCCTGGTCCGCAAATGGTCGAAGAAGTATGCCGCAGCTGTCGAACTTGTGAGATCCAAAGGCAATAGAACAGAGAGCTCCCCTGCAAACCATCGTGACCCAGGAACCTTTAGAAATCGTCATGATAGACTATCTAATGGTGGGCCCACCAATACGGACACCAGTATTGCCTCGTAATGGTGGATCACTTCACCAAATTTGCGGTGGTAACCGCCACCAAGGACCAGACAGCTGAGTCAGCAGCTCGTGCTCTGTGCCAAGATTTCATCGAGTATATGGGTGCCCAAACGCATCCACTCCGACCAGGGTGCCTGCTTTGAGGGACACGTAATGAAAGAAGTCAACGTACTACGGGATAAAGAAGTCGCACACGACTCCAACCACCCTCAGGGAAATGGGGCCTGTGAAAGATCAACAGAACTCTGCTACAGATGCTGCGGACTCTGGAGGAAGACAAGAAGTTACAGTGGCCTCAGTCTTGTCTGAAATGGTGTGGGCCTAAACAATCAGGTCCATCTACAACGGGGTACTCTCCTATACACTCTCTTTGGGCGGTCTGGGCGAAGATAGGAGAATTACAGTTGAATGATGTGGATGGGCCCTCCGAGGGATCCAACCTCTGGGTGCGGGCGCATCGGCAGAGACTTGAGACGATCCACGATTGTGCGGCAGCGCCTGCAAGAACATCCCCACCTGATAAGACCCCAGTGCAAGAAGCACCATTGCAACCAGGCGACCTGGTGCTAGTTCGTGTCAAGAAACCCCAAGGGAAATTGAAAGCCGATGGGAGGCTTTGCCGTATCGTGTGTTGGCCGCAAGTATGCGAATGGGCCAGTGTACCAGGTCCAGAAAGAAGGAACTGATTGTGTCGAGTACTTCACCGAAATAGTGCGCCTGTGTCATCCTGAAGGGACAAATCATGATGGGCCGCCAATGTGAATGAGCTCCCACAGTCAGAGAATGGAGGTGCGGAATGGCCCAGACAGGAGGATGATTGTTGGCCGATCCCTGCTCCTGGGGATGTTCCACCTGTGACTACTGATCTCCGCCTGGCCCCCTCAGGTTCGGAATCCGCTGGTCCTCTCAGCCCAAGCTGCAGCACCCCATAAAACCACCGGTCCTCAGACGGACCACTAGGCCAAATGCTGGTATTCCCCCTGTCGGTATGCGCAGGATGAGTGTTTGGCCTGCCATACATCGGTATACTACCACCCTGTGCATAAAAGTACAACCCTCTGGATAACAGTCAAGGCAGGGACTGCCACTCTTAAAGTGGGGGGAATATGTAAGAGACAGCCAGTGTTGTCTTAGGTTTCATTGTCTGATAAACTGTTAATGTTGAATGTATTCTGTGATTCTGTCCTTAAGACAGCAGCCATTGTAATTGTGACATGATGCTGGAGTGAGACCCCCCCCCCTATGTCAGCTTGCCTGTCTGCAGACAGAGTGTGAGCAGAGAAGCAGGAAGTGACGAGAGAGAGAGCAGCAGCCATCTTAGCAAGTGTTGTATTGAACTGGTGTGGAGATTTCTGTACAGCTAAGCTGTATCTTGGTCCAGAGACAAACAGAGTGTAAAGAGACAACAGGACTAGTGAGTCCACGTGAAAGGAACTGTGCTCAGTGGCTGATCAGTGAGACTGACATTGTGACTGTGTATATGGATACCACAGATAGAGACTCGCAGTGCTGTTGATGTACTGGACGGCACCTGCTAAACCCGGCACATCCCAGCCAGTGTATGGATTCGGCAGGACTGTCAGTGTGCTGAGTGGAATCTGCTGTTGGATTACATTGCATTCGGTTGGTTTCCCTGTCTGTTAAAGAGGACTCATCTCCCAAGATCCTGATAACCGTGAGGAGAGGACGCCACTATAAAAAAAGGACCGACTTTGGGCCCCACCGCGCGCCTACGGACTGTAAGCGGTCACCTGGACCACTGGGGAAAAGGGGTGCACCCAAATGTGAAGTCAGGGTCAGTTAGGGATAGTTTTGAGTATATTGTTCATTCAGTGTCCATACTGCAGAAGTGGACAGAGTAAAAGTAGAAACCATTGCAGAATTTGCCTTGAAATTGTTCATGCTATATTGTATATTTGCTTGTCTTTAGCCCTGTCATTTACCTTAACTAGCCTTTATTAACTATAGTAAATATATATTTTCTTGAACTACCGCGTGGCGTTCATTCTGGTGCGGAGTCCAAACCATCTGCCTTGCTCTCGGTTCACAGGGTGGTGGTTTTTTTACCGGCGGCGGTGGAGGGCGGGCCGGTAAGCGATTTAAAAATGGGGGGGGGCTTTTTTTTAAATTTTTTTAAAAAAAAGAAAAAGCTCCACTTTATTAACATCTATGGTCCCCAATCCAAGTGGGACAGGAAGTCTCTCTTTATGAGGATCAAGCCCTACCTTTTTACAAGTTGGCAGGTGGTCTTTGGAGGGAACTTCAATGCTGTCATGAGGTCCCAGGATAGGGGAGGTTCCAGAGACAAGCTGACTTACGATAGCGTCACACTTAATGGTATAGCTAGTGAGGCTCGCCTGGTGGATGTCCACATCAGGCACACCCCAGGCCACGTGGGGTTCACCTATCATAGGTAGTTGCAGGTCTAGAATAGATAAGTTTGACTTAAAGGAGGAAGCTGTCTCTTCAGCAATGTCTGTTGTTGAGGTGGAGTTCTCTGATCACTGTATGATTTTGTTTTCTCTGAGTGTTACAGAGACCCCCTGGATGGGTAGAGGCTACTGGAAGATCAATTCATCTCTCTTGGAAGAAGCGGAGATAAGACAACCCTTTGTGAACAACTCCGTGAGCAAATTGTCCAACAGTTTAAGAACAACATTTCTCAACGTACAAATGCTAGGAATTTAGGGATTTCATCATCTACAGTCCATAATATCATCAAAAGATTCAGAGAATCTGGAAAAATCTCTGCAAGGCCCAAAACCAACATTGAATGTCCTTGACCTTCGATCCCTCAAGCGGCACTGCATTATAACCGACTTCATTCTGTAACTAATATTACCACCTGGGCTCAAGAACACTTCAAAAAACCATTGCCATTGATCACAGTTCGTCTCTACATCTACAAGTGCAAGTTAAACCTCTCTCATGAAAAGTGAAAGCCATATTGTAAGGGAATTGCTAGTTGAGCAATTCCCCAATGATGTTGTAGAAACCTGGGAGGAAGGGAAAGACAGAGACAGTGAACCCTAAACTCGGCCCAGCCCCTGTCCCTGCCTACTTGCCTGACTGTTCTAGGTGACAGCCGACAATTAGGAGGTGATCCCTTCCCTGAATAAGTGACACACAAAACAAGACAAGACAAAACAACACAGAAGCGAAGTCAGCAAGCCAAAGGTCAAAGTCAGAGATATAAAGCAGTCCCAAATCGTAATCCAAAGGAGTAGTCACAAGGGAAGCCAAAGGTCAGTGGTCTGAAATAATACAGTAAGAGCAAGTAGGAAGCTAGCGAGGACAAAGTCACAGGACAGAGTACAATAGCCAGCAACCCTGTGTGGGCTGATGACCTGTATATATGAAGTCCAGGACCTGCCCCAGACTTGATTGGTAAACAGGCTATCAACCACACAGGCTAGGCTAAGATTAACTGTTAAAGGAGCAGAGGGAAACAAGGTGCAGGAGACGGGTGTGGCTGAAATCCAATTACAGAGAAGAAGTGCTAGAACAGTGTTCAGACTGAGCAACAAGAACCTTAAGCAAGAAATCAAACTGAACACGCCTCCTGCACTGCAGCGTGCAAGCAGAGGGTGGTGTAGAGACCCGAACAGGCAGAGACATTACACATATATCACCAACACCCAGAGACACCGCCAACTTCTCTGGGCCTGAGCTCATCTGAGTTGGACTGACGCAAAGTGGAAAAGTGTCTTGTGGTCTGAGGAGTCCACATTTCACATTGTTTTTGGAAATCATGGACATCATGTCCTCCAGGCCAAAGAGGAAAAGGACTGTCCAGGTTGTTATCAGCGCAAAGTTCAAAAGCCAGCATCTCTGAGGGTATGTGGGGGGGGTGTTAGTGCCCATGGCATGGGTAATTTGCACATCAGACAAGGCCCCAGACACTAGCGGATAGGGCCTACATGACTGGGGGGAGGATTAGGAAATGAAGGGGTTAAAGAAAGCAGGAGTTAGAGCGGGAAAAGAAGGGGTGGGGTCAGAGGTGTTATAGGGAAGTGCAGGGGTGAGTGTAGGATCAGTTGGAAAGTTTACAGGCATGACTGGCCCACCCGCCCGCCCTGTTTTTATTGGGTTGGTGGAGTGTTTCGGGGGGGTTAGTGGGGTGAGAGGCTTAGCGGTCAGTTGGAGGACCTCATCAGTGGTATGGGGATCCTGGTGTGGAGGGTGGAGGCCTGGAAAGTCCCCTAGTTGGGCTAGGGTCCCTCGGGGGATCAGGCTTCACGTCACTCAAGTTAAAGGTTTATCTGAGGTGGTGTTTTGCGCCTGGGTAGATTGGTGGCGCTGCGTCTCGCCATTGTTGTTCTGGTATGTTATATTGCACTAAAAGAGTGGTTAAAGTTGGGGTATTTAATAAATTGTTGTGTACAGTAATTGATATGTATTTATATACAGCCCGCTTTATGGCGGTTTATTTATCTGTTATTTATGTGTTACTGTTGTTGTTTATAATGTTTAATAAATCGGCCTGAACAGGCCAAATTTAAATCCAAGAAGGAGTCTTGGTCTTTCTTGGGGACAGGGTAAAGTTGGTAGGTAACAGTAAGAGGGGTTTCCTTGGAACATGTTAAGTGAGTACGGAGTTGAACTATATTCCTCCTCCCCAAGTCATGTGAAGGCACTATTAATGCTGAAAGGTATATACAGGTTTTGGAGCAACATATGCTGCCATCCTAGTGACGTCTTTTTCAGGGATGTCCCTGCTTATTTCAGCAAGACAATGCCAAGCCACATTCTGCACGTGTTACAGCAGCGTGGCTTCATAGTAAAAGAGTGCGGGTACTAGAGTGGCCTGCCTGCAGTCCAAACCTGTCTCCCATTGAAAATGTGTGGCACATTATGAAGCGCAAAATACAACAACAGAGACCTTGGACTGTTGGGCAACTGAAGTTGTACATCAAAGCAAGAATGGGAAAGAATTCCACCTACAAAGTTTCAACAATTCGTGTCCTCAGTTCCCGAACGCTTATTGAGTGTTAAATGGAAAGGTGATGTAACACAGCAGTAAACATGCCCCTGTCCCAGTCTTTTTGTGCCCTTATCCTAGCTTTTTTGGGACGTGTTACAGGCATCAAATTCAAAATGAGTGAATATTTGCAAAAAATAAATAAAGTTTAGCTGTTTGAACATCAAATATCTTGTCTTTGTAGTGTATTCAATTGAATGTAGGTTGAAAAGGATTTGCAAATAATCGTATTCTGTTTTTATTTATGTTTTACACTGTGTCCTAACTTCATTGGAATTGGGGTTGTACATTACATTACTTATCCTGCACTGATCCTGAGTTACATCCTATATTATACTCCAGAGCTGCACTCACTATTCTGCTGGTACAGTCACTGTGTACATACATTACATTACTTATCTTGTACTGATCCTGAGTTACATCCTGTATTATAGTCCAGAGCTGCGCTCACTATTCTGCTGGTGCAGTCACTGTGTACATACATTACATTACTTAGGCTAAGTTTGCCTCTGCGCTGGAGTCTCTTTAGAAGACTCCGTCTGCCGAAACCACCAGAAAAGATAAAAAACACTTATAAAAGACGGCGTGAGAAATAAAACATGACTGGAATAAGTATGATGAAAGTGAAAGTGAAGAGGAAACTACAAGAAGAAAAAGTGGTAGAAAAAGAGAAGAAGGGGAAGAGAGAGACAGGAGGGGTGTTTTTTATGGTCCATTACCCCACCCCCTGCTCTGCAGCCTAGTATCCTAGTAGCCAAGTATCCACGGGTGTGCCTCTTGAGACATTCTACATTCCTTATTACTGTTACCACCGTACCCAATTTTCACTGTTTCATCCACCCGGACATGATTTGGGGATCTCTTGATTATTTTACCCTTTTAGGCTCAATTATAATAATAATTAGTGTTAATTACACCAACTCAGCAAAATTATAAGATACATTAATGCTATGCCATATATCATGTATGTATTTTACGCCATTTGTCAGATCTCTGTATTTATTCCATGTTATTTTGATACTATTACAGCCTGATGAAGGGTTTGCTCAACCCAAAGCAGTAGTCATATGCCTAAATAGCTGCAGGGAAGTGAACAAAGGCCAGGAGGACCAGCGGGATTATTACAGGCAAGTATTTTTGGTGAGAATTTTTTATTATATCGACCTTCCTTGCTCATAGAGAATTTTTACTACATTCTGAACCCCCTTTAAGTATTTGGAGGTGAGGGACAATATTGTGGGGGGTGAGAATAAAGTAGTGGACACTGAGGGACCTATGTCGGATCTATGTAGGGTTGAACAGGAAGGTTTATGAATATGAATATTTAGCATGATGCAATAAGAAGGGCTGTGTAGTCAGTAGGCCAAACCGCCGACTCCAACTCTACTGCTCTATGTTTTCACAGCCCGACTATGACTCTGGTTCCAGCTCCGACTCCTTCATAAATGGTTAACAGCCATGGTTAGATAGGCGATATGTAATATGTATAATATAATACAGAATGATTCTCCATGTTATTTTGAAATCAGAGTCGGTAACTTTTTCTGACTCTGACTCCACAGTCCTGATGATAAGGCAGCTTGAATGACCATCGGAGGCGAGCACTGATGGGGCGAGGCCACTATGAGCAGAAGAGAAACGGGAACTGCACTTATACATGACATTATCCCCGCAGTTATGTGTTACCCTCTTGTATCTGCCCACTCCACCATGGGGGGCAGATGAAGTAATATTTGACTGCAGACTATACAGAACTTGTTTCTGCGCAGGAGCTGAAGACACAAAACAGGAGAACATTTCTAATCAAGATTATTTGCAAAGCTGCTTTATTTTTTTTTTCTTCATTTTTGATGCATTGGAGGAAACAAAAATAATTTATTGCAAAATTGTACATACCCTTTAAATGAGAAGATCTGAATACAACAAATTCAGAATGGAAGATGGATGTTTGCTGGCGAGGAGCTGTCTAGAGAGGGAAGGCAGACATCTTTACAATGAAACAATTGTCACCGGATGCCCTTGTTGTCTTCTGGGGTCAGTATGGCGGTATGGCCTATGGGGTGGGAATTGGGCCTTGATTTAGGGATGGAGGCGGGTGAGCAGCTTTATGACTTCACAGCTTGTATACAGTAGGTAAAGCATTGTTTTCTGTGCTTCTGCAGGATTTATTATTCCAAACTGTTCCACTTTTCGAACAATTTAGCCTTGAGCATTTTTCCTCCCACTTCGATAACCATGGGGAAAACAGCAGCGGCCACGCTCTTAAATGTGTCTACGATTGGCACATACCATTCAGGCTTTTGCAGTTGCTCCTCCTTCTCCTTACAGTCTTCGATCTGTGCCTGGTACATGTCCACTTGTCCTGTAAATCCCTGTTTTTCATAGGATTCCCGTTCCTGAGCACACAAGTGGTAAGTGCACAGTTACGCCAATGGTGGGACAACTCTTTTGCATACATTCATTTTTTTAAGAAAGAAGTCTATGAATGTCAATAACAGTACAGTATTAACAAGGCCTTAGAGTAACAAGATGTGAACAGGATCTTTCGGGAATGCAGAGTGAATGGAGTCGTACAGAGGTTTTAGAGGAACATGGTCTTATTGGAACATAGCGGAAATTCCATGTATGAACATGGTCTTATTGGAAAATAGAGGAAATTTAGTATTCCCTCTATGCCAGATAACTGGCATGGATGAGACTAGTTTGTGGGGAATCTTTGGCAAAGGGCAAAGATGCAACACTTTATTTTTTTCGGTTCATCACTCTGCCCGTTTTTATAAAAAAGTTGACAGAGCTGGGATCAAGGCAGGACGTGGATGCCTCAGCCTGTCATATTTACTATAACTCATGCCAGTAAAGCGGCACGAGTTATACTTGAAGTGTACGCCAGTCCCTGACTGACATAGATTTCACTTCTGGCACATGGGACCTCTCACCGTGCACCTTATTTTATAAGAGACTGCAGCCTCTAAATCTGATCCTTCTTGCATCATAGGGGGAAATTGCTTACGACTGATGTAGGAAATTCCAGTGTTAATAAATTTCCCTCCATTGTTAACAGGGTCTCAAAGAAATCTAATATGACCATAGACTTATATTGGTTTCAGCGTTGGGATACGTTGTGTGAGACACACTTTTTTAACCTCGATAGGAAACATTGTAGCTTAGAATTGGACATTTTACCATGTTCTACCAAGTCACCCTACAATCCTTGGTGGCTATCCATCCTTGTTTATTGGGACTCCTACAGAACAATTTCTCTTCTTAAATTCATCCTTGAAAACTTTGATGTAAGAACCTTCACAGACTTACCCGTTCCTTGTCTTCTATCACCCGCTGTAGTTCAGATATCATCAGCTTTCTTTCTTCATTAAATTTTTCGAGCATCCCCATCATATTCTCTTCTAGAGCTGTCTTCATATCTTGAAACTTCTGTTTCTTTTCAAATTCTTCCAATTCCTGCCTTCTTTGTTCCATCTCTTGAACTTTTTTCTTTGCTCTCTCCTCTGCAGAAGGAAGAATTGGGAAAAAGACGATTTTTACCTGAAGTAGGATGAAATATTGTCCAAGTCTTATGTTCTCTCTCTTCAGAGATAAACTACATACATTTCTAGACCTATGTACACACTCTGCTCTGTACTGAAACTTTAAATAGACATTGTATAGATTACTAAGTCTTATGTATGTAGCAATACCTGATCACAGCCGATTGACTCCTCTCTGTGGCCTCTGTGTATTCTCCCAGGTTGTGGGTGCTGGTCTTCAGTCCCTGACCATATGGTGTGTGTCTGCTGGCTCTTTAAGAAACTGTAAACTCTTCTTCCTTTTTACAAACCCTTCCCTACACCTTTGGGCTATTTAAATCACATTCCCCCACAGGAAGGTGCCTGAGCAATAAGGTTTCTAACTTGCTAGTTCCTGTGTAGGTATATTTTGCTACTGTTATTCTGATTGCCTATGTTTTACCTCTGTCTGTTTGCCCAAGTCTGAGCCTACTCCACCTGCCCTGACCTCTGCCTGAAAACTGTATTGACTCCATACCAGCTTCTTACGGTGTATATGAGCCCATATTGTTGACTATGTGAAGGAAGATCATACTGGAAAAAGGTGAAGAACAAAGGAATGAACAAAAAAAAATCATAAGCACAAGACTGAAAAGTCAGAAAACCCCAAACTTAAGATATGAGTAAGAACTATGATATTAATTATAACCACCAATGTGGGACCAACAGGCAATAGATTTTGGTACATGTGATCCCTTACCTTCCTGCTCCTTCTGCTTCTCAGTCAAGGCTTCATCACTTTTTAGAATAGTAAATCCTAGGGGTCCCTTAGAAGTGAGGTATTCTTGAAGCACAACTTCAGCCTACACATGTAGAAAACATACTGAAGCAATTGCTCGATAAATGGTGAACACTTAGGCTATGTGAACTTTACATCAAATTGCATAATCTCTGGTCTCTAGGGAGAATTTACATCAAATCTATCACTTAAAGCACAAATGACCAGAGAAGATCTTTATGTACTGTAGGTTATTGATTAGCCCAACTAATAAGAGCCAGTAACCATTGCACAAAAACATCACAGACTTATTGACTATTAAATCTATTCCACCAACCTGAATACCTTTCCCAGGCTCCATGTCATATTTATCCTTTATTGCTTTTATATCTTGCTTGAATTTTTCATGTCCGCCACAAATGATGTATGATCCTTTAGCTAAAGCTTCCTCGAGTTCTACGGAATGTTTCTTAATCAGGGCTTCACACACCTCCCGGGACTTTGCCTCATTCATATTACAGAACTCCTCCTTCTTCTGTTTTACCAGTTGCTAAAGGAAGAAACACATGGGCTTCAATTATTTGCTGATTTGTTTGGTCCAGACCAAAGTCAATGTGTAGATGTGTCCACACTTACCTTGCTTGAATTTGGTTGAGGACCAGAGATGAGCAAACTGATTACTAATGAGCTGGGTTCATTACTAATTTTCCATAAATTTCTGGTTTGGATGAACCTGAGAGTTTTGGGGTTCACCAACCACGAATCACTATGATACTCTGGGGTCTCTTCAGATTCCAGAGTTGGAGTCGCATGGGAATTGCAGTAAAATAATAAACACTGATACTCACCTTGTCTCACCTCTCCTGGGCTTCCTTGCCTCATATGATACTCCATCACAGTCCTCTTCAGGCCTCCTGATTGATGTTTCAGGCCCCGGAAACTTCTGAGCTCTATGATTGGGCCTCAGTGGTCACATGGGGGTGCACCAATGTTATGATGCTTGCGTCAAAGCATCATGACGTCGGTTCGCTGGACGTGACCAATGAGACCCAAACACTCGCCTTAGTGATCCCTCGAGGTCCATGTCAACACCCAGGAGGCTAGAAGATGACTACAGATGACCTCGATGGAGCCCATGAGAAGTATGGAAAGGTGAGTAACAGTATTCATCATTTTACCACATCTCCCTTGGGCTGAAGAGTTCCCAGAGTATAACAAAAGCACTTTCAGTTCTGATGGCAGAAGTTTTGTTCCATATGAAACCAATGGTTCACCAATCTTTATTAAGGACTCATGACATATTAACAAAATCCGTAACCACTGGTGGTCACACATGGGCACATATAAGATATAGGGAAAAAAAAGCCAAGATGGAAGGTAAGGAAGAACACATCAGACATTTTCTGGTCTAGCTATGGATGGACTATATTCTATATGTGGGATCTTAGGTGGGTTTGAGTCACAGTTAAGAGCTTTTCTGATTTGTTGTTAAAAACCTATCTTTGTTTCCTCCAAGCTTTCCTCATAATAATACTTGTCCAATCCTTTTGGAGTAATGAGATGTAAAACACTTGAATAACACCGAGAAGGACCAATAAGGGATACTATGTTATTAGACATTAGACTCACCATAAATTCTGTCTGATATTTGTGTTCTGTGTCCTTAAAGGACCTTTTCAAAAATTTCTGAAGAGCTTTATTTTCACACTGTCTGCTGAGCTCAAGGAACTGGTTCAGAGTGTCGGTGGGGAAGACAACGCTTTCCTTCATCCTGGTCTCATAATGTTGTATAGCCTCCTGAACAAACCCCTTGTTTTCTGTGTCAGACAACATATGGGCCGCGTCCTCCATGCAGGCCATATTGGAAGTCATTATTGCTTCAGTGTAACTTTTTGTCAAATGACCAAGTTCTGACAAAAAAATGTTCTATATAAATAGATGAACTAATAAATTGCCATAATGAAGGTGGGCACATATTTACTAAGTTATTAATGGGAAATGATGAAGAATCCAGAAAACTTTACAGTAGGATTGAGATAGTAGTGTACAGATATCCATTGGGGATAGTAGTCTACTCTTAGGTGAGGATAGCAGTTTATGTTTAGGTGGAGATATTGGACTACTCTCATGTGGAAATAGTGGTCTACTCTGAATGGTAGCTTCCTATTAGGTGGAGTTATTACTCTACTCTCATGAGCGAGTATAGTAGTCTAATCTCAGGTGGGGATATTAGTCCACTCTCAGTTCTGGATATTAATCTATCTTCAGGTGAGGATAGTAGTCTATGCTTAGATGGAGATATTTGACTACTCTCAGTAGTATTTATCATACTCTGTAGGAATATTAGCATATTTTTTGAGGGGTGTTATTAATTTATTTTGCTTACTTATGTAGCCATCATATTTCACAGCGCTTTACAGATATTACCAACACATTCCATATCAAAATTCCCTATCAGTATGTTTTTGGAGTGTGGGAACATGCACAAACACAGGGAGAACATACAAACTCCTTGTTGGCTAGATTCGAACGTAGGACTCCAGCGCAGCAGGACATCAGTGCTAACCACTGAGCCATACTGAGTCTACTCTCAGGTGGAAATAACAGTTTACTCTCAGGTGATTACAGTAGTGTACCTTCAGGTGGAGATAATGGACTACTCTCGGGTGGGAATATTAGTCTACTCTCGGGTGGAGATGTTAGTGTACTCTTAGGGGGGAGTTCACACTACCGTTACTAAAGTCCGTTGCTGTCTTCCGTTATTCCGGACTTTAGCTTTGTAACGGAAGATAAAGTCCTGCATGCACGACTTTATCTTCCATTACAAAAGTAAACAAACATTACAGAAGCTAGCATCCGTCATGTTACTTACATTGGTGTCAATGAGAACGGACACAGAATCAGTCTGTGACTGTTCTCTGTGACAGCTAAGGTCCATTGCTGTTATCCTATGATGGAAGACAGCAACAGACTTTAGTAACGGTAGTGTGAACTCTCCCTTAGCTGTAGATATAATCTACTCTCTAGTAGAGATATTAGTCTACTTTTAGTTGGGAACAGTAGTCTACTCTCAGGTGAAGATGTTAGTATACTTTTAGGTGGAGATACAGTGGGGAAAAAAAGTATTTAGTCAGCCACCAATTGTCATCATAGGTAGCAGGGGGACATGTCTGGCACTGCAGGATCTGAGTCCCTGGCAGTGTAGTGTGTTACTGACGGTAGCCTTTGTTACGTTAGTCCCAGCTTTCTGCAGGTCATTCACTAGGTCCCCCCCGTGTGGTTCTGGGATTTTTGCTCACCGTTCTTGTGATCATTTTGACCCCAAGAGGTGAGATCTTGCGTGGAGCCCCTGATGGAGGGAGATTATCAGTGGTCTTGTATGTCTTCCATTTTCTAATTATTGCTCCCACAGTTGATTTCTTCACACCAAGCTGCTTGCCTATTGCAGATTCAGTCTTCCCAGCCTGGTGCAGGTCTATAATTTTGTTTCTGGTGTCCTTCCACAGCTCTTTGGTGTTCACCATAGTGGAGTTTGGAGTGTGACTGTTTGAGGTTGTGGACAGGTGTCTTTTATACTGATAACAATGTCAAACAGGAGCCATTACTACAGGTAATGAGTGGAGGACAGAGGAGCCTCTTAAAGAAGAAGTTACAGGTCTGTGAGAGCCAGAAATCTTGCTTGTTTGTAGGTGACCAAATACTTATTTTCAACCATAATTTGCAAATAAATTCTTTAAAAATCAGACAATGTGATTTTCTAGATATGTTTTCTCATTTTGTCTCTCATAGTTGAGGTCTACCTATGATGACAATTACAGGCCGACCTCATCTTTTTAAGTGGGAGAACTTGCACAATTGGTGGCTAACTAAATACTTTTTTCCCCCACTGTATTAGTCTACTCTTAGGTGGGAATATTGATCTATTCTCAGGTGAAGATGATAGACTAATCAAATGGAGATATAGTCTATTTCAGGGGTAGGCAACCTTCGGCACTCCAGCTGTTGTAAAACTACAACTCCCAGCATGCATGCTTGCTCTGCTGTTCTTGGAACTCCCATAGAAGTGAATGGAACACGTTGGGAGTTGTAGTTTCACAGCAGCTGGAGTGCCGAAGGTTGCCTACCCCTGGTCTATTCTCTGGTGGGTATAGTAGTCTGCTCTCAGATTGAGTTATATTAGTTAGTCATATATTATATTAGTTTACTGTCTGGTGGGGATATTGGTCTAGTCTCAGATGGAGATATTAGTCAACTCTCAGGTGGAGTTATTAGTATACTTTTAGGAGGAGATATTATTCTCTCAGGTGGAGTTAATAGTCTACTCTCAGTTGGGGATATTTGTCTATTCTCAGGTGGAAATATAGTTACTGTCTGATGGGGATATTGGTCTACACTCAGGTGGAAATATTAGTCTACTCTTATGTAGGGATATTGGATTACTCTATGGTGTGGATAGTAGTCTACTCTCTGGTGGCAATGTTAATCTACTCTCTGGTGGGGATATTGATATACTTTTAGATGGAGATATTAGTCTACGCTTAGGTGGGGATATTGGTCTAGTCCAGGATGGGGATAGTAGTATACTCTCAGGTGGAAATATTAGTCTCCTCTCAACTGGGGATACTGGTCTACTCTTGGGTGAGGATATTATTCTACTCTCCACATGTGTTAACAAATGGAATCCCTTGAATGTTGAATCTACTCACGGTTTCCAGTAATGTTGATGGAGCCTATAATTTTTTTCACTTCAGCTTCCCGGAAGATGTAGTTACAGAACCGCTTTGTCTGCTCCAAAAATTCAGGTTTCAATTGACTCTCAGAAATAGTATCCATGTTCTGAAGGTCTTCTTTTTCTGAAGATGGCTGATCAAACACAAAGCACTTGCGGCTCTTGAAGTACATGCGGAGACATTTCCTTGGTCTATTAAAATTCACATCCCTGATTGTTTTTTCTGCTGTATAAAGACAAAAAAAAAACCCCAAAAAAACTATATATAGGTGTCCTCAGACCCCAGAGTATAATAATTAGAGGCCAAGGGGAGGTAACTAAAAATAACAAACGCTTATACTGACCTTACCTCATGTCTCCTGGGTATCCTCACTCCGTAAGGCTCTCTTCAGCATCTTCTTCAGTTCTCTTCTGCTTGCGACTGAGGTCACACGTCCCAGGAGTCACTGGGGCATGTAACGACTGAGGGCGGAAGAGCCCTGAAGAGTATGGTGGGGCTGGTCAGAAGCCCAGGACAGTTCAGTATAAGTATTTATTATTTTTAATCACCTCCTCTGGGCAGGTCTCCGTTGGAAAGAGGCCCGGCGGCATATACATACATCACATAACGGCATGTACATACATCACTTTCCATTAAGGTGATGTATAGAGGTCAGGGAACCAGGCTTTCCCCAACCGCTATAATGGTGGTCTGGGGCCCCAGCCATCACCAGCAGGCCCCAGACCCCTCTGGGCCCGGTTGTATCCCCTGCAACCATGATTGTTACACCCCTATAAGGGACATTATACTGTGTAGTTAGTGGTAACATGAACAAGATTTGTTTTATTGTTAAAACACTATTCTCTGTGTTATTTCTGCACGCTGTGGCTGGAGAAATAAAGCTCCTAAGGTCAGTTTTGAACCTGAAGTGCCTGTGTGGAGCTGAAGTTCTTGGATGTGCTAACCATCTGAGGCTGGAGATGGTGACCCTGTGAACTGTTTAACCCCTAGGTCGTGTCATATGGTGGAGGATGCTTTGGGCATAAAATAGCTTATGGACTTTGTTGCTGCACTGATAGAATTTAAAGAGCCAGAAGCCTGATTTAGATATTTGAGACCCAAATTGAAAACATACATTAATCAAATCATACATAAAGAGTGTTGACATCTCATTGTCCTGGGTCAAAGCAATACTAGAACTTCAAAAAGAGACTAAATTGGAGGAGATCATTAACCACTTCTGTACTGGGCCAATTTCTGGTCCAGGACCAGACACATTTTCGGGTTTTTTTGTATATGCAGTTTTGAGGGCTGTAACATTTTTATCATTTGCGTTATTCAACTAATTTCTGCGTCTTTTTCGGTGACACATAGGGCTTTATTTTTATGTTGTTTTTATTTTTGCATGTGTTTTCATTTTTTTTTATATCCGGGAAAATATAAACAAAAGAGGAGGGACAACCTGTCTGTTTTTCACTTTTAATTGTTTTTTAATTTAATAACACAAAGTGCTACTAAAAACTTTATAAAATATTTTTTCCTCTCTGTTACGGTAATTTAAATTTTTTATGGTGTCATTGGGGGTGGGGCTATAGCCTGTACTAAGGGCATTTTATTAGAGTATTATTTATTTTATTTTTTTTAATGATTTTATTTACATTTTTTTTAACTTTTCTATTCATTTTTAAAATTTTTTTTTTTTTTTTTTTTTACATTGTGTCCACATAAGGTCATAATAGACCTTTGGGGACATCTGATTACGTTTTTTTTTTTTTTTTGTGGGGGAGGCTGATTTCCCCTGTAACTGGGGCTGGTACATTTAGCTCCAGTTGAAGGAGGAATACAGCCTCTTGCACGTTACTACAGAGCTGATCTGGGTCCTGTAGGATCCAGCAGCTCTTACAGACGCTGATCCCGGCAGATCATGTGACCGCCGGGTCAGAGGGGAGCCTCAAGATGGCGCTGCCCATAGCGGTGTGTACACAGCAATCGGGAAGGTAATAAACCTTCCCTGTCTTCTCTCTGGGATCTCCGGCTGAAGTTACAGCTGGCTCCCCATATAGTTACAACCCCGCCCATATAGTCTATGGGCGGTCCGGAAGTGGTTAAGCAATTAGTGCAGGCCAACCTCCGACAAGAGCGAGCAATGGAGGCTCATCAGAAAGAGATGCTTTGCAGCTGCACGCTAAGCAAGAGGAGACTAATTGCCTGCTCATAGAGCAAATTGCAGCATTGAAAGAAGCAGTGCCTGTCCAGCAAGTAGTGTCTGTGTCAGGAGAAAGCTCTAATGGTGGTGAGCTAAAAGCCGTGCGGAAGGCTATGTATTCAGTGTTACAGAAAGTGACTGCTGAAGAAGAGAAGGCCCTAGACAATAGGGGATAGGGCCTACATGACAGGGGGAGGATTAGGAAACTAAGGAGTTAACAGAATGAGGAGTTAAAACGGGAAAATTAGGGGTGGGATGAGAGGTGATATAGGCGAGAGATGAGAGCAGGGGTGAGTCTGAGGTGAATTAGGAAAGTTTGCAGACAGGAATGGCCCTCCCTATTTTTGTGTATTGTTGTGTAGGGTAGGCGGGGGATTGGTGGGTGTGAGAGGCTTAACGGTCATTTGGAGGACCTCATCAGTGGTATGGTGATCCTGGTTTTGAATGAGAAGGTCTGGAAAGTCCCCTAGTTGGGCTAGGGTCCCTCGGGAAATCAGGCTTGAGGTCATTCAAGTTAAAGGTTTACCCGAGGTGGGTGTTTTGCGCCTGGGTAGATTGGTGGCAGTGCCTCTCGCCGATGTTGGCTGGGTTTTATATTGCACTTTAAGAATGGTTAGAAGTCAGGGTAATTGATATATAGTTGTGTAAAGTACATTATATATTTATACACCGCCCGTTTTATGGTGGTTATTTATCTGTTATATGTGTTACTGTTGTTGTTTTACAATGTGTTTAATAAATCGGCCGGAATAGGCCTAATTTTAAATCCAGAAGGAGTCCTGGCCTTTCTTGGGAATGGTGGGGTATACGGATATAAGAACAGGGGGTTGTCGAGGTAAGTTCATACGGAGTGAAACTATATTCCTCCTCCCCGAGTCATAATGTAGAAGCCTGTTTAAGTACGCTTGAAAGGGGGGGTTGTTTTCCAGTGGCAGAAAGAGACAAACTGCCATCTGCAGAATGGGCAGATGTCTTGGCACCATATCTGGTTTGGGTGTTACAAAAAGCCTATTTTGACATAACTCAGGAACATGGCAATGACTATCACTTGCTAAAAGCGGAGATCCAGATTCCATCTCACTGTGAGAACTTGCAGAGTCCATGATGGAAATGAAATGGCCACTGCATTCCCAGTTATTTGATCTGCTGCATCTGGTGCGTAAATGGCTTCAGCTTGAGTCCTTGATTCCATGCGCATGAATTCACACAGATTCAACATTAATAACAGCAGAACAGATCTCCCAGTGGCCGCACATTTCTCTGGAGAAGACCACTCTATTGAAGATTTGCGGGTTGTGGTTTTAATGGGACATTTTAAGATGCAGAGAGAGAGGAAGGAATGCGAATACGTTAATGCAAAAATTTCATACTCTGCAATTTGGACTTAATATTCATGCCAGTTTCATGTCACACTATGTATGACCTGTGAGGGTCACAAATCACCACCTTATTGCAAACAGATAACAGATCCCTCTGTCACGCACCACAACTTTCCAGATTTTCTTCTCTACTTAGATTGCATTTTAGGTTTTTTTAAGGACTCTAAGATCCTTTGCAGACCCATGTCTTTAGGGTATATAAAATCTGTGAATTTTCAGTTTCTTGTATAACACCTTGTCTGATGAAGGAAGCTAGTACTTCCGAAAGCTTACCATCAAATATACTCGTTTTAGCCTCTAAAAGGTATTGCCTGATTTCTTCACTCTTCCACTACTTTCAATGGCTAACACGGTACAACATTATATTACTATCAAATGAAATGATGTAATAATACTCCTTTTATTTATTTTTTTTGGCATTAAATAAAAGGATTATTACTACGTCCTTTCGTTTGGATATTCGTAAGAGGGCGCCCAGAGCCTGAGTATCTTTTCCTGGAGCAACTTAACTCAAAAAAGGCCTGATAGTAAGGGACACTATTCTGTGTAGTATCTTTGCACACTTTGGATGGAGAAATAAAGCTGCTGAGGTCAGTTCTGAACCTGAAGAGCCTGGGTGGAGCTGAAGTTCTTGGATGAGCTAACCACCCTAGGCTGAGATGGCGATCCTGTGAGCTGTTTGTCACAATATATATATATATATATATATATATATTCCTATATATAATTTTACTTATGAGGCTGGTAACTACTTGTACACTTTAACCTCTTCAGGACCTCCAGGTGTCTTCTTAATACTTACGGTATCTCAGCTTTAGAGCGTTCTCCAGATATTCATCCTCCGTAACTGGTTTCCCATCCACATTAAGTTTCAAATAGAAATCTCTCACAGCCCAAATGAAAATGGGAAAATGCAGGGAAAACTCTGCCTCCTCGTCCTCATTGTTTTGAGATTTCACCCTGATTAGTTCTGCAATATCTCTCAAAATTCTATTGAGTGTTGATAAGGAAATACAGCCAAATTATATCATATTATTTATGTATGTACCAAAAAAGTGTACGAGGTTTAGAAATCAGAATGGATGGGCCTTGAGTTTATGGTAAGTCTAAATTGTCCGGTTTGGACTATACATTGGACTCTGCTTCTATATACACACATGGACAAAATTGTTGGTACCCCTCGTTTAATGAAAGAAAAAGTCACAATGGTCACAGAAATAACTTGAATCTGACAAAACTGGAATTTGCCAAACTACATGTTGACAAGCCACAAAGTTTCTGGGAGAATGTCCTATGGATAGATGAGACAAAAATCAAAATTTTTGGCAAGGCACATCAGCTCTATGTTCACAGATGGAAAAATGAAGCATATCTTGAAAAGAACACTGTCCCTACTGTGAAACATGGAGGAGGCTCTGTTATGTTCTGGGGCTGCTTTGCTGCATCTGGCACAGGGTGTCTTGAATCCGTGCAGGGTACAATGAAATCTCAAGACTATCAAGGGATTCTAGAGAGAAATGTGCTGCCCAGTGTCAGAAAGCTTGGTCTCAGTCGCAGGTCATGGGTCTTGCAACATGATAATGACCCAAAGCTAAAAACACCTAAGAATGGCTAAGAGGAAAACATTGGACTATTCTGAAGTGGCCTTCTATGAGCCCTGACTTAAATCCTATTGAGCATTTTTGGAAGGAGCTGAAACATGCCATCTGGAAAAGGTACTCTTCAAACCCGAGACAACTGGAGCAGTTTGCTCATGAGGAGTGGCCAAAATACCTGTTTTTAAAAAATCCTGTTGAAGCATGGTTGAAAAGCAATGTCTGACTTTCATTTGTTCATTTTCATAGAATTTTTATATATTATTACTTTTGTCCGATTCAAGTTATTTCTGTGACCATTGTGGGTTTTTCTTTCACTAGACGAGGGGTACCAACAATTTTGTCCACGTGTGTATATCTCTGCCTTTGGAAATTAGTCAAATGATGCAAAAAATATTGTACATTTTTTTGAGCCTGGTCCTGAAAAGACAGTTCACTGGAATTTTATCATGCCTCTTTTTAGGGTCATAGTAACAAATCCTGTAAGACTGAATACAGACAGTGTCCATTCAGTTCAGTCTATTATCCTTCAAGGTTGATCCAGTGGAAGGAAAAACCCTATAAATTAGAAAACAATTTTCCACATGATTAGCAGAAAAAAAAAATCCATCCTGACTCCAAATCGGACAATGAGATAAATGGATCAATGACAGGGCTGGAGGGCTAAAGGGGAAGCGGAATTAGTAGACAGCCGAGGGCAGGAGCGTGGTTTGGTAAGTAAATAGCAGCCATTACCTGTTGAAGTAATTCAGCATGTAGAGGCCTAAAGTCAATTTGGGGGGCACTTACTGCATCAGGGTTAATAAATGGGCAGTATACTGTGTGGGGGACCAGTAAAAGGGGCATTTACTGTGTGGATGCAAGTAAAGGAGGCAGAAAACTGTATGGGGGCCAAAAAGGCAGTAATATGCTGTGTATGGGTTAAGTAAGAGGCCCCCTTAATGGCGCCCATAAACCATATGGGGGGCCAATATGGGGGGTGTTATACTGTGTGGGAGGCCCGAAAAGGGGGCATTATATCATGTAGATGCCAGTTAAAGGTTCATTATACTGTGTCGGACTGGAAGGGGGGGTGCCAGTCAAAAGTTTGTTATGGGGCCTGGTCTTTGCTAGTTACACCCCTAAGCAGTGACTTATCTTCCGAAATCTAGTACCCGTAATTTGTAATATTATTGAGATCAAGAAAGGCATCAGAATCTATTTTGACTTTTTTATGAGCTCACCACAGCAGCATCCTCTGGTAGAGAGTTCTATAGTTTCACTAGACTTACAAAAAAAGTTCTTATACTAAATAATCCCCTGGCCTAACCTTCCATTACCTCTTTTGGGCCTTCTTGCGGTATCTAGCGCTCTCTTGGTGACGTCATGCACCTGGGGTTACTGCTGACGCATGTGATTGGGCCACCAGTGGTCACATGGGCATGCCGAGCATCATGACATCACCAAGGAGGCAGGGAGTGATCGCTGGACACCACGAGGAGGCCCAAGAAAGGTAATGAAATGTAAATATGAATGTTTTTATTTTTTACACCCACCTGCTCCTCCACCTATTATACTCTGGGTCCTAAAGAGACCTCAGCAGCATAGCTTACGCTGTGTTAGACACTATGTTTTATAGATATAGTCCTAGGAGCCCTGACAGTGTCATACACTATGTTTTATAAATAGGTTCCTAGGAGCCCTGACAGTGTCTCTCGTGCTGTAATGTTAGGGACAGCGTATCTACAGAAACATTCCGGTCTTGCTAGAATTAAGTTAAATTTATCATCCATTGTTGTCATTTTCTGTTTTCCAATATCTTCATCTTCTGACTACCAACATTTGTACCATCCATTTGTAACATCATCTGACTTTTGAACTGTTACCGTTTCATTTATTTGTATATTTAACTTCTAGTATTGTGGTAAAGTGCTCCATAAATTATTTTATTTTAACTGTCCAGTTGTTGCAAAATTTAGCCCTATTGTAAGTTCTAGGGATAACCAGGAGTCCCTGGAAACACTGTTCGTACTCACCAAAGACCCCGGAAAGGGGACTGTTATGGGTGAAGTCCAGTTCTGTAGCCTTTTGACCATCCAGAATAACTACAGGCATGTTAATGTAGGACGTGACCCTACCCGAATCTTTCTCTAGTACTGGAGAATTTTCAGAAACATTGGACATCACTCCAGAGGACTTGGCCCATTGACTTGGGTTTTCAACAGGTGAATTCTGCAGGGCTCAACTGATTGCTAGGCCTTTGTTATGAGGAGGAGTTGACTAGGTGAGACTCCTTTTAGCATCTGGGCTACATCTATATCTATCTATCTAATCTCTTCATATGGATATGACCCTCAGGCCACTCTATTCTATTGTAAACCTCTAAGGTCTTTTATTATCTTTCCAAATTTTCCTCCACACAGTGTAATGTCCCATTGTGGCTCCCTACTGTATTCGTTACAGATATTACAAAAATTTTGGGTTCAACAGAATCTGAAATTTTTGGGGTACACTAACCATGAACTATTATTATACTCTGGGGTCCAGAGTATAATGATCGGAGGCCCAGGAGAGGTGACATAAAAAACAGTGTTGCTCACCTCTCTTGGGCTCCTGCTTGACTCTGGCCCTACTTTTCTTCAATGACGTCACAGACATGGGTTACGCTGGCATCATCGTGTCGTCATGCCAGCCTGACCCAAATGACATCTCTGATGTCACTAAAGAGGTTCGAAGACAGCAGGGAGTCCTGCCGGAGCCCAGGGGACAGAAGTGTTTTTTTTTGTTTATAATGTTTGCTCACCTCCCCTGGGCCTCCAATCATTATAGTCAGGGATCTGAAGAGACCCTGAAGTATAATAGCAGTATCAGTTCGGCCGTATTTGGTTTGAATGGAACCGCCAGATGAATCTTGCGAGGATTGCCAAACAAATAACCTGTGGCCTTACTCGCAGATCTCCGCTCCTGCTCACAGCTGCCTCCACTTGCCCTTCTGCCCTCCAGGGGGCCCTGTGCGTCCCATATCAGTGATGTGTTATGGGAAACACGGGTCCCCCTGGAGGGCAGAATGGGAAGCAGAGGTGGCTGTGAGCAGGAACGGGGATCAGTAAGCAAATTAGGGCCATTACCTGCTGGGGTTATCCCAGCAGGTAATGGCCTATAAAAAAAAAAAACAAAGAAAAAAAAAATGGCAGGGGCCCACCGGGCTCCCTAAGGTCCCGGGCTGAGGAGGTAGTTATGCCACTGGAACCTACATGTCTATGAACTATGACCTTGTGACTGATGCAGAGATGCCAAACTATAGAGAATATACTGTATATATACCGTTCCTGAAATACAGTATTCCCAAAAAATGACCTGCATTAGCCAATAGAAGCCTGCAAATCTTTCACTCATATTCCAACTGCCATACACACGGTCACATGTCTCCACATACACACAATTTTACTCCAGGTTTCCAAAACAACCCAGCCATTTTTCTTCACTGCTGTAGATCAGCTTTAAAGGGGCAGGGCGCTGTGGATGACACTGTTACACAAGGTCACATACACACAGCTTTACTCCAGGTTTCCATAACAATTGATCGCAGGTTTTTCAATGATATCCAAACTGAGATACACATGATCACATGACGCTTATGGACCAATGGAAACTCACAGGTTCTTCAGTCTTGACATACACACAGCTTTACACCAGGTTTCCATAGCAACCAAGTTATTTATGACCTGTATTAGTCAATAGCAGTTTGCAGGTCCTTAAATATTCAGTCGTATGACGTGTATCAGCCAATATAAGTTCACATTTAATTTACCAGGTTTCCATAACAACACAGCCATAAATAGACTGTACCTATACTGGACTGCCATACTGCATGTCAGCATTCTTATAAATTGAAACGTATTTAAACTACACACAAACGACATACAAAATAGACCAGTGACAATTCTTATGGAGCCACTAAACAAACAAAAAATGAGATATACCCGTGCGAAGCCGGGTCCTTCTGCTAGTATATATATAAATAATGATTATATTTTGAACCCATCTGTAAGAGGAAGATCTCAGGAGCTAAACTGGTGACATAGTGGCATAACCTTGGTGAAGTTATGACCCTAGACCTTGATCAAATGTTCACTTCTATACAATGTAATTGAATGTAAACTTTTATGTAACTTCTTGAAAGGATACTTCAACTTGTCTATGGCATCTTGGTCAATTGTCCCCTTGCTATTATACACCAGAGCGCTACTCAGGAGAACAGCGAGGCTGAAGATCCAGATGTCATTTTTCTTGTCCCCCTAAGAAAGAAAAAAGTTCTTAATGGAAGAATTTAACAAAGCCATGTAAGCAGGTCATATATGCCAAACCTCTAAAGGTTTGCAACATTTTCCTAGTTTTCAACTATGGTGCCCAACTGTGGGGGCCTGGGCCTGTGTCAGATTGATCATATAGTAATTTATGGTGTAAATTATAGCAGAAATGTAGGCTAGCATGTAGCATTTGCCTTCCCGCTGACTCATGGATTCTTGGGGTCTATTTTCCTTTGACTTTGGAAGTCCTATAAAACCAAAGGAAAAAATTACTTGTCTTAGAACCATTTATGTCTTACAGTCTAAATATTGTTAATTTTCCATCAATAACTTTAGTTGTAGAAGATTTGGTAAACTCAAACACTAGAGGGTACCGGTAGCTGAGGGTGATGAGACCACTCAGAATCTGTGCATCCAACCATGATAGAATCTCTCCAATGGTCATGATTGAGTCCTAATGTTTGGGTGGAATCTCCTGTTGCCCAAGAACTATCCATGGAAGCTTCATACATTGACTTCACCTTCTCCACATCATCCAGACCTTCGGTGTCCAGCAGAACCAGCACATGGTTTGCCTTAGTAGGATGAGGAACGCACCACATCCAGATGCCTTTGGTCTTGGCTTGCACGTTGTAGCCCAGGTTGAATCCTGTAGATGTTAAATATTGAAAATCTTTATTGAAACTAGAATATTTGGTGTGAAGTGAAGGTGTACACCTATGCAGGGTAGAACTGATAATTTTGTTGACAGTACTGCACCTTTCTTGGCTCCAGCTAATTTGTTCATCAGGTAGGACTTTCCCGTTCGATATGGGCCGACTATTGATACCACCACCACCGGCTGGCTGATTCTGGTCAGGATGTTTATGGCTTCTGGATTCACAGCAAGCTTTCCATCCTTGGTGTTCTCAATCAGACACAAAGGGCTCTCCAACATCACTTCGAGTGACAAGTAAGCGTAAAATAAAGAGTTAATCACGATGATGAATTATATCGTTACATTGTGGCTAGATATTGTTCTCCACCACTAGGGAAACTCACAATATACTGGTGCGTAGCTTGGGTGGGCCTTATGACTGGGAATGTTAAATGGTGGGAAGGAATGGGTTAATTTAGAAAGAATTGGAGGGTTATAGCCATTGGTTGTGAAGTCATGCTAAGATTAGAAAGGAAGGGAAGGAGGTATATGAGGCAAGGGGAATTATTGTACCTGATCAGTTGGGAGGGAGACTCTGAGGGGGTGTAATATACAGGAGGGGTGGGGTCTTCAGAGAGCAACGCCCCATCAACCCATTTGCCCATTTTTGTCTTGTATCATCTGTTGTGCTTATCATTGCCCTATGGGGAAGTTTGTTGCTACATAGGGCAGGAAAGGGGTCTCAAAAACATGTACATCATGTGAGGATTAGGGACCATTGCAGATTTGGGGAGTCTACCAGGATATGCTTTGTTGTATTGAGTTGATGGGAGAGGCTCCAGGGTGGGTAGGGGTCTCAGAGGAAGGATAACTTTTGGCAATATTAAGCAGGAGGTACCCTTGAATCAGTTTGGTGTGGCTCAGAGATGAAAGGAGGTGTTGATGCTGTAAGTGAAATATGGTGGACCTTGTGTACTGTATATACAGCATAGTCTGCCATTATCAAAGTCATGAAGATATATTACCAAGGTAATCCACACAAAACAGTGTTTCGGGGACGAATATTTACTTTAAGGGCAAAGTTCTGTTCAACCTAATGTCACGGGAATGAAAGGATACAACAAATAATTTACGGGGGGTTCCCCATTGTAGTAAGGAGGGGAGGGCTATAAAACAAATATGTGCTTATACTTACCTGCATCCTCCTCTTCATTCCACGCTGGGCCGGCTTTCATTTGAGAGCGGTGTTTGGCCTATCAATGTGATGTCACCGCTGCAGACACTTTGTATATAGACATATCAGTGTAGCTGACAGCCGGCCCAGCTTAGGAATGGAGGAGAGGATGTGGTTAAGTATATACGCCCATTGGTTTTATAGTTCTCACTTCCTGACTGCATGTAAACTTTTATTCCCAGACAATCCCTCTAATGCAAGGGTGGTTACGTGTCCCCTGTGTCTCTATGACTTATTAACATACCTTCATGTTCCTCACACCCACCGGACAAAGTCATTACAGCTACACGCAGTCCACTACAGCGGCCACAGATATTGTACAACCATATAAGTGCAGATGTAGCAGTGCTGAGTTTGTCATTTGGCCCTTGCAATCTGTCTGTGGTGATATATAGGACTACAGGCAAATAACAAATCCAACTCTGCTACATGTGCTGAACCCAGCAGCGCTCTGCTATATAAGGAGACATTACATGGTGACAGATAATGAAAGCGATTACCGGAGGATCCTGACATGGCGCAGAGTCAGGACGTCTAGAGGCAGAAGAGATCCGTACAGACCAAGTGTGGGTGGGGGACAAAGGAGAAGAGAAACTGAAAGGAGAAACCAGAACAAAGATCAAAAGTCGCCTCCCTGTTATTATCTGATGCCTCAGCAGAAACTGTGGACAAGACAGTAGAAAATATTCATATAAACATTGATGTCAGACACCCTGCAGAGGTGAACGTCCTCAGGGGCACAGTATATATAGATTCATCGCGCCCTGCCCGTATATAACTGTGCGGATCAACGGTGTCCCTATTGAAGCCCTTGTAGACACCGGATCACAAGTCACTACCCTCAAAAAGCATGTTTTTCTCCAGCACTGGGACATCAGAGACTTATCCAGAGACCTTGATGACCGGAAACTGTGTGTCCTGGCTAGTAACGGCCAACCTGTCCCACAAGTGGGCTACTGGGAACCCACCATCCAGATTGGCGACTGTCGTCTCTCTAAACAAGGCGTAATTGTCACAGGGGTAGAAGAGGAGAGCTCCGCTGCCCTGGTGCTAGGCATGAATGTCCTGCGAAATTGTTTTGATGACATAATCAGTGCCCTGCATGTTTCTCTCTCCACCGCTTCTTCTTTCCACAGGAAAGCTATTCAGCACCATGTCAAGGTGTTGGTGGCGCATCAGAGGTTCGTTAACCGCAACGGAGAGATCTGCCGTGTCCGGATTCGGGACACTCATCCTGTGACCTTATCAGCCAACTCAGAGACGATCGTCTGGTGCCACGCTCGTCCTGGTGTCAAGAATGAAGACTATCAGGCTCTCCTGGAACCTATCCAGCTGGAGGCACAACCCCTGGTAAAAGCTGCACGGAGTCTCGTGACCGTCTCCAACGGTAAGATACCAGTACGCCTCATCAACATGAGTGACACACCTGTGAGCCTCTACAAGTTCACACCAGTCGGCCAATTGCACCAGCTGTGCCCTGCAGACGTACTTGCTGACACAGCTACGGCAACTCAACGGTCTGCTACCACCACACATCACACTGATAGGGCCAACCCGTCACCCTGGTGGACTGAACTTAACGTGGGAGATGCTAACACCCCTCCTGAATGTATCAACGGTGTTATCAATATGGCCAAGCGTCATCACCACGCTTTCAGCAAGCACCCCTTGGATTATGGAAAAACCACCCTGATCCAGCACCGCATCCTTACTGGTGACCATCCGCCTATTAAAGAGCGACATCGACCTGTTCCCCCTGCGATGTATCAGCCTGTTAAACAGTTACTCAGGGAAATGAAGGATGCAAACGTCATTAGAGAAAGCCAAAGTCCCTGGGCTGCACCACTGGTCCTGGTGAAAAAGAAAGATGGTTCCATTCGGTTTTGCGTGGACTATAGAAAGCTCAATGATGTCACCCACAAAGACGCTTATCCTCTACCACGCATAGAAGAATCCTTAACTGCTCTCGGCTCAGCTGCCTACTTCTCTACCCTGGACTTGACCAGCGGCTACTGGCAGGTCCCCATGGCAAATGAAGACCGGGAGAAAACGGCCTTTACCACCCCCATGGGCTTGTATGAGTTCAACAGCATGCCCTTTGGACTTTGCAACGCACCGGCTACGTTCCAGAGACTTATGGAAAGGTGCTTGGGTCACGTGAACTTTCAACATGTGCTGTTATATCTCGATGACGTCATCATCTACTCCAAATCCTACAAAGAACACTTACACCACCTCTCTGAAGTGTTCCAGGTGCTGACAGAGCATGGACTTAAAATCAAACCCTCCAAGTGCCATCTCCTCAAACCTCGTGTTAATTACCTAGGGCATGTCGTCAGTGCAGAAGGTGTGTTACCAGATCCAGACAAAGTGTCCGCTGTCGCAGATTGGAAGACGCCCTCTACTGTGAAGGAAGTAAGAAGTTTCCTGGGCTTCGCAGGCTATTACCGCCGATTCATTCCCCACTTCGCACAAATTGCTGAACCTCTGACAGAGCTGCTTCGGGGGATGCCCTAAGGAACAATACAATCATAGATTGCCAGTAGAGTGGTCTGAACGACAAGAAACCGCCTTCCAAGCGCTAAAAGCACTTCTCACCCAACCTCCTATCCTGGCCTATCCGGATTACAGTCAACCCTTCCGGCTATATACTGATGCCAGCTTTCAAGGACTGGGTGCTGTCCTGTCTCAAGTACAAGATAACCGTGAGCGAGTAATTGCCTATGCCAGTCGAAGTCTCAGAGGAGCCGAGAAAAACGACAACAATTATAGCTCCTTCAAGCTGGAACTGCTGGCACTCGTGTGGGCTATCACGGAAAAATTCAAGGACTATCTTGCTGCCTCGTCCTTCGTTGTCTACACAGATAACAATCCATTAGCGCACCTGAACACAGCACGACTAGGTGCTCTTGAACAGAGATGGGCTTCTAGGTTGGCAAACTACACCTTCACGATTAAATACAGAAGTGGAAAGACTAACATCAATGCAGATGCACTGTCACGCCTCCAAAATGGAGAAGAGTCTGCTGCCCCAGATGAATGGGAAGAAGTTGAAATGCCTCCCTTCTATGATCGGTTCGCCCAGCAAAATGTCATCTCTGCTGCCATAGATGCTGAAACAGCCCCACACGACTCAGCTGACCATCTACAGGAAAACTCCAAGTGGCTGCTGCTGCAACAAGAAAGTCGCATCTTAGGCGAAATCCACGACTTTCTCCTCACAGGGAGAGTTCCTGTCCGTCTGCGCCAGTCCTGCCCAGATGTCGAACTTCTTCGCTTATGGCGACAACGCAAGCGTCTCTTCCTGCAAAAGGGACTGGTCTTGAGGAACACGCTAGATCCCGTGTCCAACCAGAGACTACATCAAATCATCATCCCTAGAAGAGATGCTAAAATGGTGCTAGATGCCTACCATGATCAGTCCGGTCACTTTGGGGTCTACAAAACCGAAGCCACCATCCGCAGAAGGTTCTATTGGATCGGGATGAGAAACGACATTGAGAAGTGGTGTCAGGAGTGTACAGCCTGCAATCTGACTAAAGCAGGAAGAAGAGATCAGAGAGCACCACTTCACCCCATCCAAACACAGAGACCCAACGAACTTGTAGCTTTAGATCATGTAAAGCTTGCGCCCACTCGTTCTGGCTATGCCTACGCCCTCACTATGGTTGATCATTTCTCTAAATGGACTGCTGTTGTCCCTGTCAAGGACCTCACCGCACGCACCACAGCCATTGTCTTTTACCAGGAGTACGTAAAGCATTATGGGTGTCCAGAGAAGGTTCTCACGGATCGCGGATCCGCTTTCGAGTCCCAGCTATTCCAAGAACTGTGTCAATACCATGAGTGCAAGAAGCTGCGGACTACTGCTTACCACCCTCAAGGCAATGGACTGTGCGAAAAAGTCAACCAAGTGTTCATAAATATGTTGAGAACTGCTTCAGTGGCTAAACAGGCAGAATGGCCTACTCTCCTTGATGAGCTGGTGGAGATCTATAATAATACTGTGCACTGCTCCACTGGCTTCACACCCTTCTACCTGATGTTTGGGCGACAAGGCCAACTGCCAAGAGACCGGGCTTTAGGGATTCAAGTGCCGGACTCCACCAATCCCCTGCCAAGGGATAACTGGGTGTCAGAACACCAGAGGAGGATCACAGAGGCACAAGAGATAGTTAATCTTCGTATGGACGAAGCTCGGAGGCGACAGGAGGAGGAGTTCAATCTCTGTGCACATGCTGTCCCCCTCCAAATTGGAGACAAGGTCTGGCTCAAGAAGGAGCATCGGAGCCACAAACTGGAGCCGCTATGGGAACCGGAGCCTTACATCTTGACGGCCATCCCGTATCCGGATGTTTGTGAGGTCTTCAAAGAGGGAAGAGCTCCTCAGGTGGTACACAGAAACCGCCTCAAACCCTGTATCCGGGAAGAACTCTTCACTCCACCGGTACTTCCGCCATCTGACATCCCCATCAGGTATGCCATACCTGCTCCTGAAGTGCCTATTCCCGCACCCTTCAGGACTATCGTTCCTATCAGTGAGCTACGTCAGGACACTCCTTTCCTCCTGACAGGGTACTACCCAGCAGCTCCACCGCCTGCAGCCATGCCTCCGGCCTTGCCAGCTATGCCGGCTACTCAGCCACCTCTACTTGCTACAGATTCGACTGTACCTCCTCCCGCTGCAGATATCTCCCTCAGAAGATCTGAGAGGAGCACTAAAGGCGTGCCTCCTGCACGCTATAGAGACTGAAACTTGCAGCATATTTTATGGACTCTCACATACCAGAGCCACAAAGGACTTGGCCCTGTTGGCCTACCCCTGAAGGGACTGTTGTGTGTGCCTTAGCCTGTTGGCTACTGTTCGCAACGTTTCAAGAACTGTGCCTGGCCCTGCCATGAACTCTCTACACCTTCTTCTCCTAAGTTATATTGCCCCTAAAAGCACTTTATGGACTTTGTCCCCCTTGTTATTTATATATGGACTGTTTTATGGACTGTGTTCTTATATTGCCCTGTGGTGCACCTTGACCACGCAGCTCTGCTGTCGTGCACCCCCCAACAAGTGAATTTGTACCCCTGTTGCTACCACAGGATATGGACGTTGCCCACAATGCCCCTGCTGCTACAGCAGATACATGGACTCTTTATTTGCTGAGCCCCACTTGTTGCTTTTGTGTATTTTATATCTTTGTTACAGTTGTACACTGTTTTATATACTGCTGCATTTACAAAAATGTGTTTTATATCCTGCCTCTTTCACACTAAAGTATTTATCTGTGTTTGATAACATTTTTCCTCCTCAGGTTATTTCGGGCCTTGCCTGCAGGCCTCTCTAATTGCCTGCTCTCACCAAACCCTGAGTGTAGATGATGTCAGAAACCCCTGTATAGTCGTTTGTGGACTACCCATGTCCACCAGTCGCCCTCGCGCCCTGCGCCGAGGCCGGCTTCCTTCATAGTGTGGGGGTGTGCAGTGACCCAGAGCGGCCACTGAGGGTTAATCTAGGGCCCTCCTGCTCCTGTGGCCATGGACTTCCACCTGGGCGCTGCCAACAGCACTTCCCCTATGTTTCTCCGTCATTTTCTGGGTTCTGAAGTATATTGTGTATTACATGTACTAAATGGTTGATACTGCATTTCCTCCTTAAGAATTTCACATGTGATATTGTACATTGCTACCTTAAGTTGGTTCCACCAATCACCAGTCTATCTCCACCCCTAGGGAGGAGCTAGTCTCCCCCTGTAGGGTGTGTGGACCTAGAGTCCAAGGAGGACACATCCTGTACTCTGCTCTCAGGCCTGTACAGGCCCCAAAACTACTACTACTGCTCTCATCATCCTTTCTGAGCGTTCTTCTTCAATCCAGAAGCTGCAGGTCCCTTCCAGGTCTCAGTTGAGGTCTGGTTTCCAGTTGTACCTTGGGCCAGGAAGCTGTATCCCGCCAGGGCAACCGTACTGAAGTGCCTGCACTCCACCAAGGGTCTGTCCAGCCAAGTATCTACTCTAGCCCCGCAAGCTGAGGATTATCTCTTCCAGAACCTTCTACCTGCCTTCCAAAGGTTTCCTTCCGCAGACAGAGAAGATTACACTACTTCTTCTGGGCCTCCCTGCAAGCTGGTAGCCTTTAATGAGTCACTCAGCTACCGCACCCCAAGGACTCTGCGCAAAACCGTAAGTCCATTTTCCCGTGGCGAGCCAAACCACGAAGCCTCACGCTTGTTGTAACCCACAAGGGCTGGAACTCTGTTTTTCTTCTATTTTCAATCTCCTAATAGACTCTCAACCCTGTCGTTGCTATTGGCAACCGTCCAACTACTGCCCCCAACATCTACCTTAAGGGGAATTATAGACTTGGTGCATTGGTGAATCACATACTTGAACGTGCCTTGAACTGCATAAGGTTTTGCACTACTTGACCAGCTGCTGAAGCACTGTATTGTTGTATACTGACTTTTGCACTAAGTAAAGACTTTACCTGGTTATCCTAACTCTGTGTGGTCGATGTTCCTGCACACTGCACCTGGGTAACACAGATGAGTGAAAGGGAGTGGAGAATCAGGGACTACACCGGGACTACCCCTCGAGCCAAGTGACACTACACTACCCGTTGCCCCTGGTTACCACAATAGCTTGAGAACATCATGATACAAACCGCAGCTGCTGCAGAACCTCATTACAGATTTGGTGCTAATTTTGAGCAGGATGATATAAAATGGTGAGAAACTGAAACAGGATCTTGAAGAACTTTTGGTGCCAGCACTGATCACAGCTGGTAACCACTTAAGGGGAGTTCACACAACCGTTACTAAGGTCCGTTGCTGTCTTCTGTCATGTTGTTTACATTAGTGTCAATGGGACCGGACACAGAATCAGTCTGTGACTGTTCTCTGTGACAGTTTAAAGGGGTTGTCCAGGCAAAAATCGACAACCCTTTTAACTTTTAATTCAGCCAGGGGAAAAAAAATAAAAAAAAATGCATACTCACCTGTCCCCGATGCTTCAGTGTCCTCCTGTGTGTCCAGGTTCTTCTGCTCCAGTGGCTTCTCCCGGGTCTCTTCCATAGTTCCGCTGATTGGCCACAGAGATCACGTGAACGCTGAGGCCAATCAGCGGCTTCAGCAGAACTCCGGAAGAGACCCGGGAGAAGCCGCTGGAGCGGAAGAACCAGGGGGTGGAGATCTATTGTCATGACACCTATTGGAACATATAGGGGTCCTATAATACATCTTCTTTTACATCATACCAGAGACAAGATTTGTCAGTATACTGAAATAGAAGTATTGCAGGATATTGTATGAGTGGTGAAACCCTTGAAAATAAAAGTTAAAAAAAAAAGGAAAGAAAAAGTTAAAAAAAAAATATACACACGTGGACAATATTGTTGGTACCCCTCGTTTAATGAAAGAAAAACCCACAATGGTCACAGAAATAACTTGAATCTAACAAAAGTAATAATATATAAAAATTCTATGAAAATGAACAAATGAAAGTCAGACATTGCTTTTCAACCATGCTGCAACAGAATTTAAAAAAAAAAACAAAACTCATGAAACAGGCCTGGACAGAAATGATGGTACCCCTGAAAATAATGTGACCAAAAGGACATGTTAAATCAAGGTGTGTCCACTAATTAGCATCACAGGTGTCTACAATCTTGTAATCACTCAGTGGGCCTGTATATAGGGCTACAGATACTCGCTGTGCTGTTTGGTGACATGGTGAGTACCACACTCAACATGGACCAGAGGAAGCGAAAAAAAGAGTTGTCTCAGGAGCTTAGAAAGAAAATTTTAGACAAGCATGTTAAAGGTAAAGGTTATAAGACCATCTCCAAGCAGCTTGATGTTCCTGTGACTACAGTTGCACATTTTATTCAGAAATTTAAGATCCATGGGACTGTAGCCAATCTCCCTGGACGTTGCCGCAGGAGGAAAATTGATGACAAATCAAAGAGAAGGATAATACGAATGGTAACAAAAGAGCCCAGAAAAACTTCTAAAGAGATTAAAGGTGAACTTCAAGCTCAAGGAACATCAGTGTTAGATCTCACCATCCGTCGTTGTTTGAGCTAAAGTGGACTTCATGGGAGACGATCACGGAGGACACCATTGCTGGAAACAAATCATAAAAAAGCCAAACTGGAATTTGCCAACTACATGTTGACAAGCCACAAAGATTCTGGGAGAATGTACTATGGACAGATGAGACAAAAATTGAAATTTTTGGCAAGGCACATCAGCTCTATGTTCACAGACGGAATAATGAAGCATATCTTGAAAAGAACACTGTCCCTACTGTGAAACATGGAGGAGGCTCTGTTATGTTCTGGGGCTGCTTTGCTGCATCTGGCACAGGGTGTCTTGAATCTGTGCAGGGTACAATGAAATCTCAAGACTATCAAGGGATTCTAGAGAGAAATGTGCTGCCCAGTGTCAGAAAGCTTGGTCTCAGTCACAGGTCATGGGTCTTGCAACAGGATAATGACCCAAAACACACAGCTAAAAACACCCAAGAATGGCTAAGAGGAAACATTGGACTATTCTGAAGTGGCCTTCTATGAGCCCTGACCTAAATCCTATTGAGCATCTATGGAAGGAGCTGAAACATGCCGTCTGGAAAAGGCACCCTTCAAACCCGAGACAACTGGAGCAGTTTGCTCATGAGGAGTGGCCAAAATACCTGCTGAGAGGTGCAGAAGTCTCATTGACAGTTACAGGAATCGTTTGATTGCAGGGATTGCCTCAAAAGATTGTGCAACAAAATATTAAGTTAAGGGAACCATCATTTCTGTCCAGGCCTGTTTCATGAGTTTTCTTTTTTTAAAAAAATTCTGTTGAAGCCTGGTTGGAAAGCAATGTCTGACTTTCATTTGTTCATTTTCATAGAATTTTTATATATTATTACTTTTGTCAGATTCAAGTTATTTCTGAGACCATTGTGGGTTTTTCTTTCATTAAACAAGGGGGACCAACAATTTTGTCCACGTGTGTATTCTTCTAAATTGCCCAATCTTCCCCATTTTACAAATAAAAATTAACAAAAAAAAATAAAAAAATCTATTAGGTTTTGTCGTGTTTGAAAATATCTAAACTAGCAAAACATAAAGGTAATATTCTATATGGTGAACGCTGTAATGGAAAAAGTGATCTAAAAACCGTATTTACTGAGCTGGCCCAGAAAGATTAGAGCTCTCAGACTTTTTTTTCAGCTTCCTAATACATGGTATGGAATATTAAATGCCATGAGGAAGTACAACTGCAGGAAAAAGCCCAGAACAGAACAAAAAGTTGTGATTTTTTTTTTTTTTGAAGGTGGGAAGGAAAAAAATTAAAATTGAAAAATGTATTGTGATGGGAAGAGGTTAATTGGAGGAGAATCTTGGAACATTGGACCTAACAACAATGTGACAGTGTCCATGCAGGACTTTTCTCTCTGCCAATTTTCAGTGGTTTCTGCGATGGAGTTTCCAGCGCAGATGTGAACAACACTATGGTGCAGTGCCCCCTCCCCACTGTAAAAATGCCTATACAGTGAGCGCCCCCAAGTGTTAGAATTTTGTCTTGTTGGCTGCAGTTTTTTTTTTCCCTGGGACATGAATGTAGAAAGTTTCGTTCTTCTCAGTAAATCAGTCTCCGTGAGTGTCCCCTGTACATGGATTCAGTCTCCACCATCTCGTGGCACAGGCTGATATCCAGTGGTATTACATATGGATGAGTTGCGATAAGTCACCCACAGTCAAAAAGATTATAATGGTGTCAAAGATTGTGACCTTGACAATGACAGTTTACAGACTGCTGAGAAATGACTAATGGTGTGTGAAAAACCAAGCAAGACGTGACACTGATAAACACTGTGAACCAAAATAGCGAGAAGTAACCCAACCACACCTGATGGGCAAAGCCATAGTCAGACGTGCAAGAATGATACAGTGTGTATGTGGGTATATGTATGTTTGTTTGCAGGACTATTTGTGTATATATATATACTGTATATATATATATATATATGAGAGAGAGATGGAAACAGTGTGTTTACTGCATGTATCTGTACATATGTGGTGTAAATGTATGTGAGTATATTATATGTGTACAGTATACAGTTGAAACCAGAAGTTTCCATACACTATATAAAAAGACACATATGGATGTTTTTCTCACTATCTGACATGAAATCAGAATAAACCTTTCCTGTTTTAGGTCAATTAGGATTACCAAAATTATTTATATTTGCCAAATGCCAGAATAATGAGAGAGAGAATATTTTTTTAAGGCATTTTTATTACTTTCTGCAAAGTCATACTGTACCATAATATAATATACTCATACACATACATACTGTACATATATAATATACTCATACACAACCCACATATATACTGTACATATATAATATACTCACACACACACACTGTACATATATAATATACTCATACACATATATACGTACACATATAACATACTCATACACATACATACTGTACACATATAATATACTCATACACATACATACTGTACACATATAATATACTCATACACATATATACTGTACATACATACACATATATACACATATACTATACACATACATACTACACATATATATAATATACACTCATACACATATATACTGTACACATATATATCATATAATATACTCATACACATATATACTGTACACATATAATATACTCATACACATATATACTGTACACATATAATATCACCCACATATATATACTCATACACATATATACTGTACACATATAATATACTCATACACATATATACTGTACACATATAATATACTCATACACATATATACTACATATAATATACCATACACATATATACTGTACACATATAATATACCATACACATATATACTACACATATAATATACTCATACACATATATATCTGTGTACATATATATATATACTCATACACATATATACTGTACACATATAACATACCATATATACGTACACATATAATATACTCATACATATATACACATATAATATACTCATACACATATATACTGTACACATATAATATACTCATACACATATAACTACACATATAATATACTCACACACATATACTACACATACACATACATATATACTGTACACATATAATATACTCATACACATATATACGTACACATATAATATACTCATACACATATATACGTACACATATAATATACCATACCATATACACTATATAATATACTCATACACATATATACCATATATATAACATATAATATACTCATACACATATATACTGTACACATATAATATACTCATACACATATATACTGTACACATATACTATCATACACATACACATATATACTATACACATATAATATACTCATACACATATACTGTACACATATAATATACTCATACACATACATACTGTACATATATAATACACTCAACACATATATACTGTACACATATAATATACTCATACACATATATATGTGAAAAGGCAGTTGCAAGCAAGGCGGCCTACAAACATAGCTCAGTGACACCAGTTCTGTCAGGAGGAATGGGACCAAATTCCTACCAACTATTGTGAGAAGCTTGTGGAAGGAGATCCAAAACGTTTGACCCAAGTCATACAGTTTAAGGGCAATGGTACCAAATACTAATGAAATGTATGTAAACTTTTGACTTTGCAGAAAGTAATAAAAATGCATTAAAAAATCTCTCTCTCTCATTATCCTTGCATTTGGCAAATATAAATAATTTTGGTAATCCTAATTGACCTAAAATGGGAAAGGTTTATTCTGATTTCATGTCAGACAGTGAGAAAAACATCCATATGTGTCTTTTTGTATAGTGTATGGAAACTTCTGGTTTCAACTGTATATGTGTATGAGTATATTATATGTGTACAGTATATATGTGTATGAGTATATTATATGTGTACAGTATATATGTGTATGAGTATATTATATGTGTACAGTATATATGTGTATGAGTATATTATATGTGTACAGTATGTATGTGTATGAGTATATTATACATGTACAGTTATATATGTGTATGAGTATATTATATGTGTACTGTATATATGTGTATGAGTATATTATATGTGTACAGTATATATGTGTATGAGTATATTATATGTGTACAGTATATATGTTTATGAGTATATTATGTGCACAGTGTGTATGAGTATATTATATATGTACAGTATGTATGTGTATGAGTATATTATACATGTACAGTATATATGTGTATGAGTATATTATGTGTACAGTGTGTATGAGTATATTATATGTGTACAGTATGTATGCATATGAGCGTATTATACGTGTACAGTATATATGTGTATGAGTATAATACATGTGTACAGTGTGTATGAATATATTATATGTGTAAAGTATGTATGTGTATGAGTATATTATATGTGTACGTATGTGTGTGTAGTATATTATTGTGCACGTATGTATGTGTATGAGTATATTATATGTGTACAGTATGTATGTGTATGAGTATATTATACGTGTACAGTATGTATGTGTATGAGTATATTATACGTGTACAGTATGTGTGTATGAGTATATTATATGTGTACAGTATGTATGTGTATGAGTATATTATATGTGTACAGTATGTATGTGTATGAGTATATTATATGTGTACAGTATGTATGTGTATGAGTATATTATATGTGTACAGTATGTATGTGTATGAGTATATTATACGTGTACAGTATGTATGTGTATGAGTATATTATATGTGTACAGTATGTATGTGTATACAATCCAGGGCTGTGGAGTATGACTGCGACTCCCTTATTCTTCCAGCTTGACTCTGACTGCAACTCCTGCTCAAATGTCTTCACAATTGGCTGACAGCCATGGTCAGATGGAAGCTGTAAAGCTCCTCTAAGGCTAAGGCTCCACGTAGCATAACGCAGCAAAAAAAAAAAAAAAAAACCTTATGAAAAAAAATGCACTGGAACACATCCCATTTTTTTGTGCAGCGTTATACCTATACGGAAAAAAACAGTGTAATTGGTTAACTAATATATGATAAGACAGAATCATAAGATAACTGTCACAAGGGGTTAAAAGGAATAAATTACTGTTAATGTCTCAATTTCATGTCTCGCATAATGCAGACAAGATACTGTGAAATATTGGCTCTAGTTCTTGTTTGGAAAGCAGAAGTTCTAGAAGTGACCTTATAAACTTATACTTTATATAGAGTCAGGTAACCGCAAGGCAGAACCTGTAGCTCGTATATAATTTACATGTCAGTTTATATGACGTACAGTACAGACCAAAAGTTTGGACACACCTTCTCATTCCAAGAGTTTTCTGTATTTTCATGACTATACAAATTGTAGATTCACACTGAAGGCATCAAAACTATGAATTAACACATGTGGAATTATATTTTTAACAAAAAAGTTTGAAACAACTGAAAATATGTCTTATATTCTAGGTTCTTCAAAGTAGCCACCTTTTGCTTTGATTACTGCTTTGCACACTCTTGGCATTCTCTTGATGAGCTTCAAGAGGTAGTCACCTGAAATGGTCTTCCAACAGTCTTGAAGGAGTTCCCAGAGATGCTTAGCACTTGTTGGCCCTTTTGCCTTCACTCTGCGGTCCAGCTCACCCCAAACCATCTGGATTGGGTTCAGGTCTGGTGACTGTGGAGGCCAGGTCATCTGGCGTAGCACCCCATCACTCTCCTTCTTGGTCAAATAGCCCTTACACAGTCTGGAGGTGTGTTTGGGGTCATTGTCCTGTTGAAAAATAAATGATGGTCCAACTAAACGCAAACCGGATGGAATAGCATGCCGCTGCAAGATGCTGTGGTAACCATGCTGGTTCAGTATTCCTTCAATTTTGAATAAATCTCCAACAGTGTCACCAGCAAAGCACCCCCACACCATCACACCTCCTCCTCCATGCTTCACGGTGGGAACCAGGCATGTAGAGTCCATTCGTTCACCTTTTCTGCGTCGCACAAAGACACGGTGGTTGGAACCAAAGATCTCAAATTTGGACTCATCAGACCAAAGCACAGATTTCCACAGGTCTAATGTCCATTCCTTCTGTTCTTTAGCCCAAACAAGTCTCTTCTACTTGTTGCCTGTCCTTAGTAGCTATTTTACCATGAAGGCCTGCTGCACACAGTCTCCTCTTAACAGTTGTTGTAGAGATGTGTCTGCTGCTAGAACTCTGTGTGGCATTGAGCTGGTCTCTAATCTGAGCTGCTGTTAACCTGCGATTTCTGAGGCTGGTGACTCGGATGAACTTATCCTCCGCAGCAGAGGTGACTCTTGGTCTTCCTTTCCTGGGGCGGTCCTCATGTGAGCCAGTTTCTTTGTAGCGCTTGATGGTTTTGGCCACTGCACTTGGGGACACTTTCAAAGTTTTCCCAATTTTTTGGACTGACTGACCTTCATTTCTTAAAGTAATGATGGCCACTCGTTTTTCTTTACTTAGATGCTTTTTTCTTGACATAATACAAATTCTAACACTCCATTCAGTAGGTCTATCAGATGTGTATCCACCTGACTTCTGAACAACACAACTGATGGTCCCAACCCCATTTATAAGGCAAGAAATCCCACTTATTAAATCTGACAGGGTACTCCTGTGAAGTGAAAACCATTTCAGGTGACTACCTCTTGAAGCTCATCAAGAGAATGCCAAGAGTGTGTAAAGCAGTAATCAAAGCAAAAGGTGGCTACTTTGAAGAACCTAGAATATAAGACATATTTTCAGTTGTTTCACACTTTTTTGTTAAGTATATAATTCCACATGTGTTAATTCATAGTTTTGATGCCTTCAGTGTGAATCTACAATTTGTATAGTCATGAAAATACAGAAAACTCTTGGAATGAGAAGGTGTGTCCAAACTTTTGGTCTGTACTGTATGTATTATACATTTTGAGGTATAATAACGTGGCCTGGAGAGACCACTCCCCAGAGCTGCTGTGAAACCTGCCTGGCAGTTGTATGTCAGCCCTCTGGCGCTGTTAGAGTATGACACTAGTTGGGACAAATCAAAGCCCTAACACTGCCATCTACCACTGACCTATGTTATGCCCACCCAAAACCAAGTCTGATGATTTACTTTGGTTCTTTTTGTCATGTTGCTATTTGTGCTGAGACATAACTGTTTGACGTAAAGTTTCACCTTTGCTGACATGTCTGATGATGTCATCAGTGGAGCCAGGGGTACATCTTCTATGAGGTGATGGCCTCAGGTGGTGCCTCATGGAATATACTGGGGGGCTCCATTCTTTTTCTATGCCGCTACTTGTATTATTGCAATAGGTAGCAGCCGATACTTTTTACTCACCCATCCTTGCTCCTGTCCAGTGCAGTCTCTGCTGCTGCATTCAGGCCGCGCTGCACTTATGTCATAACACTGAAGGACACCAGGAAGTTACGTCCAGCGTCCTGGCATTTTTCAGTGTCAACTACAGTGCACTCTGGAGGCGGCAGCAGAATTGGCCTAGTCAGGAGCATGGATGGGTGAGTAAAAGTGTCGGCTGCTACCTATTGCAATAATACAATAAGTACAGGCCAATTAAAAAAGAATGCCACCCAACAGACATATACTTGGCGGGGCCATAAAAAAGGGGGTCATATACTGTGAGTGGGCCAAAATAAGGAGGTCATATACTGTGGGGTGGCCAAACAAAGAAGGTCTTATATCCCAGGGGGGAAGGGGGGGGGCAAAAAAGGGGTCATTTACTGGGGGGGAAAGGGGGTCATATACTTTGGAGTGGAAACAAGGGGGTTATATATTGTGGAGGGAGGAAATGGGGTCATATATTGTGGCGGGACCAAAAAGGGGGTTATATACTAGGAAGGGGCCAAAGAAAAGGGGGTCATATACTGAGTGGCGGACAAAAAAAAAAGGGGTCATGTAGAGTCAGAGCAGGGGTTGGAGTCAGGCTGTGTTTTGCCTACTGGTTTGAGGACCCTGCCCCATGGCTAATGTTGTCTTTCTAGAGATCTACCTAGTAGGAAGCCTTTAAGGTGATTTCCCCTGGAAAAGTATGTGGGATACTACTCCGTGAGAAGAGATGGCTGTCTTCTTGAGGAGAGACAGATTTCATTAATCAGGTGTAGACCTTGGTCTGGAGATGTTTCTGGGAAGGATATGTGTAGATAAGATCACAGGCAGCCAAGTATCATCTACTCATCTGCAGCTTAGCAGAGAAACAACAAAATAGTCATCTGTAATCTCGTAATGTCTGTACATGTAGAATAAGTCATGTACAGCGAGTGTAAAGCAGGTCAGATGTCTTTTCTTCATAAGTGGTTGAGTCGTGACCTGGTTATCACAACATAACCACCAAAGTATTTGTCAACTTGTAGCTTTGCAACAGTCAGGAAACCTCACATTAAGCAGCATTAGATCCTGTGAGATGTATCTGACACCAGGAAGATTCACAGTATTGACATTTTTTCTACAGAACCTTTATAAAATTGATACCTTGGTGAAGAAAATAATACATTACTGAGCCATAGGACACAAATATGCTGAAATGGATGAAGAAAACTTAAAGATGTCTTTCTTTGCTCTGTTAGCAGGGACATATTTTAGTACCCATAAGGGTTAATAGGATCCGGAGCTGCGCTCACTATTCTACCGGTACAGTCACTGTGTACATACATTACATTACTTATCCTGTACTGATCCTGAGTTACATCCTGTATTATACTCCAGAGCTGCGCTCACTATTCTACCGGTGCAGTCACTGTGTACATACATTACATTACTTATCCTGTACTGATCCTGAGTTACATCCTGTATTATAGTCCAGAGCTGCGCTCACTATTCTGCTGGTGCAGTCACTGTGTACATACATTACATTACTTATCCTGTACTGATCCTGAGTTACATCCTGTATTATACTCCAGAACTGCACTCACTATTCTGCTGGTGCAGTCACTGTGTACATACATTACATTACTTATCCTGTACTGATCCTGAGTTACATCCTGTATTATACTCCAGAGCTGCACTCACTATTCTGCTGGTGCACTCATTGTGTACATACATTAGTCATCTTATGGGAACATTCAGAAACATGGGTAGTCGGGATAGGTGCACATAATTCTTAGTTTTGTGGTTAGGTATTACATGTTTGTGGTTTTTAGCACTGACACTATCCCAGTGGATGAGGTGGTTAGGAACATGCTGACCTGGTGAAGGTGCGCTCTCTGGAGTATGAGAGATTGGGTATGGGGAGGGCCTCTCTTCTTTGGTGTACTTTAGCCTGTCATCTCCATTCCTGGTGATGACTGATATTAACACTATAGTTTTTATTGGTCTGGACTTAGTTTAGTTTAGTATTTAATATCTTGTTTGGTTGATTTGTTTCTAATATATAATAAAAAAAAATCTTATGATTTATTCTGTGGTTTGTTTCTACTGATATTCATTTTGAATATTTGTATGTATATGTGTGTTGTATGTGTGTGTTTGTTATATGAATGTATGTATATGTGTGTGTATGTGTGTGTGTGTTATATGAATGTATGTGTGTGTATATGTATGTTATATGAATGTACAGTACAGACCAAAAGTTTGGACACACCTTCTCATTCCAAGAGTTTTCTGTATTTTCATAACTATAAAAATTGTAGATTCACACTGAAGGCATCAAAACTATGAATTAACACATGTGGAATTATATACTTAACAAAAAAGTGTGAAACAACTGAAAATATGTCTTATATTCTAGGTTCTTCAAAGTAGCCACCTTTTGCTTTGATTACTGCTTTGCACACTCTTGGCATTCTCTTGATGAGCTTCAAGAGGTAGTCACCTGAAATGGTCTTCCAACAGTCTTGAAGGAGTTCCCAGAGATGCTTAGCACTTGTTGGCCCTTTTGCCTTCACTCTGCGGTCCAGCTCACCCCAAACCATCTGGATTGGGTTCAGGTCTGGTGACTGTGGAGGCCAGGTCATCTGGCGTAGCACCCCATCACTCTCTTTCTTGGTCAAATAGCCCTTACACAGTCTGAAGGTGTGTTTGGGGTCATTGTCCTGTTGAAAAATAAATGATGGTCCACCTAAACGCAAACCGGATGGGATAGCATGCCGCTGCAAGATGCTGTGGTAACCATGCTGGTTCAGTATTCCTTCAATTTTGAATAAATCCCCAACAGTGTTACCAGCAAAGCACCCCCACAGCATCACACCTCCTCCTCCATGCTTCACGGTGGGAACCAGGCATGTAGAGTCCATTCGTTCACCTTTTCTGCGTCGCACAAAGACACGGTGGTTGGAACCAAAGATCTAAAATTTGGACTCATCAGACAAAAGCACAGATTTCCACAGGTCTAATGTCCATTCCTTGTGTTCTTTAGCCCAAACAAGTCTCTTTTGCTTGTTGCCTGTCCTTAGTAGCTATTTTACCATGAAGGCCTGCTGCACACAGTCTCCTCTTAACAGTTGTTGTAGAGATGTGTCTGCTGCTAGAACTCTGTGTGGCATTGACCTGGTCTCTAATCTGAGCTGCTGTTAACCTGCGATTTCTGAGGCTGGTGACTCGGATGAACTTATCCTCCGCAGCAGAGGTGACTCTTGGTCTTCCTTTCCTGGGGCGGTCCTCATGTGAGCCAGTTTCTTTGTAGCGCTTGATGGTTTTGACCACTGCACTTGGGGACACTTTCAAAGTTTTCCCAATTTTTTGGACTGACTGACCTTCATTTCTTAAAGTAATGATGGCCACTCGTTTTTCTTTACTTAGATGCTTTTTTTCTTGACATAATACAAATTCTAACACTCCATTCAGTAGGTCTATCAGATGTGTATCCACCTGACTTCTGAACAACACAACTGATGGTCCCAACCCCATTTATAAGGCAAGAAATCCCACTTATTAAATCTGACAGGGTACTCCTGTGAAGTGAAAACCATTTCAGGTGACTACCTCTTGAAGCTCATCAAGAGAATGCCAAGAGTGTGTAAAGCAGTAATCAAAGCAAAAGGTGGCTACTTTGAAGAACCTAGAATATAAGACATATTTTCAGTTGTTTCACACTTTTTTGTTAAGTATATAATTCCACATGTGTTAATTCATAGTTTTGATGCCTTCAGTGTGAATCTACAATTTGTATAGTCATGAAAATACAGAAAACTCTTGGAATGAGAAGGTGTGTCCAAACTTTTGGTCTGTACTGTATGTATGTGTTATATTGTCACTAATGCATTGTTTCAATTGGTTTAATAGGCGGCTGGATCAGTCATTGTGTCTGGGTATCAGTGTTATTAGAGTGGTGTGATAAGGTATAGTGAGTGCAGATTCTTAGTATTTGTACACGTGTGAGGTGTGAATGGTGACTGAGATTCAATTAAGCTGAGAAGTGTTTGGTGAGAATCAGGCTGGACCAGGCAACTCACTATTGAGGGTTATGGGTTAGGCAGGTTTCACATCTGCGTCAGAGTCTATGTTTGAGACTCTGTCATAGTACTCATTCACACAACCCCCAAAAATGGCCATTTTAACAGCACATTGAGTTTAATGTGTATATTCACATTTTTTGATGGCCTGTTTTTCACAGCCATCAAAAAACTGACATGTACTATGTTTGTCCATAAAAATGAACATAGATAGAGCCATGTGAATAGACCCATTGCATTTCATGGGTATACGGCCATTATTCACTGGCATCTGTATAAGAGCCATCCGTACACTTCCACGGACAGACTCGACATTATGTCCATGAAAAACAGCACTGCCATGTACATAACCCATAGTGTCCCTCTAAGATTGCACATGACTTTTTTTTGTCCGGCTCTTTCAGTTAAAAAAAACAGACACCCGACAGGCCCCTTTATAGTCAATGAGGTCCATTGGGTTCTGCTATTTTAGCAATCTGTTTGTCCTTTGTTCTAGTCCTACAATGAACCAGAACAATAGACACCCTTACTCTATTATGAACTAGAGATGGGTGAACAGACTCACACCAAGCCAGGTTCGCCTCGAATATTCCAAATTATTAGATTTTTTTTTAATGAAACTGAACAAATGGAGATTCATCTTCTGGTGAACTAAAATGGCCACCGCATTATAGTCTGGGGTCTGAAGAGACCCCAGAATACAATAGGTGGTGGCCCACGGGAGGTGACAAAAATAAAAAAACATTCATATTCACCTTCTGTTACCTCTTTTGAGTCTCCTCACAGTGTCTGGTGCTCTCCTGGTGACGTCTGGTGCTCTCCTGTGACGTCATGCAGCCGGGATTTGAGGCCTGTTATTGGGCCACCAGCGTTCACATGGGCACAGGCAGGGTCGGACTGGCCCACCGGGGAACCGGTGAATTCCCCGGTGGGCCCCGAGCCCCGACTATTAGTCCTCATGTCATGGGGGCCCGATCGGGATGGTCAGGATCAGTGGCGTTACGATCGCGGTCGCAGGGGGCGCGACCGCGACCGGACCCGGCAGGGTACGGGGCCCGCGGCCAGCTGGAGATGGCCGGGGCCCCGGGCCACTATGATCGCGGTCGGGGAAAGCCTGGTTCCCCGACCGCTATACATACTGTTATTGGAAAGGGGCCCTGGCATATTGTAGGCCCCTTTCCAATAGATGGCAGCCCAGGGGAGGTGACTTAAAATAATAAACACATATTCTCACCTCTCCTGGGCACAGCGATCTCTCCGGCGCTCCTCTGTCATGTGACTGAGGCCTGTGATTAGGCCCCGGCGGTCACATGGGGGCGCGACCGCGTAATGACGTCAGTGCTCCCCCACGTGACCGCTGAGGCCCAATCACAGGCCTCAGCAGCGTCGTCGGAAAAGGGCCTGAAGACGCTGAAGACGACAGGATGGAGCAAGGATGGAAGGAAAGGTAAGGCAAGGTGAGTATGAATGTTTGTTATTTTTAATCACTTCCCCTGGGCCTCCGATTATTATACTCTGGGGTCTGAGGAGACCCCAGAGTATAATAATAGCACTGAAGCGGAGTGGAGGGGGGCTATTGGGCGCATATAATACTGGGTAGGTGCCACTGTGGAGCTTATAATACTAGGAGGGGGCCACTATGGAGCTTATAATACTGGGTGGGGGCCACTGTGGAGCTTATAATACTGGGTGGGGGCCACTGTAGAGCATATAATACTAGGAGGGGGCCACTATGGAGCTTATAATACTGGGTGGGGGCCACTGTGGAGCTTATAATACTAGGAGGGGGGCCACTATGGAGCTTATAATACTGAGTGGGGGCCACTGTGGAGCTTATAATACTGGGTGGGGGCCACTGTGGAGCTTATAATACTGGGTGGGGGCCACTGTGGAGCTTATAATACAGGGTGGGGGCCACTGTGGAGCTTATACTCCATACAGTGGCTCCTTCATTTTTTTTTTAATTACGCAGGGGCAGGTGAAAAAAACAAAACAAAAAAACCCCCCACAAACTTTCTCTCCTGTCCCCAGTGTCTCCCAGAGCAGTTCGGTCCTGCAGTTCTGTTGTTTTCTTCCAGCTGAAGTTCCCTCTGCACATGACTACCTGTGACATCACATGACCCCTGAGGCCAATCAGCGGCCTCAGGGAAGGGACCTGGGACGTCACAGCCAGTGAGGAATTCCGGCAAAAAGAAGACAGCGGAGCTGCAGGACCGGACTGTGCTGGTTGGACACCAGAGCACCGGAGACAGGTGAGTATGTTTAGTATGTTTTTTTTTGTTTTTTTTTTTGGGGGGGGGGTAGGAGGGATTCACCTCCCCCAGACTAATTATAAAAAAGAAAAAAAATTATACTGGACAACCTCTTTAAAGTGTGGCGCATTAGGGGTGTATATTAAAGGGGTTGTCCAGGCATAATTTGTTATGGTTTATCCTCAGGATAGGCCATAGATACCTGATCTGTACGGGGCTGACCCCGGACCGATCAGCTGTATGGAGCCACTTCTGATGCCCGTCCTGTACACAATACGGGGCCAGAAGCAGAAAGATCTGTCCACTGTGTATTAGCCGGGCACCTTCACTGTATCTCAGCACTTATTGAAGTCAGTAGGAGCTGAGCTGCAGCGAAGGCGCCGGGCTGCTATACAGCAGATGGAGCTTTCTGCTTTCGGCCCTGTGTTGTGTACAGAACGGGCTCCGGAAGTGGCTCCGAACAGCTGATGGGGCCGTGTGTCAGCCCCCTACCGATCAGGTATTTATGGCCTATCCAGAGCATAGGCCATAAAAAAGATTAACCCTGGACAACCCCTTTAATATGCCCCACACAGTTTAATGTCCCCCCCACAGGATGTTAGCCCCCATCACTGCTCCCACACAATATAATGACCCCATCACTATTCCCCATACAGTATGGGGGACCAGTGAAGAGGCCACTATGTGGGGGGACCAGTGAAGTGACCATAAAAAAATTTGGCCCAGACAACCCCTTAAAAGAGGTTGTCCATAAACTGTAGTGACCACTGTGTCGGCAGCCAGGGAGGTGTAAAAATAAGAAAATTTTTAAAAAAGCATACTCACCTGTCCCCAGCACCCCGTTGTCCGCTGCCTGTGTCTGTTCGGTCTCATGGCGGCGCCTCATTTCTGGAAATCCTGTACCTAATTAGTCTTAGCGATCACATGAGGTGCAGGACTCCCAGCAAGGAGTCGCCGGCATGAGACTGAATGGACACTGGCAGCGGACAACGGAGCGCCGGGGACAGGTGAGTATGCTTTTTAATTTACTTATTTTTTACTTTACACCTCCTGCCACCCACATGGGTTGCTCCAATTCCTTCGACAACCTCTTTAAAGGATTTATCCATCTTTCTAATATTGATGGCCTGTCCTTAGGATAGGCCATCAATATTACATCTACGATGATATAACAGCCAGGACCTCTGCAGATCAGCTTTTCCAGGGCAGTGCGGCTACAGGTAAAGGTAACAATTTTAGGAGCCACGCTATTCACTTGCCATACAAGGTGTAGCAATAGGTTTAGGTAGTGCAGTGGTGCACATGGTATAGTGGGTGAGCAGCATGGCTCCCGACATGTTATTACCTTTAGCCGCCCTGTCTCGGTACCGCTGATCTGCAGGGGTTCTGATGGTGGGCCCCTAGAAACAATTCCACTGGTGGGCCCTAGACATCCCAGTCCGACACTGGGCACAGGAGTACAGCAGATGTCCCCGAGGAGGCGGGATAGAGCACCGAAGTCATGAGGAGGTCCAAAAGAGGTAAGGGGTGGTGAGTATGAATGTTTTTTTTATTTTGTACACCTCCCCTGGGCCTTCACCTATTATACTCTGGGGTCTGCAGAGAGAAGAGAGTATAATAATGTCACTTTCATTTTGACAATAACTTTGTCTGTGTCTGCCTTAGAGAGCTAGAAATTGGATAGATAGGTGCTAGCCTGTTTTAAGTCAATTTAAGGTGTGGTTTATACTGAACTTGTTCAATCCAAAACAAATCTTGGACCTGAGCCACCCAAACCTAAAATGAAATGAAAACTAAAAGGTTCAGCCATCTCAAGTGTGAACCTAGCATTATCTGTGCATATAGTGTATAGTAATCCAAGAGGAAAAACGGTGGATGGAGTGTATGTGTCACTGAGGATTATTGCCTCGGTGAAGTAATCCAGGATTTAGGAGTGACCACAGACCTTGTGGGGACGTCGCTCCCATACTCCATCTAGTTGTTTCCTTATTACCTGCCCTAATTTAAGATGGTGAACAGAGTAAGGGTGTGGTGAGAGTAAGAGACTGGAAGGAGATCTTTGCTCTGGATGTTCCCCAGGCAGGACAAAGCACATGGCAGAGTCTCCCCTGTGTCCCAACCAAGCTGGTGACACCAACTGATTTATTTAGGACATTTTGCCTGAACTAAGGACTTTTTGTTGCCACATGACACATGTTTATTACCAACTTGCTGAAAGAAGCTGCTTACATTTCTCCACTGTTTGCCTTGAATGACATAAAATAGAAGCCTTTTATTTGCCAAGAATCCTGGGCCTGCGTTTCTGTCTACCAAACACCTGCACGACTACTAAACCCCCACAAGTGTGTATAGTGCATTATAGATTTATCACCTGTTACACTATTTTATATTATTTTATATAGTGATGTATGTTGTCTTCCTGTTAGGTGACTCCTGTTATGTTATTCCGCTTATTGATATTGTTATTCTGTTAAATATTATTAGAGTGCAATATTTATGACTTATTAGTGTTAAGTCTATTCTACTGACAACACTCTTGTATCTTATGGTGCATGGGTGTGGATAAGGTATACTATTCTAGTATTGTCCAAATACAGTAGTAGAAAGTATAAGGATGTTGGGAAACACCCCCTCTCATAAATATAAATGATTGACAGACACACGTGTCTGTGTCTCTCTTCCGACCTGTCTCTTTCAGCATGTCTTGCTGTTTTGTCTAACACCTTGGAAGGATGGCAGAATTGTCCTACAAGAAGACCAACACACATTGATGAATAAGCATGAACCAAGATGTCTGCAAGAGAACCATCTTGAAGAAACCTAACGCTGAACTTCTCCTATGATGTAAGACATTGACTGATATTTCTGTTATGCTGGAAGGTTTCCATGTATCTGTTTTCCCATGAAGACTTCAATAAATTTTCCATGTTTTTATAAGAAGCTGAATCCTCTAATAATGTTACCTTATGGGTTAACACGTGAGTAAGGATTTCATTTGATTGTGAAGTATTTTACAATTAGCAAGATATTATTTTACATATTCTTGTAATGTTTTATATTTTCTTTATTTATTAAAGACCTATCGGATGAACGGGGGTGTTCACTTTCCACCACTTTGACTTTTCCCCACAGCTTTTACTTCCTGATCATATTCTGGTGAATGGACCTACTCAGATGCTAAGCAGAATCCACAGCAGGATTGATTGTTTTTTCTCAGACTTAGAGTGGAATTTGGCATGGAATCCGCCTCAAAATCAGCGACAAATTCCACTGTATGAACATACCCTATCTCAGAAACAGTACAAATAAATGGAGCCAAGCTGCAATACCAAGCACAGCCATGGCACTGAGGATAATAAGCAGTGAAGAGGACACAGCACTTGCTCAAACAATGCAGTTAATTCAGTCAGATGATCGGTGGGGGTTTTGGGCGTCGGACTCCCACTGATCTGATATTGATGACCTATGCTAAGGAAAGGTAAAAAGTATCATAGCCCTGGAATACCTCTTTAAATAGAACCTTTCACCACCTCCACCAAAACCAACTCTGCATCCTTCAATAGATGTCCTTCCACTCATTCTGGCACAGTTAGACTTTTTCTCTAACCCAACCATTCCTGAGCAATAATTGTTTTTAGTTTCAGCACAATTATGATTTATACTGTCGGGTGGGTGGTACCTGTCTGTCTGCTCCTGCCCAGGACCGCCCACCTGACAGCAGAGTAAACAGTTGTGTTGAAACTTACAGAAATTATTTCTCGGGAATGGTGAGGGCTAGAGAAAAAATTCTAGGTGTGGCAGACTCCGTGAAATCGTGCCTATTGAAGGATGCAAAGACCTGAGTGGATGGAGGTGGTGAAAGGTCCCCTATAATGAGTAGTGTGGACGATCCCTCTACCCACCACAGAAGAATATAAGAGATATGAGTTATATAATGTAATGTAATCATGTTCTTTTATATGGAACCCGCATATTCCACATGATATCATCTTCATATGAGACTCCTCAGTACCTTTCATTACCATCACTTCTGTTACTCTACCGTATCCTCATGTTCAGTAGTTACTGATGGATCTTTATGCGCCGTTTTGCACTTTGTAGTTTCTTACACTAAATTGTTGATGTTTTAGATGTCACTTTTGGTTATATTATCTGTTTTAAGATCCTTCATTTACATGTCCCAGGTCACAAAACCTTCCACCATTCAGGGCAAAATGTACAAAATGATGACACAAGTGATGATGATGATGATTAAATGTTCTTTATTGTGTTTTTATGGAGAAAGCAGAATAAGCCAAAAATACAAAAGAGAATATCAAAGAAAAAGCAAAAATGCCATAATCAGAAATGATTAACAAAGTCCTAGTCATTGGATGTGACAGTATATCTATGAAGACTCTGGATTGTAAAGACAACATTGTGATTCCCCCTTTATCCTGGTTCTCCTGCTCTTGGTTTATTAGTTATAGGGTTATTCCCAGCTAGACAAATCACTGGCAAGGTGGGATTTACTGCTCCCCGTGCCTCCCATAATGTCCAAGACTGTTGGTAGCAGCCTAGCGGTTCTGCTCTATGTTGTTCTCGTAATGTATGTAGATGAGTTACAGAAACAATGTAGGGCATCACCTCGGCTGTTACTGGAAGCCCCGTCCTAGTGGCCTATACTTTGGAGCAGCTGTTTGCCAATATGGGAAAAATCCTTTAATATATGGGGAAAGAACTACAGTATTTCGATTATTTGTGGCTTGATTCATGTATTCTGCCCAGTCAACCAGGCCTGTAGGCACCTTGTACCAATAAGGCTGTGTTCACATCTATGCCTTTGCCAGGCTCTGTCAATGCATGGTATGAGATGTGTCTGCGTTATTTGGAGGCCCTGGCCTCCTAATAATTCTGGGGCATTTACGTGCACCAGAATGGGAATCTACGCCAGATTTCTTGTACAACGCATGTCAGTTTTCCTGCATGCGTTATAGTTAATTTGTTGGTCCAAGGTATCCCTACCCCAGCCCACTTTGGTCTCTACCAACTTGCATAAAAAAGGGTGCAGAAAAAGGAACATGTCACATCTTTGGTGCAAAAAAAAATTGGTCAGTGCGCCAACTATGTTCCACAACTATCCCTATGTACACCAGTTTTTTGGCGTAGAGCGATTAGTAAATTCCCCATATTGTGTCCAAATGTTTAATAAGAGAGATCACAAATCCAGAAACCTAGAATTATATATTGACAATACTGTGAAGCATAGAGAAAATCAATACGTCTATGTGTAGGCAAAAGAAGAGACAGATTGTGAGCTTTTACTTCACTTATAGCAGCAAGCAGCTGCTGATTCACTTATATTAGCAAGCAATGAAGCTGTTATATTATGGATTTATAAATCATATGTTAAAGGGTTTGTTATAGAGTAACTGGGTCATTATTGGGGCTTTATTTCCTATCAGCTTATCTGCCCAATATAATATTCTGTGGGGCAAATACATAGATTACCATGTGGTAAACTTAAAGAGGACCTTTCAGTTCCTTCACCTACTCCAAATCATTCTATCCTTCAATACATGCGGCTGCCACTGATTCTGGCACAGTTGGAATTTTTTTTCTAGCCCCCACCGTTCCTGAGCAATCAATGTTGTTAGTTTTAGTACAATTATATTCTCTGCTGTCAGGTGAGTGAACCTAGAACGCAGCACAAAGTCAGTGACCGCCCACCTGACAGCAGAGAGTATAACTGTGCTAAAATGAACTACAATGATTGCTCGGGAATGGTGGGGGCTAGAAAAAAATCCAACTGTGCCAGAATCAGCAGAGTGATACCTACTGAAGGATACAAGGAGCTGGAGGTGGTGAAAGGTCTTCTAAAAACATAATGTTTGATGGAAAAGTGTTGTAATGTACTACTAAGTATGGTCCCTGGAATTTTATCTGATCCAAAACATCTGCCACTGAAAATGAATAGGGGCACGTAGCATGCAGGGTACAGCTACCTATACTTTAGGCCCAAAACGTTTATGGGTAAGCTGGACTTCATGAACTATAGGTTGGACTTGTGTCTTTATCCAACCTTATCTACTATGTTAATTATAACAAGGAGAATGTCAGTATCTTAACTAAACACTTGGGGGCACTGGGATATAATCTTGGCAAAACAGACCCTGGAGGTGATTGGCACATGTAACACTTACAGAGTATGCAATGCTGCCTCGGTTCAGGTAACAGGTCTTTAAAGTGTCACCTGTAGTCAAAACTTCATCACATTTTCCCAGGAAATCATCAGTATATTTGTCCTCATCCCAAACCTCTATTGTAAATTTTTTAGTGGCACTGAGCTCTACAACTCCCAACTCATATCTGGCATTCCATGTTGGGTTATTCTTATTCTGGATTGTTGGGGTTGTTATACCAGACTTGTCAAATCTAAATTTCACATAGGCATCTGTCTGTGAAAACAAGTCGCCTCTAAGTCCAGTGGCATATTTGATGGTCACGTGAAGCTTGGCAGCTCCATGATGTGTTGGGCAGCAGTTAGAATCTGTGTACCTAGAAGCTGGACATGAGCAGGAGCAGTCGCTGACATGGCGGCCAGGGCAAGGGCACTTCTGTATTAAAGCCATTTCGTTGATGTACTCACTTATGGCCAGCCTGAGATTCTCTTTCTTAGGGCCCTCAATTCTCACCAAGTTATGGATGGACTCTAAGGAATAGGAGACCAGTCCAGGGTTAGTCTTCAGGCTTTCCATCCATCTTTTAAAGATGTCGGCGGTGACTGTTTCCTTTGAGAGAAGATCAAATGTTGCATTTCCTCCTGTCACCTGTAAGTGTTGATGTTATATATTTAGATATAGATTAGGGGTTTCGATATAATAAAGATATAATAAAAGTCAAACTTTTTGGCACATGCTTTGTAAAATGTAGGTGGGGCGGTGATCAAGATGGGCAGGGGAGGTCAGCAAATTGGCATAATTTATAGCTGTAGTCTTTGTCAATCCTTGGCTAAGTGTAGATTTCATTTTTGGTGCGCAAAACCTCCTGAAATACACCAGAATTATTAATGGGGGTTGTATCAAGTTTTGAAGTTATCCCCTATTGATTGGATAAGGGATAACTTCATGATCAGTGGGAGTCCGATCCCTGGGAACCCCATTGGTCCTGAGAATGTGGATTTGGTTCCCCCCCATCCTGATAAAAAAAAGCCAGCCGATCACGTGCCCTGCAGCTCCATTCATTTTCTATGAATGGAGCTCTTGCACTTATCTTCAGTGCTCCCATAGAGAATGAATGGAGTGGCATGGCACATGCTCGCTCTACCCCTACGTCAGGAGGAGGGAACTGTATTTCCATTCTCGGGATTGGTGGGGATCCCAGTGGTTCGTCTTAAAGGAGTTGTGCTAAATTTTTAAGTAATGTCTTATCTATAAGATAGAGGATAACATCAAAAGTTGATACAACCCCTTTAAGAGGCAGGAAACTCTTAAGAATTCTAGTGCATCTCATGCCAGTGGAGAAAGGTTAAAGGGTAGCTCTCATATCAGCTTTCTTTTGATACCAGAACCATTTTTCTAGGTGGTATACATACAGAGATACAGCCATTTGACGTGACTTTCACCCCCTTTGGTAAATGCTTCAGCTGTGCATAATTATAATACAAATGTGGATGGACTTTCCATAGTAACAGCTCAGTTAGAGGTTTATAAGGATAATATTACAGCCTGTTTTGTAATAAAAAGAAAATTAGATAGGATAATAAATTCTACATGAGAAAAACATCAACAACAGAGTCTCGTAGTGTAGTAAATACTCAAAGGGGTGCTCCAATGTGTAGGAAACTGAACCAACGTCTTCATCAGGCCAACTATATAATAAACATAAAACACAAAAACAAAACTTGCAAAAGAGAGCATAGTGACATGTATATTTGCGTGTGTAGCTAAGTGTGTGTGTGTAAAAAAAGTGTTGTGGTATTTTACGCACACATATTTACCTACACATGCAAATATACTACCGTTGATGTCCGTTCTGATAGTGTCCGTTAAAAAAAGAAAGAAAAAAAAAAAATGGACACCTATCATAACAGACATTAACGGACAGTAAGGCAGGGTTCACACTAACGTTGGAGTCCGTTATGAAGGTGTCCGTTAAAAAAAAAAAAAAAAAAAAAAACGGACACATATCATAACGGACACTAACTGATGTTAATGTGTCAGTTTTTTTTAACTGATCCAATTAATGGTTCAGTAAAAAAAACGGACACATAGCATCATTAGTGTCCGTTAGCATCAGGTAGTGTCTGTTTTTTAAAGAGGACCTTTCATGTCACATACCGCTAGAAAGCCGACAGCGCGCTGAATTCAGCGCACTGCTGGCTTTCCCGGTATGTCCCCCGGGGCTGGAGATATTGGCGGTGTAAGTTTCACGGTTTACTGTCTGAAAGGCGTTCCTGACAGTCTAGCTGCGCTGCGAGGAACGCCCTCCCTGACAGTTCTCGTTCGTTCATAGACTTGTACTGCGGCACCGCCGATATCTCCAGCCCCGGGGCACATACCGGGAAAGCCGGCAGTGCGCTGAATTCAGCGCGCTGTCGGCTTTCTAGCGGTATGTAAAACCGCATGTGCTTGAGGACACGAAAGGTCCTCTTTAACACTGTTAGTTTTTTTTTTTTTTTGTTTGTTTCTCCTTTCTGAGCATGCACAGGGAAAAAAAATGGACATAAAATAACGGACAGTAACTGATGGCTATCAGTTACTGTCCGTTATAAGTCCGTTACCCATAGACTTCAATGTTAAAAAAATAACGGACACTTGCTGTCTGTCAAGAATCCGTTTTTTTCAAACGGACAAAAAGTCCTGCATGTAGGATTTTTTGTCCATGAAAAAAAACGGACTTCTGACGGATTTGGTGTAAACGGACACAAACGGACACTAAGGGACACAATAGAAAAACCCATTGAAATGAATGGAAATTTTAACGGATTTCTGACGGTTCAGCTAGTGCCCGATGCTTAAATCTTGTAACGGACAATAGTGTGAACACCCCCTTACAATACTCTTCAACTAGAAAAAGATTTTGTTAACATAAGATGTGACAATTGTTTCTATAAATATCTACTCTAGTTGTATTGAAATAGAAAAGCAAATTCTATGGTTATTTGGTGATGTCAGTCTATGCTGGTGTACCCCACACGGCAGTAAAGCCATTCTTCTGCTAAAGTTCACATAAAGGTTTATGACCTGGTGTGACAGTTTTTATTTTATGTGTTTTATACCATGAATTTTGCAAGCCAGAACTACGTCCATAATACTCATCCACTCACCTCCCATATACGCTCATTGAAAGTTTGATGAAAATCGCCACCAAATCGAGCTTTTGTTGATTTGTCTTTGCATTGTTCGGCTTTGGAATTAATACTCGCTGAACTGTCAATTTTGGATATCCCAATCTCGGCTTCCACGGATAGACAATCTTTCACCTCATCCATCTTCAAACCCTTCATGGCCACTTGACATGTTCTTACTGCAGTCACTTCTTGGGTCTGGCCTCCGACTTTCACACGCGTGATATAGTGTGTGCCAAATTTATCTATCAGACGTCTGTATTCAGCCTTACTGTTGTTATCATAGGAATCTGGAAGTTCTGCTAAATATTGTATAAAATGAGGTGTAAATGAGGCATTTGATCCCAGGCCAAAACTGAAAGAAGAAAAAAAAATGTAGAAGATTATATGTTATTCACATTTTTTTAAAAAAGTTCATAGCTAGCAATCCCCCCACCCCACAAGGACCCGGGTAATACCTGTAAAAGGAACATTGTAACTTGTGGCTCACAAAATTGTATTTGTCAGTGGCACTTTTGCTATCGGCAAACTTGGCCATTTTACTGTGAGAACCTCCCACAGCTACGATTGCGTCCACCAAATAAGCTTTCACCTTGAGACCAACTTTCCAATCATTCTGTACTTGAGAAGCGGCTTCATTGGCGATTGACACTTTGGACTGAGACAACGAGCTTTGTATATTTCTGGCACATGAAGACTCTGGTCTCCAGTCCACCAGTGCCTTGGGTAGTTTCTGCAGAATGTTGTTGCTGTGAGGGTTGTCACACACTGTACATCTGTCTTCATCTTCCTGTAGATCAAACAGAAAAGCTCCGGTTGTCTTCATAGTGACAATATCGATTCCTTCTCCTAGCAAAGTATGGCCTGGAACAAATTTAGCATCCTTGCATTCTTGCAATGTCCCGGGTCTACAACCATATTTAAGAATGGGCGAGCTCATAGAAGGTCCTTGATGGTGAAGAAGGAGAAGCAAGAACAAAGGACAAAATTTGTGGTCCATTGCTGAAAATGTCCTAGAAAAAAGATGAGTCAGCAGTGTTATCAAAGATATAACAAGAACATATACAAATATATAACAAAGACAATCCCAAATTATCTATGGTGGTCCATGTATGAAACATTTAGGATTAAGACATTTGGTCTTGGACTCTTCTCAAGGGACAAAATTACTGAAGAGCCTATGGACAAGTTTTACAAAATGGTTAGATGTCAATTTAAGTATGAAGTATTGAACAATATATAAGGTAGTTAAAGTGTAGATTTAGTGAGTGGCTCCAAGGAGTTTTGTTACTTTTTTTTCTGGATCAACATTACCCTTTCTGTAAATTGTCTGTAGAAGAAATAATAGAAGCTATAAGAAGTATCACTGCCCAAGGGGGTTAGTAATGGAAAAATGAACTGGTCTGAAAGTACAAATATTAGTTGTAGGAAACCTAGCTTATGCTACAGTTAAGAAGTACTCTCACCTAATACTATTGCCAAAGACACCATATAGTGGCATATCGACTGACTAAATATGAATACTCTGTGTGCAGCTGTATGGGCACTGTGCTCTTCTGTGTATAAAGCCTTGGCAAATAGGACAAACTTTGGGCTAAATATAAGAGATGAGATGTCACCAGTAGACAGTGTTTGTATTATAGCCTAGTAGACAGATAGAACATTAAAAGACTTTTCTATGGGCTACCAGCAATGGGTTCAATAATCCACAACGAGAAGTTCAGGTGAATTGGGAACAACTTACCTTGATGGTTCTGGTCTAAAGTTGACTTCTACTAGGTAGACACAATGAAGATTAATTCCCCCTCTTTCTATATATATATATATATAGGGGGACCATGGATAAAGCTCTTTCCATAAATGGTCTTCTCTTAATTATCTTAACACCCTTTATTGTGGTCAGGAAGTTCACATTTATAGAAAACAACCATCATTTAACCATTCCTTAGTCATCTCCTCCCTAGTACTGTGTGACTTAAGTTTTCGATGTTCTTGGTTTAAGTGTTAAGATTCTGATGAGTTGTCGGATATAATAAGAATTATTTATTAGAAAATTAGTCCTATTTTAGGTGAAACAAGCAACATATAAAGGATTTCCACTGAAATGGTTATAGTGTAAAAACCAAGCTTAGATCAAGGTGGCCTTGACAACCACGGCATTGATAACTTGTCAATATATCATGATATCAACTAATAAATTAACTATGGGTCAATCCGAGTCCTAACCAAGTGCTTGAATGCTGTATTGAACCTGGAACTGAAATACCATCAAGAGAGTGAGGGGCAGAATCAGTGGAGAAAATAAACAGTTAAAACTGTGGGTATCTATGGTAAAAAACGGAAGGAAATAAAATGCAAAAATAGTTTCCTGTATGAGAGAATAAAAGAAAAATCGGGACTTTTTGTGCTATGTAAATTGGTAAATGATTGTATGTAAAATGCTCCTTATGTGTCTTTTCTGTACCACAAACACAATAACTTGGTAGGTACAAATTTGGTGCCCATAGCGGTTCCCTAATTTTCATGTAGAGTCTGCTTTAAAAAAAAAAAAATTCTGAAAATACAATAATATATTTTAGCTTCCTTTGCCTTACTTGAAGTAAATATCACTAGTTCCTAGTTTTTATAGATTTGCTGTATTGTGGAATTTAAGACTGTATATATATACACACGTGAACAAAATTGTTGGTACCCCTCGTTTAATGAAAGAAAAACCCACAATGGTCACAGAAATAACTTGAATCTGACAAAACTGGAATATGCCAAACTCATGTTGACAAGCCACAAAGCTTCTGGGAGAATGTCCTATGGACAGATGAGACAAAAATAAAAATTTTTGGCAAGGCACATCAGCTCTATGTTCACAGACAGAAAAATGAAGCATATCTTGGAAAGAACACTGTCCCTACTGTGAAACATGGAGGAGGCTCTGTTATGTTCTGGGGCTGCTTTGCTGCATCTGGCACAGGGTGTCTTGAATCTGTGCAGGGTACAATGAAATCTCAAGATTATCAAGGGATTCTAGAGAGAAATGTGCTGCCCAGTGTCAGAAAGCTTGGTCTCAGTCGCAGGTCATGGGTCTTGCAACAGGAAAATGACCCAAAACACACAGCTAAAAACACCCAAGAATGGTTAAGAGGAAAACATTGGACTATTCTGAAGTGGCCTTCTATGAGCCCTGACCTAAATCCGCCTGGAAAAGGCACCGTTCAAACCCGAGTAAACTAGAGCAGTTTGCTCATGAGGAGTGGCCAAAATACCTGTTGAGAAGTGCAGAAGTCTCATTGACAGTTACAGGAATCGTTTGATTGCAGTGATTGCCTCAAAAGGTTGTGCAACAAAATATTAAGTTAAGGGAACCATCATTTCTGTCCAGTCCTGTTTCATGAGTTTTCTTTTTTAAAAAAAATTCTGTTGAAGCATGGTTGGAAAGCAATGTCTGACTTTCATTTGTTCATTTTCATAGAATTTTTATATATTATTACTTTTGTCAGATTCAAGTTATTTCTGTGACCATTGTGGGTTTTTCTTTCACTAAACGAGGGGTACCAACAATTTTGTCCACGTGTGTGTGTATATATATATATATATATATATATATATATATATATACAGTGCCTTGCGAAAGTATTCGGCCCCCTTGAACTTTTCAACCTTTTGCCACATTTCAGGCTTCAAACATAAGGATATAAAATTTAAATTTTTTGGTGAAGAATCATCAAAAAGTGGGACACAATCGTGAAGTGAAATGAAATTTATTGGATATTTTAAACTTTTGTAAAAAATAAAAAAATGAAAAGTGGGGCATGCCAAATTATTCGGCCCCCTTAAGTTAATACTTTGTAGCGCCACCTTTTGCTGCGATTACAGCTGCAAGTCGCTTGAGGTATGTCTCTATCAGTTTTGCACATTGAGAGACTGAAATTCTTGCCCATTCTTCCTTGGAAAACAGCTCGAGCTCAGTGAGGTTGGATGGAGAGCGTTTGTGAACAGTAGTTTTCAGCTCTTTCCACAGATTCTCGATTGGATTCAGGTCTGGACTTTGACTTGGCCATTCTAACACCTGGATACGTTTATTTGTGAACCATTCCATTGTAGATTTTGCTTTATGTTTGGGATCATTGTCTTGTTGGAAGATAAATCTCCGTCCCAGTCTTAGGTCTTTTGCAGACTCCAACAGGTTTTCTTCCAGAATGGTCCTGTATTTGGCTCCGTCCATCTTCCCATCAATTTTAATCATCTTCCCTGTCCCTGCTGAAGAAAAGCAGGCCCAAACCATGATGCTGCCACCACCATGTGTGACAGTGGGGATGGTGTATTCAGGGTGATGAGCTGTGTTGCTTTTACGCCAAACATATCGTTTTGCATTGTGGCCAAAAAGTTCGATTTTGGTTTCATCTGACCAGAGCACCTTCTTCCACATGTTTGGTGCGTCTCCCAGGTGGCTTGTGGCAAACTTTAAACGAGACTTTTTATGGATATCTTTGAGAAATGGCTTTCTTTTTGCCACTCTTTAATAAAGGCCAGATTTGTGCAGTGTACGACTGATTGTTGTCCTATGGACAGACTCTCCCACCTCAGCTGTAGATCTCTGCAGTTCATCCAGAGTGATCATGGGCCTCTTGGCTGCATCTCTGATCAGTCTTCTCTTTGTTTGAGATGAAAGTTTAGAGGGACGGCCGGGACTTGGTAGATTTGCAGTGGTCTGATACTCCTTCCATTTCAATATGATCGCTTGCACAGTGCTCCTTGGGATGTTTAAAGTTTGGGAAATCTTTTTGTATCCAAATCCAGCTTTAAACTTCTCCACAACAGTATCACGGACCTGCCTGGTGTGTTCCTTGGTCTTCATGATGCTCTCTGCGCTTTAAACAGAACCCTGAGACTATCACAGAGCAGGTGCATTTATACGGAGACTTGATTACACACAGGTGGATTATATTTATCATCATCAGTCATTTAGGACAACATTGGATCATTCAGAGATCCTCACTGAACTTCTGGAGTGAGTTTGCTGCACTGAAAGTAAAGGGGCCGAATAATATTGCACGCCCCACTTTTCAGTTTTTTATTTTTTACAAAAGTTTAAAATAACCAATAAATTTCGTTCCACTTCACAATTGTGTCCCACTTGTTGATTCTTCACCAAAAAAATTAAAATTTTATATCCTTATGTTTGAAGCCTGAAATGTGGCAAAAGGTTGAAAAGTTCAAGGGGGCCGAATACTTTCGCAAGGCACTGTATATATATTTGGTTAGGGCCATAAATATTTGGACAGAGACAACATTTTTCTAGTTTTGGTTCTGTACATTACCACAATGTTGAAGCAGTAATCAAAGCAAAAGGTGGCTACTTTGAAGAACCTAGAATATAAGACATATTTTCAGTTGTTTCACACTTTTTTGTTAAGTATATAATTCCACATGTGTTAATTCATAGTTTTGATGCCTTCAGTGTGAATTTACAATTTTTATAGTCATGAAAATACAGAAAACTCTTGGAATGAGAAGGTGTGTCCAAACTTTTGGTCTGTACTGTATATTACATTACTTATCCTGTACTGATCCTGAGTTACATCCTGTATTATACTCCAGAGCTGCGCTCACTATTCTACTGGTACAGTCACTATGTACATACATTACATTACTTATCCTGTACTGATCCTGAGTTACATCCTGTATTATACTCCAGAGCTGCGCTCACTATTCTACTGGTACAGTCACTATGTACATACATTACATTACTTATCCTGTACTGATCCTGAGTTACATCCTGTATTATACTCCAGAGCTGTACTCACTATTCTGCTGGTACAGTCACTGTGTACATTCATTACTTATTTAGTGCAATATTCAGAAACCTGGCAATTCTTAGTTAGTCTTGTGGTTAGGTATTACATATTCATAGTGTTTAGCATTGCAGCTATCCTGATGGATGAGGTGGTTAAGAACATGCTGATCTGGTGAAGGTGCACTCTCTGGAGTATGAGAAATTGGGTATGGGGAGGGCCTCTCTTCTTTGGAGTACCTTAGCCTGTCATCTCCATTCCTGGTAGTGGCTGATATTAACACTATAATTTTTATTGTTTAGTATTGTTGGATATAGGACTTGTAGGTGTTGGGTTTGTATGTAGGGTGTACAGTGGGAAAAAAAAAAGTATTTAGTCAGCCACCAATTGTGCAAGTTCTCCCACTTAAAAAGATGAGGCCGGCCTGTAATTGTCATCATAGGTAGACCTCAACTATGAGAGACAAAATGAGAAAACAAATCCAGAAAATCACATTGTCTGATTTTTTAAGAATTTATTTGCAAATTATGGTGGAAAATAAGTATTTGGTTCATAACAAAAGTTCATCTCAATACTTTGTTATATATCCTTTGTTGGCAATGACAGAGGTCAAACGTTTTCTGTAAGTCTTCACAAGGTTGGCACACACTGTTGCGGGTATGTTGGCCCATTCCTCCATGCAGATCTCCTCTAGAGCAGTGATGTTTTGGGACTGTCGCTGGGCAACACGGACTTTCAATTCCCTCCAAAGGTTTTCTATGGGGTTGAGATCTGGAGACTGGCTAGGCCACTCCAGGACCTTGAAATGCTTCTTACGAAGCCACTCCTTCGTTGCCCTGGTGGTGTGCTTGGGATCATTGTTACACTGAAAGACCCAGCCACGTTTCACCTTCAATGCCCTTGCTGATGGAAGGAGGTTTGCACTCAAAATCTCACAATACATGGCCCCATTAATTCTTTCATGTACACGGATCAGTCGTCCTGGTCCCTTTGCAGAGAAACAGCCCCAAAGCATGATGTTGCCACCCCCATGCTTCACAGTAGGTATGGTGTTCTTTGGATGCAACTCAACATTCACTCTCCACCAAACACGACGAGTTGTGTTTCTACCAAACAGTTTTACTTTGGTTTCATCTGACCATATGACATTCTCCCAATACTCTTCTGGAACATCCAAATGCTCTCTAGCAAACTTCAGACGGGCCTGGATATGTACTGGCTTAAGCAGGGGGACATGTCTGGCACTGCAGGATCTGAGTCCCTGGCAGCGTAGTGTGTTACTGACGGTAGCCTTTGTTACGTTAGTCCCAGCTTTCTGCAGGTCAGTCACTAGGTTCCCCCGTGTGGTTCTGGGATTTTTGCTCACCGTTCTTGTGATCATTTTGACCCCACGAGGTGAGATCTTGTGTGGAGCCCCTGATCGAGGGAGATTATCAGTGGTCTTGTATGTCTTCCATTTTCTAATTATTGCTCCCACAGTTGATTTCTTCACACCAAGCTGCTTGCCTATTGCATATTCAGTCTTCCCAGCCTGGTGCAGGGCTACAATTTTGTTTCTGGTGTCCTTCCACAGCTCTTTGGTCTTCACCATAGTGGAGTTTGGAGTGTGACTGTTTGAGGTTGCGGACAGGTGTCTTTTATACTGATAACAATGTCAAACAGGAGCCATTACTACAGGTAATGAGTGGAGGACAGAGGAGCCTCTTAAAGAAGAAGTTACAGGTCTGTGAGAGCCAGAAATCTTGCTTGTTTGTAGGTGACCAAATACTTATTTTCCACCATAATTTGCAAATAAACTCTTAAAAAATCAGACAATGTGATTTTCTAGATATGTTTTCTCATTTTGTCTCTCATAATTGAGGTCTACCTATTGTGACAACTTGGGGAATTAGTCTCAAAATGGTGGAAGACTCCTGGTCCGGACAGTGGTGGTTCGTGGTACTGGGCGCCGGAAAGATAGCGTTCAGACGGTCCAAGTGTAAAATAAAACTGGCTTTATTCAGCTTAACTGCAACATAACAAAACAACAAACATGTAGGCCACAGTTAGGGCACTAACTCACTCCTTGAGCCCCTAACTAGCCTGACTATTTCTCAGCTCCAGCAACAGTCCCCTGTGGACCCCAGCCCTTCTGGGACAGAGCCTCTCTCTCTGTCCTTAGCTGGTCCACCATCTCCTGCTCCCTGCAGGATACTCCAGCCTTCTGGAGTTACGCGCCCCACCCAAAGGTGTGGCTGAGGGCCTTTTCAGGGCTGGCCTGGGTCACTCCCTAGCGCCCTCTACTGTAGGTTCACATACTCACACTATGATATCAATTACAGGCCTCTGGAGAGTGGGAGAACTTGCACTATTGGTGGTTGACTAAATACTTTTTTTCCCCACTGTATATGGTATATACAGTGCTGGCCAAAAGTATTGGCACCCCTGCAATTCTGTCAGATAATACTCAATTTCTTCCAGAAAATGATTGCAATCACAAATGCTTTGGTAATAATATCTTCATTTATTTTGCTTGCAATGAAAAAACACAAAAGAGAATGAAAAAAAAGTCAAATCATTGATCATTTTACACAAAACTCCAAAAATGGGCCGGACAAAAGTATTGGCACCCTCAGCCTAATACTTGGTAGCACAACCTTTAGACAAAATAACTGCGAACAACCGCTTCCGGTAACCATCAATGAGTTTCTTACAATGCTCTGCTGGAATTTTAGACCATTCTTCTTTGGCAAATTTCTCCAGGTCCCTGAGATGTGAAGGATGCCTTCTCCAAATTGCCATTTTGAGATCTCTCCACAGGTGTTCTATGGGATTCAGGTCTGGGCTCATTGCTGGCCACTTTAGAAGTCTCCAGTGCTTTCTCTCAAACCATTTTCTAGTGCTTTTTGAAGTGTGTTTTGGGTCATTATCCTGCTGGAAGACCCATGACCACTGAAGGAGACCCAGCTTTCTCACACTGGGCCCTACATTATGCTGCAAAATTTGTTGGTAGTCTTCAGACTTCATAATGCCATGCACACGGTCAAGCAGTCCAGTGCCAGAGGCAGCAAAGCAACCCCAAAACATCAGGGAACCTCCGCCATGTTTGACTGTAGGGACCGTGTTCTTTTCTTTGAAGGCCTCTTTTTTTTGCTGTAAACTCTATGTTGATGCCTTTTCCCAAAAAGCTCTACTTTTGTCTCATCTGACCAGAGAACATTCTTCCAAAAAGTTTTTGGCTTTCTCAGGTAAGTTTTGGCAAACTCCAGCCTGGCTTTTTTATGTCTCTGGGTCAGAAGTGGGGTCTTCCTGGGTATCCTACCATAGAGTCCCTTTTCATTCAGACGCCGACGGATAGTACGGGGTGACACTGTTGTACCCTCGGACTGCAGGGCAGCTAGAACTTGTTTGGATGTTAGTCGAGGTTCTTTAGCCACCATCCGCACAATCTTTCGTTGAAATCTCTCGTCAATTTTTCTTTTCCGTCCACATCTAGGGAGGTTAGCCACAGTGCCATGGGCTTTAAACTTCTTGATGACACTGCGCACGGTAGACACAGGAACATTCAGGTCTTTGGAGATGGACTTGTAGCCTTGAGATTGCTCATGCTTCCTCACAATTTTGCTTCTCAAGGCCTCAGACAGTTCTTTGGTCTTCTTTCTTTTCTCCATGCTCAATGTGGTACACACAAGGACACAGGACAGAGGTTGAGTCAACTTTAATCCATTTCAACTGGCTGCAAGTGTGATTTAGTTATTGCCACCACCTGTTATGTGCCACAGGTAAGTAACAGGTGCTGTTAATTACACAAATTAGAGAAGCATCACAAAGGGTGCCAATACTTTTGTCCACCCCCTTTTTTATGTTTGGTGTGGAATTATATCCAATTTGGCTTTTTGACGATTATTTTTGTGGTTTTCCATTGAAGAGAAATTAAATGAAGATCTTATTACCAAAGCATTTGTGATTGCAATAATTTTCTGGAAGAAATTGAATATTATCTGACAGAATTGCAGGGGTGCCAATACTTTTGGCCAGCACTGTAGCAGTCAGGTGGGGGAAGGGGGATTATCTTGATTTCTTGGCCTGGTCTGGACTTATTTTAGTTTAGTATTTAATATCTTGTTTGTTTGATTTGATTCTAATTTATAATTTAAAAAAATCTTATGATTTATTATTTGGTTTCTTTCTACTGACGTTCATGTTGAATATTTTTGTGTATATGTACAGTATGTGTTAAATTGTCACTAATGTATTTCTTCTATTGGTTTATAGGCGGCTGGATCAGTCATTGTGTCTGGGTTTCAGTGTTATTAATGCAGTGTGATATAGTATAGTGAGTGCGGATTCTCAGTATTTGTATACCTGTACACGTGTGAGGTGTGAATGGTGACTGAGATTCTATTAAGCTGGTGGACATACACAGTGGCTTTTCATGACATTAAGTCCATGAAAAACGGCACCACCATGTGTATAAGCCCATAGTGTCCCTCTAAAATTGCACGGGACTTTTTTGTCCAGCTCTTTCAGTTGAAAAGAACAGACACCTGAAAGACCCCCATTATAGTCAACAAGGTCCACTGGGTTCTGCTATTTTAGCGATCTGTTTGTCCTTTGTTCTAGTCCTACAATGAACCAGAACAACTGACACTAGTGTCAACTAGAGATGGGTGAATTGACTTGTACCAAGCCAGATTCAACCTGAATATTCCAGATTCCAACCTGAATTGTTAGATTTTTTTTAATGAAACCGAACAAATGGAGATTCATCTCAGGTGAACTAAAATGGCCACCGCATTATACTGTACTCTGGGGTCTCTTTAGAGGAGATGGAGGCCCATGGGAGGTGGCAAGAATAAAAAAAACATTCATACTTACCTTCCGTTACCTCTTTTGGGCCTCCTCACAGTGTCTGGCACTCTACTGGTGACGTCTGGCGCACTCCTGTGACAACATGCACCCGGGATCACCTCTGAGGCATGTGATTGGGCCACCAGCGGTCACATGGGCACAGGAGTACAACAGCATCACCGATGAGGTGGGACAGAACATCAGACGTCATGAGGAGGCCCAAAAGAGGTAAGAGGAGGTGAGTATGAATGTTTTTTTTTTTTGTTTTTATTTATTATACCTCCCCTGGGCCTTCACCTATTTTACTCTGGGGTCTGAAAAAGAAGAGAGCATAATAATGTCCCTTTCAATTTGACATAACTTTGGCAGTTTTTTCCTTATAGAGCTAGAAATTAGATAGATAGGTTCCTAGGAACCCTGACAGTGCTCTACACTATGTTTTATAGATAGGTTCCTAGGAGTCCTAATGGTGTTCTACACTATGTTTTAAGTAAATTTAAGGTGTGGTTTATACTGAACTTGTTGAACGCGAAACAAGTCTTGGACACAGGCCACCCAAACCTAAAATGAAACTAATCCTGAAAGGTTCGCCCATCTCTAGTGTAAACCTAGCATAATCTTTGTATATAGTGTGCAGTAATCCAAGAAGAAAAACTGTGGATGGAGTGTATGTGTCACCAAGGATTTTTACCTCAGTGAAGTAATCCAGGATTTAGGAGTGACCACAGACCTTGTGGGGAGGTCGCTCCCATACTCCATCCAGGGGTTTCCTTATTACCTGCCCTAATTTAAGATGGTGAACAGAGCAAGGGTGTAGTGTGTCTCTGAGATTAAGATGGAAGGAGATCCTTGCTCTGGATGGTCCCAAGCTGAACAAAGCACCTGGCAGAGCCTACTACTGTGTCCCAACCAAGCTGGTGACACCAACTGATTTATTTTGGACATTTTGCCTGAATTAAACTTTTTGTTGCCACATGATTGTTTACTGTCAACCTGCTGAAAGAAGCCACTTACGTTTGTCCACTTTATTTGTCAAGAATCCTAAACCTGTGTTTCTGTCTACCAAACACCTGCACTACTACTGGGCTAATCCCTCACAAGTGTGTATAGTGCATTATAGATTATCACCTGTTGTGTTACTTATATTATTTTATGTTGTGATATATGTCGTCCTTATTAATTAAAGACCTATCGGATGAACGGGGGTCTGATCTTAGAAATAGTATAAGTAAATAGCCGAAAAAAAGCTGCCCCTTCAATCAGATCATCGGTGAAGGTTCTGGGTGTGGGACCCTCACCGATCTGATATTGATGACTTATGCTAAGGACAGGTGATCAGTATTATAACCCTGGAATACCTCTTTAAAGAGAACCTTTCACCACCAACTCCAACTCTTTAGATACTTCAATACTCCAACCCCAACCATTCCTGAGCAATCATTGCGTTTAGTTTCAGCACAATCATGATGTATATTGTTAGGTGGGAAGTACCTGTCTGTCTGCCCCAGCCTAGGACCGCCCACCTGACAGCAGAGTACATAGTTGTGTTGAAACTAACAGAAATTATTTCTTGTGAACGGTGAGGGCTAGAGAAAAAATTCTAAGTGTGGCAGACTCAGTGGACTGGTGCCAGTTGTAGGATGCAAAGACCTGAATTGGTGGTGATGGTGAAAGTCCTCTTTAATGAGTAGTGTGAACGATCCCTCTACCCACCACAGAAGAATATAATAGATATGAGTGATATACTGTAATATATATAATCATGTTCTTTTATATGGAACCCGCATATTCCACATGGTATTGTCTTTATATGAGACTCCTCAGTACCTTTCATTACCATCTATACTGTTACTCTATGTCCAGTATTTACTGATAGTTCTTTATGCGCCGTTTTGTTCTTTGTACTTTGTAGTTTCTTACACTAAATTGTTGGCTTTTTTATGTCATTTTTGGTTATATTATCTGTTTTAAGATCCTTCATTTACATGTCCCAGGTCACAAAACCTTCCACCATGTAAGGCAAAATGTACAAAAATGATGACACAAGTGATGATGATTAAATGTTCTTTATTGCGTTTATATGGAGAAAGCAGAATAAGCCAAAAAATACAAAGAGAATATCAAAGAGAAAGCAAAAACACCATAATCAGAAATGATTACCAATGTCCTAGTCATTGGATGTGACAGTATATCTATGAAGACTCTGGATTGTGAAGACAACATTGTGATTCCCTCTTTATCTTGGTTCTCCTGATCTTGGTTTATTAGTTATAGGGTTATTCCCATCCAGACAAATCAATGGCAAGGTGGGATTTACTGTTGTTCTCTTAGATATAGATGAGAGTTACAGAAACCATGTAGGGCAGAACCACTCGGCTGTTACTGGAAGCCCCGTCCTAGTGGCTTCAACTTCGGAGCAGTAATTCCTATCCAGGCAACTGTTTGCCAAGATGGGAAAAATCCTTTAATATATGGGGAAAGAACTACAGTATTTTGATTATTTGTGGCTTGATTCATGTATTTTGCCCAGTTAACCAGGCCTGTAGGCACCTTGTACCAATAAAGCTGTTTTCACATCTATGCCTTTGCCAGGCTCTATCAATTCCCCAGCTGGTATGAGCGGTGTCTGTGTTATTTGGAGGCTCTGGTCTCCTAATAATTCTGGTGCATTTGCATGCACCAGAATGGGAATCTACGCCAGATTTCTTGTATAACGCATGTCAGTTTTATGGCATGCGTTATAGTTCATTTGTTGGGCCAAGGTATCCCTACCCCAGCCCACTTTGGTCTCCACCAACTTGCATAGAAGAAGGGTGTAGAAAAAGGAAAGTGGCACATCTTTGGTGCAAAAAAATGGTCAGTGTGCCAACTATGTTCCACAACTATCCCTATATCGTAGAGCGATTAGTAAATTCCCAAAATTGTGGCCAAATGTTTAATAAGAGGGACCACTATAATATGGTGTGCTTAATATTCTGTGGGAGCAAGTACATAGATTACCATGTGGTAAGCTTAAAAAGGACCTTTCAGCATCTCCACCTATTCCAACTCATTCCATCCTTCAATAGGCACTGCTTCCACTGAATCTGGCACAGTTATAATTTTTTTTTAGCCCCCGCCATTCCCGAGCAATCATTGCTGTTAGTTTTAGCACAGTTATACTCTCTGCTGTTTAAACCTCAAGTTTGATGGAAAAGTGTTGTAATGTACTACTAAGCATAGTTCCTGGAGTTTTATCTGATCAAAAACATCTGCCACTGAAAATTAATAGGGGCACGTAGCAGCTACTTCAGGGCCAAAACGCTTATTGGTAGGTTGGACTTCATGAAATATAGGTTGGAAGTGATGATCTTTATCCAGTCTTATCTACTATGTTACTTATAATAAGGAGAATGTCAGTATCTTGGGGGCACTGAGACATAATCTTGGCAATACAGACCTTGGAGATGATCGGCACATGTAACACTTACAGAGTATGTAATGCTGCCTCGGTTCAGGTAACAGGTCTTTAAAGTGTCACCTGTAGTCAAAACTTCATCACATTTTCCCAGGAGATCATCAGAAGATTGTTTGTCTTCATCCCAAACCTCTATTGCAAATTTTTTAGTAGCGCTGATCTCTACAATTCCCAAGTCATATGTGGCATTCCATGTTGGGTTATTCTTATTCTGGATTGTTGGGGTTGTTATACCAGACAAATCAAATCTAAATTTCACATAGGCATCTGTCTCTGAAATCAAGTCACCTCTAAGTCCAGTGGCATCTTTGATGGTCACATGAAGCTTGGCAGCTCCATGATGTGTTGGGCAGCAGTTAGAATCTGTGTACCTAGAAGCTGGACATGAGCAGAAGCAGTTGCTCACTTGACTGCCGACATGGCGGCCAGGGCAAGGGCACTTCTGTATTAAAGCCATTTCGTTGATGTATTCACTTATGGCCAGCCTGAGATTCTCTTTTTTAGGGCCCTCAATTCTCACCAAGTTATGGATGGAATCTAAGGAATAGGAGACCAGTCCAGGGTTAGTTTTCAGGCTTTCCATCCATCTTTTAAAGATGTCGGCGGTGACTGTTTCCTTTGAGAGAAGATCAAATGTTGCATTTCCTCCTGTCACCTGTAAGTGTAGATGTTATATATTTAGATAAGCACATAATGGGGCTGATATATTGGACTGTTGTAGAAGAGATGACAAAAGTCAAATTTTTTGGCACATGCTATGTAAAAAGTGGGTGGGATTGGGATCAATATGGGCAGGGGAGGTCAAAAAATTGGCCTAAGTTATAGCTGAAGTCTTTGCCAATCCCTGGCTAGTGAAGATTTCATTTTTGGTGCATGAGGCCTCCTGAGATGCACCAGAATTATTAATGGGGTTGTATCAAGTTTTGAAGTTATCCCTTATTCATAGGATAAGGGATAACTTCTTGATCAGTAGGGATCCAAACCCTGGGAACCCCATCGGTCCTGAGAATGGGGGGGATCTGGTTCCCCTGTCCTGATAGAAGAGCAAGCCGATCACGTGCCTTGCAGCTCCTTTCATTTTCTATGAATGGAGGGCTTGTACTTGACTATCTTCAGTGCTCCCATAGAGACTGAATGGAGTACCATGGCGCATGCTCGCTCTACCCCTTTGCCAGGACGAGGGAACTCTATCTTCATTCTTGGTATTGGTGGGGATCCCAGTGGTTGGTCTTAAAGGGGTTGTACTACATTTTGAAGTAATGTCTTATCGATAAGATAGAGAATAACTTCAAAAGTTGATACAACCTCTTTAAGAGGCAGGAAACTCTTAATAATTCTAGGGCAACTCATGCCAGTGGAGAAAGGTTAAAGGGTAGCTCTCATATCAGCTTTTTTTTTTGATACCAGAACCATTTTTCTACATGGTATACAACCGGAGATACAGCCATTTGAAGTGACCTTCGCCCATTTTGGTAAATGCTTCAGCTGTGCATATTTATAATACAAATGTGGATGGACTTTCCATAGTAACAGCTCAGTTAGAGGTTTATAAGGAGAATATTACAGCCTGTTTTATATAAAAAGAAAATTAGATAGGATAATAAATTCTACATGAGAAAGAACATCAACAACGGTGCCTTGTAGTGTAGTAAATACTCAAAGGGGTGCTCCAACGTGTAGAAAACTGAATCACAATCGGTTGAATTACACATTCATTTATTAAATGATTCTGGTACACAAAGGCAACGCATTTCGATGCTGAACCAGCGTCTTCATCAGGACAACTATATAGTAAACATAAAACACAAAAACAAAACTTGCAAAAGAGTAAACACCAGATTTATTTTTTTTAACCATTATTTTCTAGATCTGAAAAAACATATTAAAAAAATGGTCACCAAAGAAGGTAAATATGTGTGTGTAAAATACCAGAACACTTTTTTACACACACACACACACACACACACACACGCTTAGCTACACACACAAATATACATGTCACTATGCCCTCTTTTGCAAGTTTTGTTTTTGTGTTTTATGTTTATTATATAGTGGCCTGATGAAGACGCTGGTTCAGTATCGAAACGCGTTGTCTTTGTTTACCAGAATCATTTAATAAACATATAGTTTAACCGACTGTGTACGTCCATCATCGAAACAAGCAGTGCCTACAGAGCAATCTCAATTTTTTTTTTTTAACCATTATTTTCTAGATTGGATAATAAAGCATATTTAAAAAATGGTCACTAAACACCCCCCAACACAATAGTGCAAAAAAAAAAATAAATAAAAAAATCAGCCCATTATCTTTTGTATGCTTCCAGAAGATTTCTTAAGACATGCAGGTTATGTTAGCATATATTAAGACTACAAAATTTGCAAAAACTTATACAAAGATTCAGAGACCTCAGTTATTATTAGCTATAGAACAATAGAGCTCACATTGTAGTTATTGTAAAAAGATGGATGCAAAACTGAATGGATCACTTGCAATGTGTTATATCTGCAGCAGAAGGGGATTTGACAGAAAATTTTTGACTTGCATACAATACTAAATAGATCATCCTGACTCCTCTTACATTCGCTACTATAGTTTCTACTGCTATAGCACATATCACATGGTTACAATACTCTTCAACTAGAAAAATATTTTGTTAACATAAGATGTGACAATTGTTTCTAGAAATATCCACTCTAGTTGTATTGAAATAGAAAAGCAAATTCTATGGTCATTTGGCGACGTCAGTCTATGCTGGTGTACCCCACATGGCAGTGAAGCCATTCTTCTGCTAAAGTTATACATAAACATATGACCTGGTGTGACAGTTCTTATATCATGTTTTTTATACCATGAATTTTGCAAGCCAAAACTATGTCCATAATACTCATCCACTCACCTCCCATATACGCTCATTGAAAGTTTGATGAAAATCGCCACCAAATTGAGCTTTTGTTGATTTGTCTTTGCAGTGTTCAACTTTGGGATTAATACTTGCTGAATTGTCAATTTTGGATATCCCAACCTCGGCTTCCACGGATAGACAATCTTTCACCTCATCCATCTTCAAACCCTTCATGGCCACTTGACATGTTCTTACTGCATTGACTTCTTGGGTCTGGCCTCCGACTTTCACACGCGTGATATAGTGTGTGCCAAATTTATCTATCAGACGTCTGTATTCAGCCTTACTGTTGTTATCATAGGAATCTGGAAGTTCTGCTAAATATTGTATAAAATGAGGTGTAAATGAGGCATTTGATCCCAGGCCAAAACTGAAGGAACAAAAAAAATGTAGAAGTTTTTTATGTTATTAACGTTTATTCAAAAATTCAAAGCTAGTAACCCCCCCACCTCACAAAGACCCGGGTAATACCTGTAAAAGGAACATTGTAACTTGTGGCTCACAAAATTGTAATTGTCAGTGGCGCTTTTGCGATCGGCAAACTTGGCCATTTTACTGTGAGAACCTCCCACAGCTACGATTGCGTCCACCAAATAAGCTTTAACCTTGAGACCAACTTTCCAATCATTCTGTACTTGAGAAGCTGCTTCATTGGCGATTGACACTTTGGACTGAGACACCGAGCTTTGTATATTTCTGGCACATGAAGACTCTGGTCTCCAGTCCACCAGTGCCTTGGGTAGTTTCTGCAGAATGTTGTTGCTGTGAGGGTTGTCACACACTGTACATCTGTCTTCAACTTCCTGTAGATCAAACAGAAAAGCTCCGGTTGTCTTCATAGTGACAATATCGATTCCTTCTCCTAGCAAAGTATGGCCTGGAACAAATTTAGCATCCTTGCATTCTTGCAATGTGCCTGGTCTACAACCATATTTAAGAATGGGCGAGCTCATAGAAGGTCCTTGATGGTGAAGAAGGAGAAGCAAGAACAAAGGACAAAATTTGTGGTCCATTGCTGAAAATGTCCTAGAATAAAAATGAGCCAACAGTGTTATCAAAGATATAAAGATATAAGAGCATATACAAATATACATCTCAATAAATTAGAATATCTTTGAATCGTTCATTCATTTCAGTAATTCAGTAATACAATTCATAATCAGCGTCTTCCATGATTGTGTGTCCTACTGAACCAGACTGAGGGACCATTTAAAGGCTTAGGAAACCCTGGCAGGTGACACACTGAATTTACAATATTGAACTTTTTTACAATATTCTAATTTTCTTAGATTTGGGTTTTCATTACCTGTAATCCATAATCAACATTTACAGAAATAAAACACTTGAAATTGAACTGTGTGTAAAGAATCTAGAAAATATAGAAGGTCACTTTTTTAATTTAATTACTGAAATAAATAAACGTTTCATAGATATTCTAATGCACCTGTATAACAAAGACAATCCCAAATTATCTATGGTGGTCTATGTATGAAACATTTAGGGTTAGGACATTTAGTCTTGAACTCTTCTCAAGGGACAAAGTTACTGAAGAGCCTATGGACAAGGTTAAAAAAATAGTTAGATGTCAATTTAAGTATGAAGTATGAATTTAAGTATTAATTTAAGTATTAAGTATGAACAATATATAAGGTAGTTAAGGTGTAGATTTCTTGAGTGGCTCCAAGGAGATTTCTTACTTTTTTCTGGATCAACATTACCCTTTCTGTAACATAAATGGTCTGTAGAAGAAATAATAGAAGATATAAGAAGTATCACTCCCCAAGAGGGTTAGTAATGGAAACATGAACTGGTCTGAAAGTACAAATGTTAGTTGTAGGAAACCTAATGTAAGGGAATTGCTAGTTGAGCAATTCCCCAGTGCTGCTGCCGAAACAAGGGAAGAGTGAGCCCTAAACTCAACCCAACCCATGTCCCTACCTAATTGCCTGAACTGTCTTAGGCGACAGCCGACAACTTGGTGGCGATCCATTCTCTGAATAAGTGTAATACAGAACAAGACAGGACAAACAACACAGAAGAGGAGTCAGCAAGCCAAGTATTGAAACCAGAGAGACAAGCAGTACCAAATCGAAATTCTAAAGAGTAGTCACAAGGGAAGCCAAAGGTCAGAAGTCAGAAATACAATAATAGCAGGAAGAGGAGCTAGCAGGCACAAAGTCTCAGGACAGAGTCACAATAGCCAGCGAGCATGTTTGATCAGATGACCTGTTTATAGGAAGTCCAGAATCTGTCCGACTTGATTGGTAGACAGGCTGTCAATCACACAGGCAAGGCTAAGATTAACTGTTAGAGGAGCGGAGAGAAACATGGTGCAGGAGATGGGTGTAGCTGAAATTCAGTTACAGAGAAGAGGTAGTAGAGCCGTGTTCAGACAGAGCAACAAGAACCCTAAGCAAGGAATCAATCTGAACACGCCTCCTGCGTCGCAGCGTGCGAGCGGAGGGTGGCACAGAGACCCGAACATGCAGAGATGTTACACCTAACTTATGCTACAGTTTAGAAGTACTCTCACCTAATAATATTGCCAAAGACACCATATAGTGGCATATCAACTGGCTAAATATGAATACTCTGTGTGCAGCTGTATGAGCACTGTGCTCTTGTGTGTAAAAAGCCTTGGCAAATAGGACAAACTTTAGGCTGAATATAAGAGATGAGATGTCACCAGTAGACAGTGTTTGTATTATAGCCTACTAGACAGATAGAACATTAAAAGACTTTTCTATGGGTTACCAACAAAGAGGTCAATAATCCACAAGAAGTTCAGGAGAATTGGGGACAACTTACCTTGATGGTTCTGGTCTAAAGTTGACTTCTACTAGGTAGACACAATGAAAGCTGAGATTAATTCCTCCTATTTATATATATATATAGGGGGACCATGGATAAAACTCTTTCCATAAATGGTCTTCTCTTAATTCTCTTAACACCCTTTGTTGTGGTCACGAAGTTCACAATTACAGAAAACAACATCTCCACCCTAGTTCTGCGTGACTTAAGTTTTCGATGTTCTTGGTTGAAGTGTTAAGATTCTGATGAATTCTCAGATATGAGAATTATTCATTAGAAAATTAGTCCTATTTTAGGTGAAACATATAAAGGATTTCTACTGAAATAGTTATAGTGTAAAAACCAAGCTTAGATCAAGGTGGCCTTCACAACCATGGCATTGATAACTTGTCAATATATCATGGTAGCAACTAATAAACTCACTATGGATCGATCCCAGTCCTAACCAAGTGCTTGAATACTGTATTGAACCTGGAACTGAAATACCATCAAGAGAGTGAGAGGCAGAATCAGTGGAGAAAATGAACAATTAAAACTGTGGGAATCTATGGTAAGAAAAAGGAAGGAGATCAAATTCAAAAATAGTTTCCTGTATGAGAGAATAAAAGAAAAATTGGGACTTTTTGTGCTATGTAAATTGGTAAATGATTGTATGTAAAATGTTCCTTATATGTCTTTTCTGTACCATAGTCACAATATTTTGGTAGTTACAAATTTGGTGCCCATAGCAGTTCCCTTTTTTTCATGTAGTGTCTGCTTTAAAAAAATAATTATGCAAATACAATAATATATTTTAGCTTCCTTTGCCTTACTTGAAGTAAATATCACTAGTTCTTAGTTTTCACAGATTTGCTGCCTTGTGGAATTTAGGAATGTTCTATATTCTACTTTCCACTACTTTCAATGGCTAACACGGTACAACATTATGCTACTATATTCTACTTCTTTCAAAACTTTGTCTCACTTTCAAGGGTGTTTTCTTTTAGCACTTGCTGAAGCAGGAAATGGGGAGTGTTAGGCGTTGGTTATGAAATGGGTCGATGTACTTGGAAATTTTCGGCGATAAGTTTTTATTTTGTGGTTTACTTTATGATAGATTATAAAATTTAAATTTAGAGATTTAGAATAGCAAAAAAAATGTTATCAAAAATGATGAGCAGGTTTTTATTTGCAATGTGTATAAATTAAATGACCAGTGTCTGTATTCCATGTGTATCCCTCGCGCTATAGTAGAGTATCTGGAGAAAACCCAAGATATTTACCGCTTTTTGTTTTGAATTTTTTTTTTAATTCATCTCAGATTAATTTCAAAAATTTGTCATTTTCCCTAGCCAATAATTCAATAATTTTGAACTATGCTTTCATGAACAAATAACACTGTCCAATGTTCTTCTGCCTCGACTAAGAATACATTCACATATTTAGCAGTATTAAAAAAATAAATAAATAATGGAACCTCAAATTCCACAGCTATAATGCACTCTGTTCAAATTTGAAGAACAGAATTATAAGTTTTGTAGGCTTCAGCAAATTTACCATTGAACTCCTTTCTAGTAGTCTAAAGCATGTATACTTTCAGGTATATTCCTTGAAATAGTTCCACTCTTCAGTGGAAATCCTCTGGATTTATAAGCATACTATATTGTTGGAAAGCGCATCAATGGAATGGATTGAGTTGCATAGATTGTTGCAGTCGGACTTTGGTTACTTAGCTTGTACCTTTTAGTCGATGAGCTGACACAAAGGGGTATATTTATCAATACAAAACTGACACTTTTCTGTCTACATTTTTACCAAAATTTATGGTGCACAGCATTTATGACATATTTATGAACACAAAAATACAACTAGCTCTACACTTCTGAAAAATGTTCCCCAGAATGGACATGGTTTAGAATTGTCGAACTTTACGACACATTTGAGACAGAAAAAAATGAATCTGGTATAGATTTTCTTGCGAAAAGTCTAGTAAACTTAGTTGAGGATTCAATTGAGACAGAATTTTGATGCATGGGCAATGGAGACGGATTTTTTTGGTGCTTTGGAAAAATGAGCCCGAATTTTGGTGCAGCAGAAAGTGAGACAGATTTAGGATAGCAGCACACGACCGTGTTTCACCCGTGAAACACGGTCTGTGTGTTAGCCAGATTTACTGACTTGAACTTCGTGCTGGGAGCGGGACTCCTAGCTGTATAGTTGTCTATGGTGCTAAGAGTCCCTGCCTCCCAGCGACATACTGTCCCGTATAAATAAAAATGTCTAAAACTACGAATGGGATTCCTAGTTTTAGACAGTGCAAAGTTCAACAGTATTGATAAATCTGCCCCAATATACTGTATGTCCCTATGATTAGAACCTTCTGATTCTCAGCAAAATGGAAAATTTTTGCCACATGCAATGACATTCTTAAAGGGAGTCTATCATTCACAAAACCACTTTTAAGCTAATGGCACGTTGGAATGGCCTTTAAAAAGGCCATTCTTCTCCTACAATTCCTTGTTTTCTTCTCCCAGCCGATTCCAAGATAATTAGTTTCTTCATTTATGTAAATTTGCACCACGGAGCACCCGAGGCATACCTTCTCTTGGGCGAGCACCCATCGCGTCATCTCTTCGACCCACCCCTTTGGTCGTTGCTGTGATTCCCCTCTTGGAATTCTTTCTTCATACTTCTCACTCTCAGCGAATTCTCACAGCTGAGCATGCGCAATCAGGCGACCATTTTTCGGTGGTCTGTCACAAGAGCATGGCAGAGCCGATTGCGCATGCACAGTCGCGAGAATTCACTGCCAGCAAGAAGAAAGAAGACCAAGAGGGGAGTCACCGCAACAGACGAAGGGGCAGTGAGAAGTGATGATGTGATGGGTCCTCGCAGAAGAGAAGGAACGCCTCGGGTGCTCCGTGGTGCTCATTTACATACATGAAGAAACAAATTATCTTGGAATAAGCTGGGAGAAGAAAACAAGGAAATGTAGGAGAAGAATGGCCTTTTTAAAGGCCATTCCAACGTGCCATTAGCTTAAAAGTGTTTTTGCGAATGATTGACTCCCTTTAAGCAATTCTTCCTGATTTTTTTTTATTTTTTATGCTTTGCTTGTATAGCGCCATTATATTTCGCATCGCTTTACAGACATTGTCAGTCACTGTCCCATACAGGGCTCACAATCTACATTCCCTATCAGTATGTATTTGGAGTGTGGGAGGAAACCAGAGTACCCGGAGGAAACCCACGCAAACATGGGGAGAATACACAAACTCCTTGCAGATGTTGTCCTTGGCCACCGTGCTGTTTAAATCTTTAAAGTTTAAAGAAAACAATTTCACCACACACAGATCTCATGTCTGACATGAATCCTTCTTCCAAATCATTTAGAAACAATTCAACATCATTGGAAAACTGAAGAATATTCTCAGAATTGTGGAAAGAAATGAGTTATATGTCATTTTATGCGATCACCCAATGATTGCCTAAAATTTTTGAAAATCTGGCAAAAAAAAATGTTTGTACATCTGGATAGTTTCTTTAAATCAAATCTAATTGAATTTTTCTTCAAATTGAAGCAGTGAGATCCTCTATCAGCTTGTAAGTGCATTACTGTTCACTCCAACTACGGCTTGTTTAGAGGCACTGTAACTTTACACGGCTCTAACTCCAGAGCCGCAGGGGTTAAAGCCATGATCATGGTCTTGTTTTAAAGCCATCAATCTTGTCTGTATCCCCCATAGATTTAAATATATTACTGGTTAAAGTGGAGGGGCATATACTCGCATTTGTTTAACCAGTGTGCATGAGAACAGGAGCAGAGAGAGGGGAAGAGGGGAACATGATTTTATTATTCTACTGTCCCTTCAGATAACCCCAGCGAAGGGGGCACCATGAACCTCTCTAAATAATATCACCCCCCCCCATTATCAGTCAGAGGCATACTTGCCTTTTAACCCTTTATATGTTGGGGTCAATGATGACCGCGGCACCTAAGTCGTTTTACAGAAAAAAAGTAAAAATAGACTTCCCCCCCCCTTGTTAATGAGAAAAAAAACCCAAAAAACCACAGAATTGGTATCACCACATCCGTAACAAGCCCTAACATGAAATGAGTATATTATTTATTCTACATAATAAACACCATAAACAGTAATATTCAGATGCCAGAATTGATGTTTTCTGATCATTTCACCTCTCAGAAACAAAAAGTGATAAAAACTGATCAAAAATCTTCTGTACCCACCAAATACAAGGTCTGGTAAACCTACAAGAGTGGGCTAAAAGGTTTAAGGCTAAATGTGTTAGGTTGCTAAAGGGTTAAACTGCAGATGGCTCCGGAGTTATGGGTCAGTAATATTTATTTCAGCCATAAATAAAAAATCTGCAATAAATAAGTGACAATTTTGGGAGGATTTTTAAAATTGTAATGTGACTGTCAGAGGATTCAGGAGGTTAAACTGGAAATACTTCACGTTCTTCAACGTGCCATCATCCTTGCTTTTCAAAATGTCATCCACAAGTTTCTTCCAAGATTCCTGTGGATGTGTTTTTTAGTTGCCTAGCCTAGATCCTGGGTCTAGAGTCTAGATTCTAGATTTGGGTGGAACTTGTTCTTGAAGATTGAAAATTATTGTTTCAAATTGTTAAGGTACATTGGATCATCTTGTGAGAAATAGCTATAACGCATCTTCTGACAGTAAGGGACTGCTCTCCTAGATGTCATCTTTAAATTTTCCCTATTGAAAATGAAAAAAAATGGCGCAATCTGCCAGGAACACAGGACAGTAAGGGTTACTGCCATGCAAAACATTAGTGAATGAATGGGGGGTCACTACACACAGACCCCCATCTGCTGACCCATATAGGTCTCTTAAAGTCAGCTCAGAGATCACTGGATATATTTGTATTCCTTGAGCGCCCCCTTGTTGCCATTATTCATTATATCATTGAAAGGGGTTTCCCATAAAAGTAAGTTATCCCCTATCCATAGGGGTCACTCAGACTCCACTGATCATGAGAATGAGACTTTCTTCCCCTATTCTGAATGGAGCAGTGGAGGGGCATTCTTTTTAATGGGAGTGCCAGAAATAGCCAAATTTTTTAAAGGGGTTTTCTGGGACTTATATATATCCATGACCTGTCCTTAGGATAGATCATCACTATGTGATTGTGGCTTATTCAGTAGACAGGCAGTACACTCCTCTAAAAGCTGAACAAGAGGTGACAACTCAGACTGATAAAACCCAAGTCCTAAAATAGTGAGAAATAACTCAACTGAGCACAAGTGTGATGCTACTAAGCAGGGTTAGATGAACAAGAACAAAAAATGACACATATGTGCATGTGTATGTGTGTATGTAAGTGTATATGTGTGTAATGTGCGTATGTAAGTGTATCTGCATATGTAAGTGTATGTAAGTGTATATAAATGTGTGTATGCATATGTAAGTGTATATAAATGTGTGTATGCATATGTAAGTGTATATACATTTGTGTATGCATATGTAAATGTATGTGTATTTGCATGTATGTATGTTTGTATGTATGCGTGTATATCTATGTGCATATATGCATCTGTATATACAGTGTATATTTGTGTATCAGTGTTTGTAGCTAAGTATATGTGTATATGCATGTATAGTATCTGTATATGCTTATTTCTTCATGATAAAAGTTGTAAAAACTCCAGTGTGGAGTCCTGGTGGTAAATGATGAAACGTCCTCCATTATAATGATTGGCTGCGATTCACTTTTTAAGCTATAAGTCAGCTACCACCTATACCAGGTAGTGTCTCAGTGAACCAATAGTCTCCCTACTGTGAAGAGCAGATACCTGTATTGGGTCTAAAGGGTGAAAACTGCGGAGGCTACTTAGTGCCCTTGGGTGTGGTCCAACATCCTATGAGATCAGCCACAGAGTAAGTGAGGACAATACTCAAGATGGAAATCAGATTATTCTTGACAAGAACCAATGTAACCAACAATGAGCCACCAGGGACCCATTTGACCCTAGTACACCGTTGTCTGCTGCCAGTGTCCATTTGCTCTTGTGCCAGGGCCTGGATGCCGGGAGTCCTGCATCCCACATCATTGGTAAGGAGCAGGTGATGTATGTGAGTATGTCCCCAGTTGCCCTCCAGCGACCGCTGGGGCCACTCATTGGTCTCAGTGGTCACATCTGGACAGGTGAGTATGGCTTTTTTTTTTAAATTTTACACCTTTCCAGGCCTCCATAGGTTGGTTCAATTCTTGGACAACCCTTTTAAGGGTGGAACTACATGATGATTATGCCCATGACTTCCTTTGCGTGACCCAACATCGTCATCTCGCTCTATGACATCCTAAAGTAATGTAAAGAAATGGGGTCATTTTAGGACTCAGAAGTTGCTGCTACCTCATGGCCACCTCTGTTCACAATGTGACCCCACTTTCTTACATTATTAGCTATTTTGCAATCTTTGGTCATGAAACAGGAGTGGTGGCCAAAATTGCTGCCTTAAAAGTTACCGGGTCAGTCTGTCTCCTGAAGTGAGTGCTGGGACTGACGGATGGTGTTTTCTAGTAGTAGATAATCCTTCTACAAGCAGCAAATAAGCTTACTATTACTTTCAATAATCAATATAATAATACCTGCAGTGAGCAGTGAGCCCCCTAGAGGCAGTGGCAGGAAGGCAAAATATTACTGTGTCCAGCACTGAGACCTGAACACAGAAAGTGTCCCTCCTGCTGGTCACCTAAACAAACCAGCACCAAATCTCCATGAGTGACGCCAGTACATAGCGCCAGTCTCCGCAGTCATTCCTGGCACACACTCTCTGTACAGCGCTGCAGAATATGCTGGTGCTATACAAATATGCTCTAAACTAACTATACACAGCTCAGCTGCTCTTCAACACCTAGTCATACATAGAGTAATGGTGTCAAAGATGTGAAACACTGACATGAAATTTACAGGGTGCTGGGAAATGACTGAAAGAGTGTCCGAGAGGTGACAAATACCAGGACCCAAAATAGCGAGAAGTGACACCACCGTACTGATGTGTAATGTCTCCAACCAAAAAACGAATGCAGCTATTATTTCTTATGAAAATGTTTTTATTATAAATTTATGATAAATAAAGTTTCTTTGTCAACAAGTCAGATAAAAATCACCCGCCTGATGGGGAATCCAACGCGAAACGTGCGGCGAGGGTCCTCTCCCTGGGGGTCATATCATACAAACTTTTGTCTAGTAAGTATAGCTGCTTTAGAATTGTTATTAATATTAAGATTATACTAGAATCTGCTTGGCATCGCATGTAGAGGAACTCCGGGGCTTCAGTACTTTGTTTGGAGTAAGCAAGCACTGAATATATACTATACTAAGAACTCCTGGCTATATTAGTAGGACAGGTATCTGTAAGAGGGAGGGATCCTTGGAATTTTATCTGAATTTACAATAAAATGATTAGAAATATTAGCTCCATATCTTTTTTTGGTTGTATATATTGATAGGAGTTTTTCTGGTGATTGTAAGGCCAGAATATTTGGTTTAGTGGTTAGATGTGCAGGAAGGAGAATAATATATGCTGTATCTGTATGTGTGTATATTTGTATATATTTGTGTGTATTAATATATTTGGGTATATGTATGTGTGTGAATATATAATATATAACACACATATCTGTGTGTATGTATGTGTTTCTGTGTATATCAATGTATATATGTAACTGAGCATCTATCTATCTATCTATCTATCTATCTATCTATCTATCTATCTATCTCATATCTATCTATTTATCTATCTATATACAGGTGCATCTCAATAAATTAGAATATTTTTGAAACGTTCAATCATTTCAGTGATTCAGTAATACAATCCATAATCAGCGTCTTCCATGATTGTGTGTCCTACTGAACCAGACTGAGGGGCCATTTAAAGGCTTAGGAAACCTTGGCAGGTGACACTGAATTTACTATACTCAACTGAACTTACAATATTCTAATTTTCTTAGATTTGGGTTTTCATTACCTGTAATCCATAATCAACATTTACAGAAATAAAACACTTGAAATAGAAGACTCTGTGTGCAAAGGATCTAGAAAATATAGGAGGGAACTTTTTTAATTTACTTACTGAAAGAAATAAACGTTTCAAAGATCTTCTAATTTATTGAGATAAACCTGTATCTATCTATCTATCTATCTATCTATCTATCTATCTATCTATCTATCTATCTATCTATCTATTTATCTATCTATATATCTATCTATCTCATATCTATCTATCTACAGTATCTATCTATCTCTATCTATCTATCTATCTATCTATCTACCCTATCTATCTATCTATCTATCTATCTATCTATCTATCTATTCTATCTATCTATCTATCTATCTATCTATCTATCCATCTATCTATCACCCTATCTATCTACCTATCTATCTATCTATCTATCTATCTATCTATCTATCTATCTATTTATCTATCTATATATCTATCTATCTCATATCTATCTATCTACAGTATCTATCTATCTATCTATCTATCTATCTATCTATCTATCTATCTATCTATCTCCTATCTATCTATCTATCTATCTATCTATCTATCTATTCATATCTATCTATCTATCTATCTATCTATCTATCTATCTCCTATCTATCTATCTATCTATCTATCTATCTATCTATCTCCTATCTATCTATCTATCTATCTATCTATCATATCTATCTATCTATCTATCTATCTATCTATCTATCTATCTTTCTATATACATATGCGGGGCCCCTTTTAATTTCATGTCTTACCACAGAGCACCACGTCTTATATGTCTTTCCAACAACGTATTAGTAATAGTTAGCCTTGACATTCACAAGCTGGGGGATTTATATGAAATCCCAACAGACAGTAAGAAGCTGATTTAGGATAATAATGGACCCTTTACCAACTGGATTCTGGCGGTGCCTCATCGCATAAGCGGCATTCTTTAATTGGCCGAAACTTATTGTATTATTGCAATTAGTAGCGGCCGATAATCTACTCGCCCATCCACGCTCCTGTCCAGGCCGGCCTCCACCGCCGCCTCTAGGCAGTGCTGCACTAATGTTACAAGGCTGCAGAACACCAGCACGCTACATCATGGTGGTGGTAGTGGAAGCTGGCCTTGAGGGGGGGAGTCATATACAGTACTGTGTAAGGGCCAAAAAAAAGAGGGTCATATACTGTGTGTGGGGGCCATAAAAAAGGGCGATCATATATTGTGGGGGGGGGGGTGGCAAAAAACATCATACAGATATGTGCAATATATGAGGAGCAGCCACAACAACAGTATAGAAAGCGATTTTGGTGGTGGTAGTCTGTTTAACAATGCTCAAACTGTCAGCAGTCAGCAACCAAACTTTCTACTTGTCCCTATACATCTCCCTATACATCTCCAGACAGTTATTTAAAGTGTACATCGAATTATAAAAGAACTTTCCATAAATTAATAGTGCAGGTGAATATAAGACACTGTAACATATCCTATTAAAGAAATCTGTTTCCTTCTCCACCTATCAGGTTGAGTTACCTTTCGCATAAAAGTCTATGAAGAATGAAGGGGGAGAATAATGCTGAAAAGTCTAACAAATAACCATATCTGCAACACTGTGAGTGATAGAGAGCTCATCTGACACTGCTATATCTTCAAGATATGGTCTACTACTGCACAGAATGAGGCAATACATCAATTAAAATCCTCCTCCTCCGCCCTCCCCTCCCTATAGACTTCTGTGAGCTGGATGCGGAAATGGATTCTTTGAAAATAGTCTAAGTGAAGATAAAAAGGAGAAAAGCAGCTTGGGAAGTGGAGAAGGAAACAGATTTCTTTAATAAGATATATTACAAAGTTTCTTATATTCACCTGCACTATTCATTTATGAAAAGTGATTTTATAATTGGATGTATGATGTAAGGACTTTTTCACATATCAGTGCTTTTGGTCAGTATTTTGCATTAGTGTTTATAAGACAAAGAGGAAAGATAAGATATAATACAAAAAGATCTGTACCGATCCTGTTTTCAACCCAATACTGGTTGGGGCTTAAAATCACTGATGTAAAACTCTGTAAATAAGGTGTAAATCTGTCCCTGACTGCCGGTCCTGTTAGGATATATTCAGACAGTCAGATCACCTGTTAGGATATATTCAGACAGTCAGATCACCTGTTAGGATATATTCAGTCAGTCAGATTAGTTGTGGTTAAAACCACTTCAGAAGAAATATTGGCAGGTTTGATGTGGTTTTTGATTTTACAGGTGAAACATGATACATAAATGTATAAAACACAAATGCATCGAAAACCACATCAAAGTCACATGGAATAAACATATGCAGTTTTGATTATGGTTTTTGATGGTCTTAACTTCACCGATCCTGACAATCTGAATACTGCCTTGAATACAAGTTTCCCATCTGTTCTGACTACGGCTGATGTTGTTTCCTGTTGGCCTTTGTAAGCTGGGAGCCTGTGTCTTTCTTCCATCCTATTCCTGGTGTCCACCACTGGTATGTGTGGGATTCAGTCATGAGCCTGTGGTTTTCTGCCTGCTGCCATCTTGTTCCTGGTGTCTACTGCCATCAAATATGGGATTTATCTATGAGTCTATGTTGCTGTAGATCTGCCAGTTCTTGTCTGATGTTCACTGCCACCATTTGTGTACAGTTGTCTTCTACCAGCTGGATGTCCACTGTTTGTGCTGACCACTGTATGTCTGGGTCCCAAGTCTTCTACCAGTCTTTCATTCAATGATGGCTACCTTTCTGGATTTGGTGTCTTCTACTAGCCCATGGTCCTTTGTAAGTTGCCAGCTGTATCACTTGTCTGGCCCCTATCTAGGTTTGGCAGCCACCAGCCTGTGTTCTAGTAGCCCCTGATATTCTGTGCAAGAGGTTAACCCCACATCTTTAAAAACTGTTTGTTAGACAGCTCCTTATTGTATGTATGAGCTTTAGAAGATGACTGCAGTCTAAGGACTGTCCAAGATGGAGTTGCACATCCTGGCCTATCAGCATGATGGGATTGAAAACTGACCAGTCGCAAAGGAGCATGGCTCTCTGGCTTCCGAGCTCTTTTAAGTTGGCGGCATCAAGAAGTAGTAAGGACTGGATATGTGACTGGAAACACAGTTCAGAATCCATGGTTAGCCCAAGACAATGGACCTTTGAGACTGGTGAAAGTGCAGAGTCATTAACTAAGAGTGATAGATCAGGTAGGGGGCTGAGCGATGTGAGGGAAAGATGATGTTGTTTTATCCTGGTTTGGATGGGTATGAATTCACACATTGGGACCTCTGGAGAGGTGGTCCTGCATACCGCCTAAGTGGGTGTCTTCTGCTGAACCATTATTGTGTTAGAGCCTGAGCCCAGCGGAGGATCTTCTGGTACTCTGGTGGGCCAGGCCGACTGTGTCTTTTTCTCTACTTTATTCTACTAATATTAGTAAAATGTCTTCTCCAGTTTGGAAGACAAAACTACAAAAAAGTGATGTTTGTACTTGTAGTAAAAGTAATTTACAGTGAATGTAAAGCAGCACGGATGTCTCGCGAATGGTTATTACAACATGACCACTCAAGTATGTGTGAACTTCTGAAGTTTCCTGAGCGCTGCAAAACTACATTAAACAGCATTAGATCCTGTGAGATAATAGAGCTGGAGCAGATATAGAGCTGGAGCAGATATAGAGATGGAGCATTCCCTTGTTTACATGGTTGTTGGGTGCACAATTCCATGGAAGACTTGCTGGACTCCTCCACAATATTCTACTGCAAAGAAGATGGACGGCTTCCAACTTGTTGAACTTGCTTATTATATTATGGTTACTGAAATACTAGAATCCATGTAAAATATTAGCCGCATAATCAATTTTACATAATCAAAGAATATGAGCAACGTTTTGAGGTCTGAATGACCTTCATCAGGCTATTTGAAAGTATCGAAATATATCAGGGTATTAAGACGAACAAGGTCCATTAAAAGGAGGGACGGAAAGGAGAGGGACCCACGTGGTGGTCCTAGACAAGAGTAAGGCGGCTGCAGCCGAAATGTTGATCATATTCTTTGATTATGTGAAATTGCAGCTTCATACTTTACATGGATTCTAATATTTCTGTAACCATAATAAAATAAGTTACTTTAAACTTTGCTTCATCCATCCGTGACACCAGGGTTTAGGGAATTTTTCACTGTTAAACATTTTCCTGCTGAAAATTTCTTATATTGATACCTAAGAGAGAACACACGGAAGAAAGAAGAAAATGAAATGTTATTCAATTGTATGACACAAATGGGTGAAATCTGTCATATGTGTCTTAGGCGCCATTCAGATCACATTTTTTACATCCATTTTGCAGATCCGTTTAACAGATAACCATCTATTTACATAGAGATCAATGTTAAAAAACAAAAACGGATCTGTTTCTGTCCATTTTTTTGGATGGACTCATAATCATAGTATACCACACTTTTGTGTCCGTCCAATAAAATGGACAGAATTGGCCATCTGTTTGTATCCATTTGTATCCGTTTGTGCTTTTGCATCCATTAAATAGATGTGCTAATCGGATGTAAAAAGCGCGATCTGAATGGAGCCAAAGTTTGCTGCTACACAGTGTGCAATAGCAGTATTCAGTGCAGGGGGGCGCCACTGCTTTCATCTATCAGTAATATTTCATTACTGGTGATATTTTAACAGCACTATCACACATCTAGTGATGAGATATGGCGGTATTCAGTGCTTGGTGCATTGCAGAGCTCAGACTCTCCAGAACTGGCTTTTTGGAAAAGCTGAAAAAAGGGCCTGGAGCTGAATTGTTGAAGACTAAGACCAGCCCTCAATCCCCCAGGTCCATCCCTGCTATTAACACTGAGCTGCTGGGAATCTGCTCCACCTGGAGCCTGTGTATAACAAGCAGCAGACAGGCTGCCTGGTGTGAACACTGGGATATGATACTCTGTCTGTGAGTAGTAAGTGATGTGACTGTATGTCCAGTGTCTGGTGTAGTCAGGGATGTGTCCTGGTAGTCAGTACTCAGCACAGCAGGGGCTTGTTTCTATCTGTTTTGTTTAAGTAAAAAGAAAAAAAAAAGGATTTAGTTTCTGAGATCTGATCTGAGCCTTGAACATAGTGTCACTGTGCCTATCTGGTGTGAGCCCGGTGTACCTACCTGTACTGATACTAACCTTCCACACCATCTATCTAATAACTATTATCTGTTATATATAAGCTGTCTCCTATCTAGATATTTGTGTCTATCTATCTTCTATCTATCTATCTATCTATCTATCTATCTATCTATCTGTTCTTTTCTATCTATGTATCTGTCTCTTATCTGTATTTATCTATCTGTATCTATATTTCTTTGTTAGTCTCCTAGGTAGTTATCTATGTCTGCTCCTATTTATCTATGCATATCTATCTATCTATCTATCTATCTATCTATCTATCTATCTATCTATCTGTGTTTTTCTACTATCTGTGTATCTTTCTGTCACCCATCTATCTATGACTGGGGTTTAAAGAGGACCTTTCATGTCCTCATGAGTGTGGCTTTATATACCCCGGTGGTGGAGATATCGGTGCCACTGTCAGAAGGGCGTTCCTCACAGCCTAGTGTCATCGCTGTAGGGAACGCCCCCTCTGGCAGTACAAGGCTATGTTATAGTACAGTCGGGGGGATGTTCCTTACAGCCCAGCGATGATGCTGAGCTATGAGGAACGCCCTTCTGACAGTGGGGCGATATCGGTGCCGAAACTAACGGCACCGATATCTCCTCCACCAGGGGACACACCAGGAAAGCCAACAGTGTGCTGAATTCAGCGCACTGTCAGCTTTCTAGAAGTATATAAAACCGCGTGTGCAGGAGGATATGAAAGGTCCTCTTTAATAGGTGTACAGTGGTCAAAGCTAGAAGTTGGGTAATGTGAAAGGATGATGTGAAGAAGTGTCCCATGAGTGATGACCCCGGGGTGGCTGAGGTCACTGGGATCTTTTCAGGTTGTGGGGCCCTTATGGGTGTCCTTGCTGGAGGTCTGGGGCAGGGGTATGTGTACATCAGGTTCTGGGGAAGTCCAACCTCAGCTTCAGCTCTTGGTGTATTGTGGGATGGTAGCAGAATGGAGTCTCCCTAAGCTTTAGGAGCAATTCCTCAGAGGGGCATACCTAGACTATATAGGGGGCTAATTTTGCAGTTAAATGAGAATTAGGACAGAATTTTGCATGTCATTGCATTAAATTTTGCTGAAATTCCTTTGTTTTAGCTGGATAAAAAGATTTTATGACAGCGCCTCCTACAGGATGCTGAGAGTCTCTATCAATTATGATATGACGCAGTAGCACATTGTATTTCCTTTACCATCTGCTTGTATGTGCTTGAGAAATATAGTGTTGTTATAGGAGGGGCAATAGAGTGATTGCATCTGGGTTTCCAGGACCAAGGAGACTTCATCTTACCCCATGCCCTGACAATACCACACCCCATGCCATGAAATGGGCATCTGGATCCCACTGTGTCTATTATGAGGACCCCACCACATCTGGGTTTCTAATGAGTATAGGTTGGTTGCTGATTTGGGCACTACATAGCAGTATTATTTAGGAACTATCAGACGGTATTACAAGGACACACAATCTGTGGCACTATTTTTTTTTAGCACTTTAAGGTGCTATATGGTACTGTATGGCTGTATTATTATGGCTATGTATGATATTGTATGGTATGTTACTTGGGATTGTATGGTGCTGTGATTTAGTTGTATTTTTGTCAGTGTTATTTGGAATTCTATGGTGGAGGTGTAGCTGAGGCGGCTGTAGGTGGTCAGGTTGTTGCTGCTCTTGGCAACCAGGGCATAAGACACTGTTCCTTGGCTAGGCTACGTAGTTGTAGGAAAAGGCAGGGCCGGTTTTAGACAAATTGTGGCCCTGGGTAAAATTAAAAGTGGGGCCCCAATTGCTGACATACCAACAACACCGTCATATTCTGTCACTTCAGAAGTCAGTGCGGCACTTCCAGCGGTATTGATATAGTCTTAAAAGATCAGGAAAACAAAAAAAAATTTGTAACCAATAGTTCCCCCGCTGGCCTTTTTATTAATAGTTCCTCCTTATAAATAGCTCCCCTTATATATAATAGTTCCCCTACCCTTATTAATAAATAATTCCAATATAAGGCTAGGTTCACACTAGAATTCGGTCTCCGTTTGGAGATTACAGCTCCCTGCTGTGGCATAGATGACCACAGTATCGGGATGCATAGCAGATCGGGGGGAGCCGGGTCTGGGTCATCAGACCAAACGTCTGGTGCTGCAGATCCTGGGGCCCCTTTGGAGATAGGGGCCCTGGGCATTTGGTCCCCCCCCCTAACGCCGGATCTAGGGATATGGCAGCAAACAACTATATTTGGCACTATGCAGCGCTGTTATGTGAACACAGATCATGGAGATCTTAGAGATTTTCTGCATTTAGACCAAATGTAAAGCTGTCACTTTGTCTTGTTGCATTGTGTTGGGCCCAAAAAAACTGTGACAAATGTGCGGTAAGCAGACAGCATCATGGCTATCATGTTCACTCTTAGCGACTGCCTCCATTTTCAGGGGCTTTGAGGGGAATGTTTAAGGGTTTACCTGAATGTATTTTAAGGTACACAGAGCAGCACAAGTAAGCAGGATTAATAACAGTTGTGTTTTTTTTTTTGTTTTTTTTTGCAGCAGTCTGTCTTTAGCAGCACTCCTGTGGGGAGGGAATCTTCCACTCTTCCCACACAGTCTCCCAGAATAACCTTGGCTCCTCCTTGTGGACAATATGTACAGCAGAAAGTCACTTATCTAAACGGCTTGTTAAACTTGGTTTCTTCAACACTATACAATAATGAATATGTCATGATGTGCAGGCGTAGTGGTGACAGACTCTGGGGACACTCAGCTCCCTCCGGCTTATCACAGAACAGCATTTATAAGCAGTGGATATAACAGATGATCAACACTTTTTCAGACATCTGTCGTCTGCATCACACCTATGGGGAGGGAGTCTCATTGTCCTCCCACACGTAGTCACCTGGGATAACCTTAGAAACTCCTTGCAAGCAACATGTACAGCAGAAAGTTTCTTAATTGAAAAACTTGTTAAACTTGCCTTCTTCAACACTATGCAATGGTGAGACTTGGCTAAACAGATATCCAGTCTTTGATCTCACAACAAGGCAAGAAGAACTGCACACAACGAGGCGACTTTCAAATGCCTACCATGCAAATACAGGAAGATTCTGGAACCTCATGTGACAGTCCCTCGTTCCATTAGTAACTGGGACAGCATCTTTTCACGGGAACCTCTGATAATCTGTTCTGAAAATGTCTACCAGATCTGGCAAAATGGCTGCTAGAACTCTATTTTTGGACCCAATTTCTCTTTGGTGTTGACAGAGTTCTAGCATCCATTTTGCCAGCTTATCTGGAATACTGAATAGAAAAATCTGCCTTGTTATGCATCATTATATCTTTTATCACTCTACCATTTGCCATTCAGGAGTAGTTACTGAGATCATACTGGCTGTCATCCAGCTTTTCTGGAGTCCTGAATGGCATAAATTAATCCTTTAGTGGCAGCGGAGACTTTGATTATCACAACTTTTCTCGAGGCCTGAATGGTACAAAGATCTAGTTGTACAGTGATAGGGGATGGTAGGGCAGATATGCCATTCAGGACAGTAGAAAAGCTGAATAACAACTAATATGGTTGCAGTAGCAGCTCACACAGGGGTTTTCACTCAGCTTTTTATAGTTCTGAATGGCAAAAAGGTCTAGTTATCCAGTGAGAGGGGGTATATTTTTCATTGAGAACTCTAGGAAAGCTGGGTGAGCTGTGATGGACACCATGTTGGTTATTAACTAGCTTTTCTAGAGTCCTGAATGAAAATTGTGCCGTTTAGAGAGTAACATGACAGATTTACCGTTCAGGATTCTAGAAAAGTTAGGTGAAAATACGTGTGGTGAGCTGTTTAGGATTGACCCATGTCATTCAGGAGTCTTGGGAAGTTGGAATATGACTACTATATAATAATAATACATTTTAATTATATAGCACCAACATATTCCGCAGCACTGTACAATTTGTAGGGTTCAAGTACCGACAAAAAAGATTCATTACAAAGAAATAGTCAATTCACACACTGGGACTATATGGGAGTAAATCTCTCCAATAGCGCCCCTTTACATTATGGCTAGATTATAATAGGGGGCGCTGTTGCATTGGTGTACATAATAAGAATGCACTGCTGTCAGTGGTGGACAAAAGTACTACAAGTGAAAAAACCATACAGAGTTATTTAGATTAGATTAGATGCAACTAGATTTGATCAAATTGTCTCCAAAATAAAAGTACGAACCATTATTTACTTATTTAGAGGTCGCCGTTTGTAGACGATCACATGGTCAGTATCTCTGCTTCTAGGTTTCAACATCCGTAAAAATAAAAAAATTTAGGGTTTGTCCAGGATTGCATAAATGTAGCTACTTTCTTCCAGAATCAGAGACACACCTGTCAATGGACCATGTCTGGGATAGCAGCTCTATTGTAATAGATGGAGCAGAGCTGTAATACCAGGCACAACCCATGGACAGGAGTGGCACTGTTTTTGGAAATATGTAGCCATGTGTCTCTAATCCTAAACAACCTGTAGATTTTCAATTTATTTAGACTCATCTGCCAGAAGTGCCACGTTCCTTTAGGTAATCCCTGCGATCAGTGATCTGTGCTGGTGAACAGAATGATGGCCAGCGTGGGGGGACAGATTATGTATCATGGGGTATATGGAGAGAGGAAGTCCATGCTTCTGGTGCTGAGCTGCATTGCTTTCTGACATGCACCGCCTACCTTGCAGCCATTTTGAATAATTTACCTCTGTGAAGTATGTTCTCCAATAGAAATGTGCAGCATTTGCATAATTTCCCAGAAGCCATTGCCCAGAACTCTCCCTGAGTTTGATGAAGGGTGTAAAGAATAAATCAAATGAAGCAAAACCTTTTGCAGAACAGCCGGCATGCTGCCCAGTGCTGATGTGGCCTGGTGAGGTGGGCGGAGCCTCTCGCTTGCTGGTTTATAATCTGGTCCTATCAGGGCACTGCTGTTGGCTGGATGGCATAGGGGTTGGTTGAATTTTCAGAAAAATAATCCCAAAAAAAAATTCAAAATAAGAAAAAAAAAAATAAAAAAAATTTGATAGGGTTCTCAGTTTTTTCATTGTTTACATTTTTTACAATTTATAAATATTTATACAAAAATATTTCAGAGAAACAACAGATGTTAAAGCATATGACTTCTGTTATCGGCCTGGTTTCCTACCACACAGAAGTAGACACCAGGCAGGTCTCATTTTTTGGATTGAACAAAAGCTTTTATTTGCATCCAAGTCTTAAACAAAAAATAACAAGGTACTGCGACGCAGCGCATAACTGTATTACAATACCACAATTCAGTCTATATCATTCATCCTTAAGGGATGCGGCGCGGCATACGGCGACAGGAAATACATCCTAACACTACATGCTGCACTACAAACCTAACTGACATACTTTTGGTCAATGCAATAAACACAGACGAGTGACAATAACAGGGGGACGAGGGGGAGGGAAGGTCACAGGCCCGAAGCTTTATTGATTGACCACAACACACATGAGGGGAGGACAGGCAATGCAAGAAATAATATACTTCCTATACTACCACTACTTCCTACCCTGGCAATAACTAACACATTTTAGGGGGGGACAGGTAAATACAAGAAATAATATACTTCCTATACTACCACTACTTCCTACCCTAACTCTAAACAAAATGGTTAAACAGCAAAAGCATCAAAACATGTGATGGGATGGGGAAGAGGAAAGAGGGAAAGGGGAGGGGATAATCACAGGCCCGAAGCTTTATTTGAGTAACACGACAGACATGAAGGGAGGACGGGGAAGGGAAAAAACAGACGTCGCCGAAGACTCAGTCCTCTTCTCCCTCCTCTTCACAGGCCAGGCTATCCAGAATGGCATAGTCCCGCTGCAGGCTGCGGATCAGCCTGCAACAATCCTGAAAAGTGATGTCCTCTCTTCGCAAAGTCAGTCCTTTTCTGGCGAACCAGATAGCGTCCTTGAAACAGTTCACAAGTCGCCAGGCCTCCAGAATGTCACTCTCTCTGTGAGTCCCCTGGAAGAGCCCATACAATACCGCGTGGTACGTCAGGCCCCTCCTGGGTACACAGTCCTCAAAGTCATCTTCCAGCTCGTCCAACAGGCCTTGAGCAAAAGGGCACTCCCAAAAGACGTGCAAAGATGTTTCCTCCTTGTAGGGGCACCGTGGGCAGTACCTCGTCTTGCTCAAGTTGCGGGCATGCATGAACGACCTGAGGGGCAGCCCCCCTCGGATAGCCATCCACGACAGATCCTTGTGCCCGTTGGTCAGCAGACGTGAAGAGACGTTCTCCCAAACGACCTTCGTGGCGTCCGCTGTGAGTCCTGGAACCTCCTCCATGCCATCCCTAGCTCGGATGAGCTTGTGGATGGTCTTTGGCTTCCACAGATCCGGTTTAAGACCCTCCAGCTGGAACTCCCTCACGAACTTGGGCACGTCCTTGTAGAACCACGGGACGGTCCAGTTGTAAGGGACGGAGCTGTCCCATTTCTCCCGGCCGAGCCCTCGCCAGAGGGGGAGCAGGAACAAACGAGACATGGCCTTCCCCGCGGATCCGCTGACTGTACTCAGGGTTCTGCGAACACAATCACAAACAAAAGCCGATCTTAGAAGGGTTGGAATATCGGGGACATTCTTACCTCCCTTGAGCCGGTCCTTGTACATGATGCTCCGCTTCACCCGGTCCATTTTGGAGCCCCACACGAAGTGGAAGACGGTCCTGGTGATGGCCCGCGCCACCGTCGCCAGTGGGGGCCAGGCCTGTGCTGCGTACTGGAGCACAGGCAGGATCTCATTCCTCAGGACGAGCGCCTTTCCCTCGATGGTGAGCTGACGTAGGCTCCAAAGCCCGATTCGCTGGTTAATTTTCTTGAGTCTTTCGTCCCAAGACCTCAGGGCGGCGCCTTCCTTTCCGAACCAGACTCCCAAGATCTTGATGAAGTCCGGTTGCACTGTGAAAGGAAAGAAAGCAGGGGAGGCCAGGTGCCACTCTCCGAAGAGCATGGCCTCTGACTTTCCACAGTTCACCTTAGCCCCGGAGGCTCGGCCGAAGCGTTCGCAGATCTGGACGAGCGTTGACACCGACGACTGGTCAGCGCAGAAGACGGTCACATCGTCCATGTAGAGCGAGCACTTGACTTCCAGGTTTCCTGAGCCCGGTGCGATGATCCCTCTGATCCCTCGATTCTGCCGGATAGATTCTGCGAACAGTTCTATAACACAAACAAAAAGGAGGGGAGAGAGCGGGCAGCCTTGTCTGACCCCGGAGCGAACCGAAAAGGGGTCAGTCTTCCAGCCGTTCACCATCACCGAGCTGTGGATGTCGAGATACATGAGGTTAACCATACGACAGAACCACTCACCCATACCAAGTTGGCGGAGGGCTTTCGCCATGAAATCGTGAGAGACACGATCGAAGGCCTTCTCCTGATCCAGACTGACCAGGGCCGCGTGTGCACGGCGGTCTCCGATGTAGTGCAATGTGTCTCTCACCAGGGCTAAGCTGTCCGCGATCCTCCGACCAGGAATGGCGCAGGTTTGGTCCGGGTGGATGACGCTGCCGATGACTGCCTTCAACCTCGTTGACATCACCTTGGCCAGGATCTTGTAGTCCACGTTGAGGAGCGAGATGGGACGCCAATTCTTCAGGTCGCATCTTTCCCCCTTCTGCTTGTACAAGATCGTGATCAAGCCTTCCCGCAATGACGGCGGCATCGTCCCCGCCACCACCATCTCCTCGTAGAGATCTTTCAGATCCGAGCAGATCAGGTCCCCCAGAGCTACGTATAGCTCGGCGGGGAGACCGTCGCTACCCGGAGTCCTTCCGACCTTAAAGGATTTAGCGGCAGCGAGGACTTCGGCCACCGTCAGAGGGGCGTTCAGAGCCTCAGCGCCTGCAGGATCAAGAGGATTAGTGATACCTGACAGGAACTCTTCCGCTGCATCTTCGTCGGTGGGTTTCGGGGAGTAGAGGTCGCGGTAGTAGTCGCGGACGACGCCCATCACTTCCTTCTTCCCCCTTCTCATGTTGCCGTCTCCATCCCTCATCTCTGTGACGGGCGTGTGGCCTGAGTGGACCTTTCTGAAAAAGAAAGAGTTACATTTCTCACCCTTCTCCAGATGCTCCACCTTGGAACGGAAGATGATCTGCCGCGATTCCTCCTCAAAGTGCCTCTTGAGACCCTTCTTGGCGTCCTCCAGCATATCCCTGACGTCCCAGCCACAGCGCTCGAGGTCCTGAAGGGAACGCAGCTCGCGCTGCATCTCCCTCAGGTCCCCCTTGCGCTGGGCCGCCTGCTGGCGGCCTCTCGCCTGGAAGAAACAACGGATATTGACTTTAACATATTCCCACCAATCCGACAACCTGCTAAAGGAAAATTTGTCGTTACGAAGGCACACGTAAACATCTCTAATCTCCTCCAACAACTCCTCATTTTCCAGCAAGGAGCAATTCAGCTTCCAGGAGCCGGGGCCGGGTGGAAAACCGTTGCCCACGGCGCCCTCAAAGAGAATACCCCTGTGGTCAGAGAAGAAGCAAGGGATCATAGAGTGGCCTACCTGTGCTACTGACCGAGAGGTGAACACGAAGTCAATCCTGGAACGCAGTGAGCCATCGGACCGACACCAGGTGTAGTTGGCTGATGCCGGCCCCATAGAACCCACCGCGTCCCTGAGAGAGGCCTCGGTCACCATCTCGATCAGCAGTTTAGATGTTACATCGAGCTTCGCTGACACAGAAGAACTCCTTCCGTCACCCTCCACAGGGCAGTTGAAGTCCCCGGCCAGAATGACCGCCCTGGTGGTAGCGAGCTGAGTGCGCAGGATCTGGAAAAGCTCCAGGCGCTCGTTCTTCATGGGGGAAGCGTACACGTTGATGAGCCTAATAGGCTCCCCCCGCCCAAGAACCGTCTATGACCATTAGCCGGCCACAGACGAGCTCCCGGTAGGTTTCAAGCGTGAAGGCGTTCCCCCTGATGAGAACGGCAATACCTGCGGACTTGCAGTCGCCACCACCCGACCAGTAAGACGGACCGTGGCTCCACTCCCTGCAGAGGTGTCCGTAGGACCGAAGAGAGAGGGAGGCCGCACTCCTGCATCATCACGACATTCGCCTTAGCGATGTTCTCCACGAACGACAAAGCTGTCTGACGTCTACTCCTCTCCTTGATGCTCCGCACATTTATGGTAAAGATAGAGATCCCAGCCATAGTGAGAGAAAAAAGAAAAGATTAAACCTTCAAGACAGGTTTTCTAGTTACCGCTCCCGTCGGGGGGGTTTCTCCTCCTTCTTGTCCGCAGGCAAGAGTTGCTCCAAGGAGTCGTCAATCGCCTGCAGGGCGTGGGTATCGAAAGCCTCCACCATCTCCACCGCCTCACCGCCGAGGATCTCGTTGATGATTGACGCCGGGGGTTCGGCCAACAGGGTATCCACGTACTGCTCGAGTTCTAAGTCCACCGGGATGGCGTCCTCGGCGGGCTCCACTGCTAACTTTTTGGAGACCTCGTCGTCTTCGTCGGGGCCTTCGCTCTTCTTTCTCTTTCTTTGCTCTGTAACAAGACAAGCGGGAGAAGGGAGGGGGGGGAATTCCTCCAAGGAGGGGCCCACAGCAGCTGGAGGGGGAGGTGTTAGTGCTGCTGGGGGGAGGGAAGCCGGGGGGGGAGGGAAGCCGGGGGGGGGGAGGGTGAGGGGGGCGGGGGGGTGGCCACTGAGGTGATGGGGGGAAGGAGAGGGATAACCTCAGTGGGGGGAACACAGGGAGGGGGGGGGAGTCGTCCGCTTACCCTGCTCAGGACTTTTCTTGGGCTGCTGCGGCGGCTGCGGCTTCTGCTTCTGCTTCTGCTGCTGCTGCTTACCCTTGCTCTGCTCCGGTTTCTGGGGATTCCGGGGCTTCTGCGTGTCTTTGGGCTTGGTCGCTGGCTTCTTCTTGGCCGGCGCGGCGGGCGCGCCGGCCGCGAAATCCGCCGCCACCTTCGCCCAGGATCTCTTCGGGCACCCCTTGTAGGCGTGGTCCGCCTCCCCACACAGATTACAGGTCTTCCGTGTGGGGCAATCCTTCGTCTCGTGCCCCACCACACGGCAGTTCCTGCAAGCGTTCTCCTTGCAGGCCCTTCCTTCGTGCCCCTCATTACCACACTTGCGACAGCAGCGCGGCATATCGGGGTAAAAGATGAGCCCGTAGGAGTTCCCGAGCGAGAACACCGGTGGCAGATGCACGAGGCCGTTGGAATTGTGGGGGTCCCTGTGGAGGCGGACTACGGCTGACCACTTGCTGTTCCAGAAGCCGAGACTGTTCAGGATCTTGGACGGCTCCTTGATCACAGTACAGTACCTGCTCAGGAACGTGGCTACGTCGCTGCCTGGGGTGTGCGGATTCCTCATCGCCACCGTGATCCGTCTCTCATTCTGTTGCACTGGGCAGCTGCCCACGAACATCCTGAAAGGGGATCCCGGCAGCGCTGACTTCACCGCATCCCAATACCTCCTGCATATGTCCACGGAGGCAAAAGTCACGAAGAATATCCCCGTGAGAAAGGCGTGGACTGCCAGGGTCTCGGCTTTGGAGAAGCCCTGCTCCAGGACCATCTTTTGACAGAAAACTTTCTCTGTCATGTTTGGACGCTTTCCGTCCACCTCCTTCAGCCTCAGAGTCACCGTTTGCCTCATCCAGGGCTCCAAGGTTGGAGCACCCTGAGTGGGCAGCAGGTTTCCCGTCTGGCCGGCGGAAGCGGACGGAGAGACGTCCGAGATGGCCGCCGGAGCCTGGCTTACCTTGGCCTTGCCCCCAGCTGGTCTCCCCGCCTTCTTGGGGATGGCTCCTTCTGTGGCCATTACCTCCTGACACCGGGCTGTCCCACGAAGACTCTGGGCAGAGAACTGTCCCTCGGCGCTCCTGAAGTCTTCTTCTCCTGGAGTTTCAGCTAGGCTCCGCCCCCTAATCTGAATATCTCCCGAAGCTCCGCCTCCCGAAGTCCAAGTCGTTCTCTCTCCCTGAGCTTCCCGGGATGTGCTCACGGTGGGTTGTCAGCTGCTTCTCCCTTGCTGGCGTCGGTCTTCGATGGCGAAGGTCTTGAAGGCGCTAGAGGGCTCGCCCTCTCGGTCTAATGGCAGATCAAATGCAGCACTGCTCCCCCCGTCCAATAAATGGCACTCGGTTTATCCTGGAAATTTCGGATATGGGCGTCCGAGCGGATCCGCTTTCTGGCGTCCCAGAAGTTTTACCGGATATTGCTATCCGAACGGTTCCTATTCCAGTTCCCCTCGCACCAGATATTAAACTGATAAGAACAGATACTACACTTGATCTTAGCCAAAAGGCCGAGTGCATTCTTATTATGTACACCAATGCAACAGCGCCCCCTATTATAATCTAGCCATAATGTAAAGGGGCGCTATTGGAGAGATTTACTCCCATATAGTCCCAGTGTGTGAATTGACTATTTCTTTGTAATGAATCTTTTTTGTCGGTACTTGAACCCTACAAATTGTACAGTGCTGCGGAATATGTTGGTGCTATATAATTAAAATGTATTATTATTATATAGTAGTCATATTCCAACTTCCCAAGACTCCTGAATGACATGGGTCAATCCTAAACAGCTCACCACACGTATTTTCACCTAACTTTTCTAGAATCCTGAACGGTAAATCTGTCATGTTACTCTCTAAACGGCACAATTTTCATTCAGGACTCTAGAAAAGCTAGTTAATAACCAACATGGTGTCCATCACAGCTCACCCAGCTTTCCTAGAGTTCTCAATGAAAAATATACCCCCTCTCACTGGATAACTAGACCTTTTTGCCATTCAGAACTATAAAAAGCTGAGTGAAAACCCCTGTGTGAGCTGCTACTGCAACCATATTAGTTGTTATTCAGCTTTTCTACTGTCCTGAATGGCATATCTGCCCTACCATCCCCTATCACTGTACAACTAGATCTTTGTACCATTCAGGCCTCGAGAAAAGTTGTGATAATCAAAGTCTCCGCTGCCACTAAAGGATTAATTTATGCCATTCAGGACTCCAGAAAAGCTGGATGACAGCCAGTATGATCTCAGTAACTACTCCTGAATGGCAAATGGTAGAGTGATAAAAGATATAATGATGCATAACAAGGCAGATTTTTCTATTCAGTATTCCAGATAAGCTGGCAAAATGGATGCTAGAACTCTGTCAACACCAAAGAGAAATTGGGTCCAAAAATAGAGTTCTAGCAGCCATTTTGCCAGATCTGGTAGACATTTTCAGAACAGATTATCAGAGGTTCCCGTGAAAAGATGCTGTCCCAGTTACTAATGGAACGAGGGACTGTCACATGAGGTTCCAGAATCTTCCTGTATTTGCATGGTAGGCATTTGAAAGTCGCCTCGTTGTGTGCAGTTCTTCTTGCCTTGTTGTGAGATCAAAGACTGGATATCTGTTTAGCCAAGTCTCACCATTGCATAGTGTTGAAGAAGGCAAGTTTAACAAGTTTTTCAATTAAGAAACTTTCTGCTGTACATGTTGCTTGCAAGGAGTTTCTAAGGTTATCCCAGGTGACTACGTGTGGGAGGACAATGAGACTCCCTCCCCATAGGTGTGATGCAGACGACAGATGTCTGAAAAAGTGTTGATCATCTGTTATATCCACTGCTTATAAATGCTGTTCTGTGATAAGCCGGAGCTGAGTGTCCCCAGAGAACCAAGAAGATAAGAGAGATAAATACAGGTAACAGCATTACTTATGTGGGGGCTATTACGTGTGGTGGGTGCTATTAGACCACTATTACAGTAATAGTGCCCCCCACAGGTAATAGCATTACTTATGTAAGGAGGCTATTATGTAGGGGGGGCACTATTACATGTGGGGTGGCCCTGCAACCCAAACCCCCCCCAACCCCACCTCCAGCCAGCACCACCCTCAAGAATGCCACCCCCCACCAGGCCACAGAAACACTGCCTTCACTGAAACTGGTCCTTGGTGCAAAAAAGGCAGGATGACAGAATATTACTGTGTCCAGCACTGGGACCTGAATACAGAAAGTGTCCCTCCTGCTGGTCACCTAAACAAACCAGCACCAAATCTCCATGAGCGCCGCTTGTACATTCAGTCTCCGCAGTCATTCCTGGCACACACTGAGGACCATCTCTGTACAGCACTGCAGAATATGCTGGTGCTATATAAATAAGTAAATAAACTAACTATACACAGTAGGATGCAGCTCAGCTGCTCTTCAACACCTAGTCATACACAGAGTAATGGTGTGAAACCCTGACATGAAGTTCACAGGGTGCAGGGAAATGACTGAAACACTGACCGAGAGGTGACAAACACCAGGACCCAAAATAGCGAGAAGTGACACCACCGTACTGATGTGTAATGTCACAGAGCAGCTGGTTAGATGTGCAAGAGTGAAAATTATATATGTGTGTGTGTATACAGAATCAGAGTATATTTATGTATCTGTATGTGTGTGTATATCTGTGTGTATGTGTATATCTGTATATACTTGTATTTAATGTATCTATATGTATGTGTGTATTTCAGGATGTGTGTATATGTGTAATTGTATATATTTGTGTGTATTTATGTATCTATATGTATGTGTATATCTGTGCATCTGTATGTGTATAATTGTATATAAAGTATTTTTATGTACCTATGTATTTGGGTAGATGTATGTACAGGGTATGTGTATATCAGTGTATATGTATGAGTGTATCTGTGGGTAAATGTGTATTTGCATACATTTGTATATTAATATATTTGAGCATATGTGTACATTCGTGAATAGTACAAGTGAATATAAGAAACTTTGTAATATATCTTATTAAAGAAATATTTTTCGTTCTCCACCTCTGAATTACTTTTTACATAGAAGCCTATGGAGGGGAACGAGAGAAGAATACTGAAAAGACACAACTCACTGCATCTGCTACACTGTGAGTGATAGAGAGCTCTTCTGACACTGCTATATCTTCACGATAAGAGTCTACCACCGCACAGAATGAGGCAATACGTCAATTAGCAGCCTCCTCCCCTCCCCTCTCCATAGACTCCATAGTGAGCTGAGTACAGAGACAGATTCTATACAGTGCAGCCTAAAAAGTGGAGAAGAAATCAGATTTCTTTAATAAGATATATTACAAAGTTTCTTATATTCACCTGCACTATTCATGTATGCAAAGTGATTTTATAATTGGAGGTATGATGTAAGGACTTATTCACACATTAGTTTTCAACCTGCTCCTGGTTGGGATTTGTGATGCAAAACACTGAGGTGTGAATAAGGCCTACGTCTGTCCTTGGCTGACAGACCTAGCATGATGATCTGTTGCAATATATTCAGACAGTCAGATCACCTGTTAGGATATATTCAGACAGTCAGATTAGCTGTGGTTAAAACCACATCAGAAGAAATATTCACAGGTTTGATGTGGTTTTTGATTTTATAGGTAAAGCATGGTAAAAATAATTTCGCCTATAAAGAAACACAAATGGATCGAAAACCACATCAAAGTCACATGGAATAAACATGCGGTTTTGATAAAGGTCTTTGATTTTCTTAACTTCACTGAACCTGACCGTCTGAATACTGCCTCAAAGAGGGGGCAAGTTTTCCATCTGTTCTGACTACTGTTTTTTCCTGTTTGTGTCCATTGTAAGCTGGGAGCCTGCGGTTTGCTGCGATCCTGTTCCTGGTGTCCACTGCCAGGATGTGTGGGATTCAGCCACGAGCCTCTGGTTATGCTGCCATCCTGTTCCTGGTGTCCACCACTGGCATCTGTGAGCAGGGCCTGGTCCAGGTTTGTGTGGGCTCTTGGGCGCCAGAGCCTCAGTGGGACCCTTTTGGAGTAACTCATGCACATCGCAGCAAAAAAAACCAAACAACCAAAATTGTTGCTGAGACGGACCTCCTGAAGTAGACTGTAATACAGTCCATTCCATACAAATACAGTACATTTTCTACCCCCCCGGCTCATGGTGCAGACCATCAGTATTGTGTTGATTCCACCGCTGATGATGCCCAAATAAATGAATCTAACCAGTGGGGAGTCTCAAGCCGCAGCCTCCGAATCAGCTGCAGAATCCGCGGTGAGATCGGGCAGAATGCATTTTTTTCCACTGTCTTGCTCCAATTATTTTCAATGGAAGGCAGAATGAGGGAGGAATCTGCCGCTGATTTGGGGGCGAAATCCACTTCAAAATCAACGCCAAATTCCACTGTGTGAATAGGGCCTGATACTGTTAATAGTGCAATGAACACTTTTATCTGTATTAATGGAAGTGCTCAATGCAGAAACTGAGTGGGCTCTTCCAGATACACACTATATATATATATATATACACACAGGGACATAAATAGCAAAGACTGGGCCCCATAGCAGACTTTTGACTTAGGCCCCTCAATCCTCACACAGCATAGCTCGCACTTTTCCTGGGCCCCACACAGTATAATGCCCCATTTACACACACTATAATGTCCCATAGTGGCCCCTCCACACAGTATAATGTCCCATAGCGGCCCCTGCACATAGTATAATGTCCTACAGTGGTCATTTCACACAGTATTATGTCCCACAGTGGCTCCTATGGTGTTCCTTGCAAATATTGCAAAAATTTCAGGATTGGCAGAAATCCAAATTTTTTAGGTTCACCACCCACAAACTATTATTCTTTTCAGACCCCCGAGTATAAAAATTGGTGACCCATGGGAGGTGTTTAAACATAATAAACAGTGTAACTCACCTCACCTGGCCTCTTCTGTTCGCAGAGACATCTCTGAATGATGTCAGAGACTACTGAAGCCTGTGATTGGGGCTCAACAAAATTACACCAAAATAACGTGAACAGATCAGCGCTGGAACCCAGTAGAAGTGAGTTACATTTTTTATTATGTTTAAACACCTCCCCAACCAGTGGTACTTACCTCTCCTGGGCTCCAACATGAACTCCCTGCTGTCTTTGGGCCTCTTCAATGTCGTCACAGACATGGGTTATGCCAGCATCATTATGCGTTGTGACGTCAGCCTGATCCACGTGACGTCATTGTAGAAGCCTGAAGACAGTAGATAGTTGCCCCAGAGCCCAGGAGAAGTAAGTAACATTGTTTTTTATGTTTGTCACCTCTCATAAGCCTCAAATCATTATACTCTTTGGTTTGAAGAGATCACAGAGTATAATAATAGCAATTTCGGGTCAAACAAAACCAGTTCAGTCCAAATGAAAGCACCAGGCAATCCTCGCGAGATGAATCTTGTGAGTTTTGCCACGTAAATAACCTTGTTGGGGGCCTGTGGCCCTACTTACTGATTCCTGCTCCTTCTCACAGCAGCCCCCCACTACTACTTCAGCCCTCCAGGGGGCCCTGTGCGTCCCACATCACGTTTCTGTCAGCGAAGTCCTGATGCGTCAGCCACGTGATATGAGACACACGGGGCCCCCTGGAGGGCTGAAGAAGAAGTGGAGGCGGCTGTGGACAGGAGCCAGGATCAATAAGTAAATAGAGCCCGTTACCGGCTGGGGTTAAATGTTATAATAATAATAATAATAATAATAATAAATGAATGTACAACGTAAAGCAGAGTGGATGTCTTGTACTCAGGAAGGGTTTAGTCGTGACTCAAGACCTTGTTATTACAGTGTAACCACTAAATTATGTGTGAAATTGTGATGTTTCCTAGACTCTGCAAGAATACATCCCATTATAACCTGTGAGATATAGAGATGTAGCAAAATTGAATGTGTTACTGATAATACACTGCAGTGCAATACTGTATCACATAATACAACAGAAGCCAATAAAAAGCCATTGAAAGGTTGAGTTAAAGTTTGGAGCCACTGGGTAGTTAATGTGTTAAGGGTCAATTTAAACTTTGTTTCATCCGTCCATGACACCAGGGTTTTGGGAATTTCTTCTCCCTTTATTATAAACAATTTAATTCCACCCACTCACCACACCTTAAAAAATGTTTATCCACATCCTACAGGGTGGTAAATTTCCCCAGGAGATGCTCAGCACGTCCATAACTGTTCCTAAACTGGGTAAAGATGCCACTATTCCTGCCAACTATAGACCCATATCGCTACTAAATTTATATATAAACATATTCTCCTCTCTCCTCACTACTTGTTTGAACAGCCTACTCACGGCCCTCATACACTCTGACCAAGTGGGATTTATTCCAGGTAGACAAGCCTCAGATAATGTCAGAAAACTATCTTCCTTCTGGCCTTAGTTTTGAGGTTTATAGGCATAACTGGTCACTTTCAATTGGCCCTTCAAGGCTTTACTGTGATCCCATAGCCTATCTGAAATTTCCGACCGTCTCTCTGCTGCCTATCAAAATTTGTCGTGGCACTTGGAAATGTTGTCCCTTATCACCAGCTTTATTTCCGCTTGCCATAGAACCCCTAGCCATTGCTATCCCATCCAATCCTGATATTGCTGACGTAAGATTTGGGAGTCATGAATAAAATTATTATTATTATACCTACTTATATAGCGCCATCATATTTTGCAGCGCTTTACAGACATTGACAGTCACTGTCCCGTAGAGGGCTCACAATCTATATTCCCTATCAGTAGGTGTTTGAAGTGTTGGAGGAAACCCATGCAAACACAGGAAGTACATACAAACTCCTTACAGATGATGTCCTTGGCACGATTCAAACCCAGAACTCCAGCGCTACAAGGCTGTAGTGATAACCACTGAGTCACTGTGCTACCCAAGAACAACTTGTTTGCAGACGACATGTTGCTTACTATCATTAAACCCTTAATTATGCTCCCAAATTTGCTTAATACCCTGTCTCAATTTGCGCAGCTCTTGGGCCTTAAACTTAATACCTCTAAATTGGAAATATTGCACTGTAACGTCCCTACAGCTACTCAAAAAATAATAGCCTTAAATTTCAGTTTTCAGACCCAAAATAACTACCTACCCTATCTTGGAATAAATCTTTGCAGCCCCTTAGATACCCACTTCAAATGTAATTGCTCCATATTGATCCCAAAGCTTTTAAAGGACCTCACGGCCTGGCATTGCCCCACCCTCTCCTGGATTGGTAGGATCCACTCGGTTAAAATGGTCACCTTACCTTTGCATCCTTTACTATTTTCACACTCTCCTGACTCTGGTAACCGCTTTCTCTTTAGCTGGCCTACAGAGGGAAATCTTTAATTTTATTTGGGTCTATAAGCGTCTGCGGATTCGGAGACAGACTATGTACTACCGTAAGAGACTGGGAGGCCTATCATTGCCCAATCTTTATAAATAATGCGTTGCCGGAAGGCAGTATTTTTGACTGAGTGGAAAAAGCAGCAGAAAAATGCTGTGTTTTACAGTACCATCAAAGTAAAGGCGATATAGTGTAAACTCATCCACACATTGCAGAAAAAAAATGCCTTTTTTGTTTATGCTCCCATAAGAATGATATTCTAAGCACAAGAGAAGTTTTGCTGTCTTTAGGACGGGTCTTCGGTGAACTTTATTTTTCTGTCAAGTACTCCACTGTATTTCTTTAGCAGTGTTTTACTATGTGAGGATTTAGGCTTCAACTCTTCACACTTGGAGACATGTAAGTTCAATTGCTTCTGACCACTGTCATTCAACGGACTGCTCTTTAACATTTGCTGGGACTGAAAGTGTTTTTGTTTGTTCAATACCACTCGGGTGACGGCTTTTTAACATTTGCTGAGACTTAAGCAATTTTGCTTTGAGGGTAAGGCAGGGATCGAACTCACGACATGATGCACATGAATGCGTCACCCTACTGTTTGAGCCACTGGTGCTTCTAGATCAGTGCAAGTTATTTGTTTATCTGAAATCTTCTGTTCTTCTCTCAATATTTAACATGAACACTAAATGGGCTGAATACAAATGGCACAAATATTAAGTTTATTTAACTAGTAACTATCTTGGGTCTAATATTATTGTGTGGGGTCTGAATATATGCAGCTATCCACTTTTTTGAAAGGTCACACCGCTTGAAAAAGCCCCTCCCACTTTTGATTTGCGCTACCTTTAGCAAGTCACCCTGTGTAGGGCTCTCCCAGGTTGACATCTCTGCTGTTTCCAAGTAATACACCCAATAATATAGCACCAATGTTGTTCTCCTCTTAGATAAGCCTGTGAAAGCAATCCCTCTGTGTATGTATGTGGCCATAGAGTTTTATGGGCACAGTGTTTAGCTTCCATGCAAACACACCTGTCCACTGGTGGGCAGCAAAAAAAGTCTGTAAAAAGTGCAAGCATATTTAGCTTGGTTTAAGACAAAGCAATGTAGCCGCATTTATTTGGCTCCCTAACTTTCCTTCAAACGTTGCTTAAATGAATAGTATAGGTGAACATAAAAAGCACTGTAATATATTTTATAAGAGAAAATGCTCCTTTGTCCGGGTTCTTTTCCTCTGGTTCAACTGACTTTCACTCTGAAATCTCCGCTGAAGATCATGTTCCAGCTCAGAATAGAAGTCTGTGGAGGGGAGAAGTGAGAAGGGAACTAGCGAGAAAGGAGAGACAGGCACAAGAGACTGCAAGCAGTGAAATAGAAAGCTCCTTTTTCACCAAAGTGCTTCAGTCAAATCAGTCCGGGTGAGTACTTCTCGGTAATGTCCTATATGATCTCACAGCGGGTTCTGTGACTTCAAATGGAATGGGAAATACAAAGGAGGCACTTATACTTCTCCCTTCAGCAGCAAAAACTCATCCTTTCTAAAATGTGTGGCCTTAGGCTTAGCGAATGCGTTGCCGGAAGGCAGTATTTTTGACTGAGTGGAAAAAGCAGCAGAAAAATGCTGTGTTTTACAGTACCATCAAAGTAAAGGCGATATTGTGTAAACTCATCCACACATTGCAGAAAAAAATGCCTTTCTTGCTTATGCTCCCATAAGAATGATATTCTAAGCACAAGAAAATTTTTGCTGTCTTTAAAAAGGGTCTTTGGTGCATTTTCTTTTTCCGTCAGGTACTCCACTGTATTTCTTTAGCAGCGTTTTCTTAAGTGAGGATGTGTAGGGCTCTCCCAGGTTGACATCTCTGCTGTTTCCAAGTAATACACCCAATAATATAGCACCAATGTTGTTCTCCTCTTAGATATGCCTGTGAAAGCAATCCCTCTATGTATGTATGTGGCCATAGAGTTTTATGGGCACAGTGTTTAGCTTCCATGCAAACACACCTGTCCACTGGTGGGCAGCAAAAAAAAGTCTGTAAAAAGTGCAAGCATATTTAGCTTGGTTTAAGACAAAGCAATGTAGCCGCATTTATTTGGCTCCCTAACTTTCCTACAAACTTTGCTTAAATGAATAGTACAGGTGAACATAAGAAGCACTGTAATATATTTTATAAGAGAAAATGCTCCTTTCTCCGGGTTCTTTTCCTCTGGTTCAACTGACTTTCACTCTGAAATCTCCGCTGAAGATCACGTTCCAGCTCAGAATAGAAGTCTGTGGAGGGGAGAAGTGAGAAGGGAACTAGCGAGAAAGGAGAGACAGGCACAAGAGACTGCAAGCAGTGAAATAGGAAGCTCCTTTTTCACCAAAGTGCTTCAGTCAAATCAGTCCGGGTGAGTACTTCTCGGTAATGTCCTATATGATCTCACAGCGGGTTCTGTGACTTCAAATGGAATGGGAAATAAAAAGGAGGCACTTATACTTCTCCCTTCAGCAACAAAAACTCATCCTTTCTAAAATGGGTGGCCTTAGGCTTAGCGAATGCGTTGCCGGAAGGCAGTATTTTTGACTGAGTGGAAAAAGCAGCAGAAAAATGCTGTGTTTTACAGTACCATCAAAGTAAAGGCGATATTGTGTAAACTCATCCACACATTGCAGAAAAAAATGCCTTTTTTGTTTATGCTCCCATAAGAATGATATTCTAAGCACAAGAAAAGTTTTGCTGTCTTTAAGAAGGGTCTTCGGTGCATTTTCTTTTTCCGTCAGGTACTCCACTGTATTTCTTTAGCAGTGTTTTTCTAAGTGAGGATTTAGGCTTCAAACTCTTCGGAGACATGTAAATTCAACTGATTCTGACCACTGTTATTCAACAGACTGCTCTTTAACATTTGCTGCGACTGAATGTATTTTTGTTTGCTCAATATCATTCGGGTGAGGGCTTTTTAACATTTGTTGAGACTTAAGCAATATTGCTTTGAGGGGAAGGCGGGGATCGAACTCACGACATGATGCACACGAATGCGTCACCCTACTGATTGAGCCACTGGTGCTTCTAGGTCAGTGTAAGTTATTTGTTTATCTGAAATCTTCTGTTCTTCTCTCAATATTTAACATGAACACTAAATGGGCTGAATACAAATGGCACAAATATTAAGTTTATTTAACTAGTAACTATCTTGGGTCTAATATTATTGTGTGGGGTCTGAATATATGCAGCTATCCACTTTTTTGAAAGGTCACACCGCTTGAAAAAGCCCCTCCCACTTGATTTGAGATACCTTTAGCAAGTCACCCTGTGTAGGGCTCTCCCAGGTTGACATCTCTGCTGTTTCCAAGTAATACACCCAATAATATAGCACCAATGTTGTTCTCCTCTTAGATATGCCTGTGAAAGCAATCCCTCTGTGTATGTATGTGGCCATAGAGTTTTATGGGCACAGTGTTTAGCTTCCATGCAAACACACCTGTCCACTGTTGGGCAGCAAAAAAAGTCTGTAAAAAGTGCAAGCATATTTAGCTTGGTTTAAGACAAAGCAATGTAGCCGCATTTATTTGGCTCCCTAACTTTCCTTCAAACGTTGCTTAAATGAATAGTACAGGTGAACATAAGAAGCACTGTAATATATTTTATAAGAGAAAATGCTCCTTTCTCCGGGTTCTTTTCCTCTGGTTCAACTGACTTTCACTCTGAAATCTCCGCTGAAGATCATGTTCCAGCTCACAATAGAAGTCTGTGGAGGGGAGAATTGAGAAGGGAACTAGCGAGAAAGGAGAGACAGGCACAAGAGACTGCAAGCAGTGAAATAGGAAGCTCCTTTTTCACCAAAGTGCTTCAGTCAAATCAGTCCGGGTGAGTACTTCTCGGTAATGTCCTATATGATCTCACAGCGGGTTCTGTGACTTCAAATGGAATGGGAAATACAAAGGAGGCACTTATACTTCTCCCTTCAGCAACAAAAACTCATCCTTTCTAAAATGGGTGGCCTTAGGCTTAGCGAATGCGTTGCCGGAAGGCAGTATTTTTGACTGAGTGGAAAAAGCAGCAGAAAAATGCTGTGTTTTACAGTACCATCAAAGTAAAGGCGATATTGTGTAAACTCATCCACACAATGCAGAAAAAAATGCCTTTTTTGTTTATGCTCCCATAAGAAAGATATTCTAAGCACAAGAGAAGTTTTGCTGTCTTTAAGAAGGGTCTTCGGTGCATTTTTTTTTTCCGTCAGGTACTCCACTGTATTTCTTTAGCAGTGTTTTACTATGTGAGAATTTAGGCTTCAACTCTTCACACTTGGAGACATGTAAGTTCAACTGCTTCTGACCACTGTCATTCAACGGACTGCTCTTTAACATTTGCTGCGACTGAAGGTATTTTTGTTTGCTCAATACCACTCGGGTGACAGATTTTTAACATTTGCTGAGACTTAAGCAATTTTGCTTTGAGGGCAAGGCGGGGATCGAACTCACGACATGTTGCACACGAATGTGTCACCCTACTGATTGAGCCACTGGTGTTTCTAGGTCAGTACAAGTTATTTGTTTATCTGAAATCTTCTGTTCTTCTCTCAATATTTAACATGAACACTAAATGGGCTGAATAAAAATGGCACAAATATTAAGTTTATTTAACTAGAAACTATCTTGGGTCTAATATTATTGTGTGGGGTCTGAATATATGTAGCTATCCATTTTTTTGAAAGGTCACACCGCTTGAAAAAGCCCCTCCCACTTTTGATTTGAGCTACCTTTAGCAAGTCACCCTGTGTAGGGCTCTCCCAGGTTGACATCTCTGCTGCTTCCAAGTAATACACCCAATAATATAGCACCAATGTTGTTCTCCTCTTAGATATGCCTGTGAAAGCAATCCCTCTGTGTATGTATGTGGCCATAGAGTTCTATGGGCACAGTGTTTAGCGTCCATGCAAACACACCTGTCCACTGGTGGGCAGCAAAAAAAGTCTGTAAAAAGTGCAAGCATATTTAGCTTGGTTTAAGACAAAGCAATGTAGCCGCATTTATTTGGCTCCCTAACTTTCCTACAAACGTTGCTTAAATGAATAGTACAGGTGAACATAAGAAGCACTGTAATATATTTTATAAGAGAAAATGCTCCTTTCTCCGGGTTCTTTTCCTCTGGTTCAACTGACTTTCACTCTGAAATCTCCGCTGAAGATCATGTTCCAGCTCAGAATAGAAGTCTGTGGAGGGGAGAAGTGAGAAGGGAACTAGCGAGAAAGGAGAGACAGGCACAAGAGACTGCAAGCAGTGAAATAGAAAGCTCCTTTTTCACCAAAGTGCTTCAGTCAAATCAGTCCGGGTGAGTACTTCTCGGTAATGTCCTATATGATCTCACAGCGGGTTCTGTGACTTCAAATGGAATGGGAAATACAAAGGAGGCACTTATACTTCTCCCTTCAGCAGCAAAAACTCATCCTTTCTAAAATGTGTGGCCTTAGGCTTAGCGAATGCGTTGCCGGAAGGCAGTATTTTTGACTGAGTGGAAAAAGCAGCAGAAAAATGCTGTGTTTTACAGTACCATCAAAGTAAAGGCGATATTGTGTAAACTCATCCACACATTGCAGAAAAAAATGCCTTTCTTGCTTATGCTCCCATAAGAATGATATTCTAAGCACAAGAAAATTTTTGCTGTCTTTAAAAAGGGTCTTTGGTGCATTTTCTTTTTCCGTCAGGTACTCCACTGTATTTCTTTAGCAGCGTTTTCTTAAGTGAGGATGTGTAGGGCTCTCCCAGGTTGACATCTCTGCTGTTTCCAAGTAATACACCCAATAATATAGCACCAATGTTGTTCTCCTCTTAGATATGCCTGTGAAAGCAATCCCTCTATGTATGTATGTGGCCATAGAGTTTTATGGGCACAGTGTTTAGCTTCCATGCAAACACACCTGTCCACTGGTGGGCAGCAAAAAAAAGTCTGTAAAAAGTGCAAGCATATTTAGCTTGGTTTAAGACAAAGCAATGTAGCCGCATTTATTTGGCTCCCTAACTTTCCTACAAACTTTGCTTAAATGAATAGTACAGGTGAACATAAGAAGCACTGTAATATATTTTATAAGAGAAAATGCTCCTTTCTCCGGGTTCTTTTCCTCTGGTTCAACTGACTTTCACTCTGAAATCTCCGCTGAAGATCACGTTCCAGCTCAGAATAGAAGTCTGTGGAGGGGAGAAGTGAGAAGGGAACTAGCGAGAAAGGAGAGACAGGCACAAGAGACTGCAAGCAGTGAAATAGGAAGCTCCTTTTTCACCAAAGTGCTTCAGTCAAATCAGTCCGGGTGAGTACTTCTCGGTAATGTCCTATATGATCTCACAGCGGGTTCTGTGACTTCAAATGGAATGGGAAATAAAAAGGAGGCACTTATACTTCTCCCTTCAGCAACAAAAACTCATCCTTTCTAAAATGGGTGGCCTTAGGCTTAGCGAATGCGTTGCCGGAAGGCAGTATTTTTGACTGAGTGGAAAAAGCAGCAGAAAAATGCTGTGTTTTACAGTACCATCAAAGTAAAGGCGATATTGTGTAAACTCATCCACACATTGCAGAAAAAAATGCCTTTTTTGTTTATGCTCCCATAAGAATGATATTCTAAGCACAAGAAAAGTTTTGCTGTCTTTAAGAAGGGTCTTCGGTGCATTTTCTTTTTCCGTCAGGTACTCCACTGTATTTCTTTAGCAGTGTTTTTCTAAGTGAGGATTTAGGCTTCAAACTCTTCACACTTGGAGACATGTAAATTCAACTGATTCTGACCACTGTTATTCAACAGACTGCTCTTTAACATTTGCTGCGACTGAATGTATTTTTGTTTGCTCAATATCATTCGGGTGAGGGCTTTTTAACATTTGTTGAGACTTAAGCAATATTGCTTTGAGGGGAAGGCGGGGATCGAACTCACGACATGATGCACACGAATGCGTCACCCTACTGATTGAGCCACTGGTGCTTCTAGGTCAGTGTAAGTTATTTGTTTATCTGAAATCTTCTGTTCTTCTCTCAATATTTAACATGAACACTAAATGGGCTGAATAGAAATGGCACAAATATTAAGTTTATTTAACTAGTAACTATCTTGGGTCTAATATTATTGTGTGGGGTCTGAATATATGCAGCTATCCACTTTTTTGAAAGGTCACACCGCTTGAAAAAGCCCCTCCCACTTGATTTGAGATACCTTTAGCAAGTCACCCTGTGTAGGGCTCTCCCAGGTTGACATCTCTGCTGTTTCCAAGTAATACACCCAATAATATAGCACCAATGTTGTTCTCCTCTTAGATATGCCTGTGAAAGCAATCCCTCTGTGTATGTATGTGGCCATAGAGTTTTATGGGCACAGTGTTTAGCTTCCATGCAAACACACCTGTCCACTGGTGGGCAGCAAAAAAAAGTCTGTAAAAAGTGCAAGCATATTTAGCTTGGTTTAAGACAAAGCAATGTAGCCGCATTTATTTGGCTCCCTAACTTTCCTTCAAACGTTGCTTAAATGAATAGTACAGGTGAACATAAGAAGCACTGTAATATATTTTATAAGAGAAAATGCTCCTTTCTCCGGGTTCTTTTCCTCTGGTTCAACTGACTTTCACTCTGAAATCTCCGCTGAAGATCATGTTCCAGCTCACAATAGAAGTCTGTGGAGGGGAGAATTGAGAAGGGAACTAGCGAGAAAGGAGAGACAGGCACAAGAGACTGCAAGCAGTGAAATAGGAAGCTCCTTTTTCACCAAAGTGCTTCAGTCAAATCAGTCCGGGTGAGTACTTCTCGGTAATGTCCTATATGATCTCACAGCGGGTTCTGTGACTTCAAATGGAATGGGAAATACAAAGGAGGCACTTATACTTCTCCCTTCAGCAACAAAAACTCATCCTTTCTAAAATGGGTGGCCTTAGGCTTAGCGAATGCGTTGCCGGAAGGCAGTATTTTTGACTGAGTGGAAAAAGCAGCAGAAAAATGCTGTGTTTTACAGTACCATCAAAGTAAAGGCGATATTGTGTAAACTCATCCACACATTGCAGAAAAAAATGCCTTTTTTGTTTATGCTCCCATAAGAAAGATATTCTAAGCACAAGAGAAGTTTTGCTGTCTTTAAGAAGGGTCTTCGGTGCATTTTTCTTTTTCCGTCAGGTACTCCACTGTATTTCTTTAGCAGTGTTTTACTATGTGAGGATTTAGGCTTCAACTCTTCACACTTGGAGACATGTAAGTTCAACTGCTTCTGACCACTGTCATTCAACGGACTGCTCTTTAACATTTGCTGCGAATGAAGGTATTTTTGTTTGCTCAATACCACTCGGGTGACAGATTTTTAACATTTGCTGAGACTTAAGCAATTTTGCTTTGAGGGCAGGGCGGGGATCGAACTCACGACATGATGGACACGAATGCGACACCCTACTGATTGAGCCACTGGTGCTTCTAGGTCAGTGCAAGTTATTTGTTTATCTGAAATCTTCTGTTCTTCTCTCAATATTTAACATGAACACTAAATGGGCTGAATAGAAATGGCACAAATATTAAGTTTATTTAACTAGTAACTATCTTGGGTCTAATATTATTGTGTGGGGTCTGAATATATGCAGCTATCCACTTTTTTGAAAGGTCACACCGCTTGAAAAAGCCCCTCCCACTTTTGATTTGAGCTACCTTTAGCAAGTCACCCTGTGTAGGGCTCTCCCAGGTTGACATCTCTGCTGCTTCCAAGTAATACACCCAATAATATAGCACCAATGTTGTTCTCCTCTTAGATATGTCTGTGAAAGCAATCCCTCTGTGTATGTATGTGGCCATAGAGTTCTATGGGCACAGTGTTTAGCTTCCATGCAAACACACCTGTCCACTGGTGGGCAGCAAAAAAAAGTCTGTAAAAAGTGCAAGCATATTTAGCTTGGTTTAAGACAAAGCAATGTAGCCGCATTTATTTGGCTCCCTAACTTTCCTACAAACTTTGCTTAAATGAATAGTACAGGTGAACATAAAAAGCACTGTAATATATTTTATAAGAGAAAATGCTCCTTTCTCCGGGTTCTTTTCCTCTGGTTCAACTGACTTTCACTCTGAAATCTCCGCTGAAGATCATGTTCCAGCTCAGAATAGAAGTCTGTGGAGGGGAGAAGTGAGAAGGGAACTAGCGAGAAAGGAGAGACAGGCACAAGAGACTGCAAGCAGTGAAATAGAAAGCTCCTTTTTCACCAAAGTGCTTCAGTCAAATCAGTCCAGGTGAGTACTTCTCGGTAATGTCCTATATGATCTCACAGCGGGTTCTGTGACTTCAAATGGAATGGGAAATACAAAGGAGGCACTTATACTTCTCCCTTCAGCAACAAAAACTCATCCTTTCTAAAATGTGTGGCCTTAGGCTTAGCGAATGCGTTGCCGGAAGGCAGTATTTTTGACTGAGTGGAAAAAGCAGCAGAAAAATGCTGTGTTTTACAGTACCATCAAAGTAAAGGCGATATTGTGTAAACTCATCCACACATTGCAGAAAAAAATGCCTTTCTTGCTTATGCTCCCATAAGAATGATATTCTAAGCACAAGAAAATTTTTGCTGTCTTTAAAAAGGGTCTTTGGTGCATTTTCTTTTTCCGTCAGGTACTCCACTGTATTTCTTTAGCAGCGTTTTCTTAAGTGAGGATGTGTAGGGCTCTCCCAGGTTGACATCTCTGCTGTTTCCAAGTAATACACCCAATAATATAGCACCAATGTTGTTCTCCTCTTAGATATGCCTGTGAAAGCAATCCCTCTATGTATGTATGTGGCCATAGAGTTTTATGGGCACAGTGTTTAGCTTCCATGCAAACACACCTGTCCACTGGTGGGCAGCAAAAAAAAGTCTGTAAAAAGTGCAAGCATATTTAGCTTGGTTTAAGACAAAGCAATGTAGCCGCATTTATTTGGCTCCCTAACTTTCCTACAAACTTTGCTTAAATGAATAGTACAGGTGAACATAAGAAGCACTGTAATATATTTTATAAGAGAAAATGCTCCTTTCTCCGGGTTCTTTTCCTCTGGTTCAACTGACTTTCACTCTGAAATCTCCGCTGAAGATCATGTTCCAGCTCAGAATAGAAGTCTGTGGAGGGGAGAAGTGAGAAGGGAACTAGCGAGAAAGGAGAGACAGGCACAAGAGACTGCAAGCAGTGAAATAGGAAGCTCCTTTTTCACCAAAGTGCTTCAGTCAAATCAGTCCGGGTGAGTACTTCTCGGTAATGTCCTATATGATCTCACAGCGGGTTCTGTGACTTCAAATGGAATGGGAAATAAAAAGGAGGCACTTATACTTCTCCCTTCAGCAACAAAAACTCATCCTTTCTAAAATGGGTGGCCTTAGGCTTAGCGAATGCGTTGCCGGAAGGCAGTATTTTTGACTGAGTGGAAAAAGCAGCAGAAAAATGCTGTGTTTTACAGTACCATCAAAGTAAAGGCGATATTGTGTAAACTCATCCACACATTGCAGAAAAAAATGCCTTTTTTGTTTATGCTCCCATAAGAATGATATTCTAAGCACAAGAAAATTTTTGCTGTCTTTAAGAAGGGTCTTTCGGTGCATTTTCTTTTTCCGTCAGGTACTCCACTGTATTTCTTTAGCAGTGTTTTTCTAAGGGGGGATTTGGGCTTCAAACTGGGGGACAGGTAAATTCAACGGTTTCGGCCCCCGGTTTTCCACCAGCCGGCCCTTTACCTTTGGGGGGCCGGGATTTTTTTTTGTTTGTTCTCTTTCGTTTGGGGGGGGGGGTTTTTTTTTTTTTTTAGCTTAGCATTTGCTTTGAGGGGAGGGGGGGGGGTCGAACTCACGCATGATGCACACGAATGAGTCACCCTACTGATTGAGCCACTGGGGCTTCTCGGCCAGTGTAAGTTATTTGTTCATCTGAAATCTGCTGTTCTCTCTCTCAATATTTAACATGAACACAAATGGGCTGAAACAAATGGCACAAAATAAGTTATTTAACAGTAACTATCTTGGGTCTAATATTATTGTGGGGGGCGAAGTATATGCAGCTATCCACTTTTTTAAAAGGTCACACCGCTTGAAAAGCCCCCCCCACTTGATTTGAGATACCTTTAGCACCAAGTCACCCTGTGTAGGGCTCTCCCAGGTTGACATCTCTGCTGTTTCCAAGTAATACACCCAATAATATAGCACCAATGTTGTTCTCCTCTTAGATATGCCTGTGAAAGCAATCCCTCTGTGTATGTATGTGGCCATAGAGTTTTATGGGCACAGTGTTTAGCTTCCATGCAAACACACCTGTCCACTGGTGGGCAGCAAAAAAAAGTCTGTAAAAAGTGCAAGCATATTTAGCTTGGTTTAAGACAAAGCAATGTAGCCGCATTTATTTGGCTCCCTAACTTTCCTACAAACGTTGCTTAAATGAATAGTACAGGTGAACATAAGAAGCACTGTAATATATTTTATAAGAGAAAATGCTCCTTTCTCCGGGTTCTTTTCCTCTGGTTCAACTGACTTTCACTCTGAAATCTCCGCTGAAGATCATGTTCCAGCTCAGAATAGAAGTCTGTGGAGGGGAGAAGTGAGAAGGGAACTAGCGAGAAAGGAGAGACAGGCACAAGAGACTGCAAGCAGTGAAATAGGAAGCTCCTTTTTCACCAAAGTGCTTCAGTCAAATCAGTCCGGGTGAGTACTTCTCGGTAATGTCCTATATGATCTCACAGCGGGTTCTGTGACTTCAAATGGAATGGGAAATACAAAGGAGGCACTTATACTTCTCCCTTCAGCAACAAAAACTCATCCTTTCTAAGATGGGTGGCCTTAGGCTTAGCGAATGCGTTGCCGGAAGGCAGTATTTTTGACTGAGTGGAAAAAGCAGCAGAAAAATGCTGTGTTTTACAGTACCATCAAAGTAAAGGCGATATTGTGTAAACTCATCCACACATTGCAGAAAAAAATGCCTTTTTTGTTTATGCTCCCATAAGAAAGATATTCTAAGCACAAGAAAAGTTTTGCTGTCTTTAAGAAGGGTCTTCGGTGCATTTTCTTTTTCCGTCAGGTACTCCACTGTATTTCTTTAGCAGTGTTTTACTATGTGAGGATTTAGGCTTCAAACTCTTCACACTTGGAGACATGTAAGTTCAACTGATTCTGACCACTGTCATTCAACGGACTGCTCTTTAACATTTGCTGCGACTGAAGGTATTTTTGTTTGCTCAATACCACTCGGGTGACGGCTTTTTAACATTTGTTGAGACTTAAGCAATATTGCTTTGAGGGGAAGGCGGGGATCGAACTCACGACATGATGCACACGAATGCGTCACCCTACTGATTGAGCCACTGGTGCTTCTAGGTCAGTGCAAGTTATTTGTTTATCTGAAATCTTCTGTTCTTCTCTCAATATTTAACATGAACACTAAATGGGCTGAATAGAAATGGCACAAATATTAAGTTTATTTAACTAGTAACTATCTTGGGTCTAATATTATTGTGTGGGGTCTGAATATATGCAGCTATCCACTTTTTTGAAAGGTCACACCGCTTGAAAAAGCCCCTCCCACTTTTGATTTGAGCTACCTTTAGCAAGTCACCCTGTGTAGGGCTCTCCCAGGTTGACATCTCTGCTGCTTCCAAGTAATACACCCAATAATATAGCACCAATGTTGTTCTCCTCTTAGATATGCCTGTGAAAGCAATCCCTCTGTGTATGTATGTGGCCATAGAGTTCTATGGGCACAGTGTTTAGCTTCCATGCAAACACACCTGTCCACTGGTGGGCAGCAAAAAAAAGTCTGTAAAAAGTGCAAGCATATTTAGCTTGGTTTAAGACAAAGCAATGTAGCCGCATTTATTTGGCTCCCTAACTTTCCTACAAACGTTGCTTAAATGAATAGTACAGGTGAACATAAGAAGCACTGTAATATATTTTATAAGAGAAAATGCTCCTTTCTCCGGGTTCTTTTCCTCTGGTTCAACTGACTTTCACTCTGAAATCTCCGCTGAAGATCATGTTCCAGCTCAGAATAGAAGTCTGTGGAGGGGAGAAGTGAGAAGGGAACTAGCGAGAAAGGAGAGACAGGCACAAGAGACTGCAAGCAGTGAAATAGAAAGCTCCTTTTTCACCAAAGTGCTTCAGTCAAATCAGTCCGGGTGAGTACTTCTCGGTAATGTCCTATATGATCTCACAGCGGGTTCTGTGACTTCAAATGGAATGGGAAATACAAAGGAGGCACTTATACTTCTCCCTTCAGCAACAAAAACTCATCCTTTCTAAAATGGGTGGCCTTAGGCTTAGCGAATGCGTTGCCGGAAGGCAGTATTTTTGACTGAGTGGAAAAAGCAGCAGAAAAATGCTGTGTTTTACAGTACCATCAAAGTAAAGGCGATATTGTGTAAACTCATCCACACATTGCAGAAAAAAATGCCTTTCTTGCTTATGCTCCCATAAGAATGATATTCTAAGCACAAGAAAATTTTTGCTGTCTTTAAAAAGGGTCTTTGGTGCATTTTCTTTTTCCGTCAGGTACTCCACTGTATTTCTTTAGCAGCGTTTTCTTAAGTGAGGATGTGTAGGGCTCTCCCAGGTTGACATCTCTGCTGTTTCCAAGTAATACACCCAATAATATAGCACCAATGTTGTTCTCCTCTTAGATATGCCTGTGAAAGCAATCCCTCTATGTATGTATGTGGCCATAGAGTTTTATGGGCACAGTGTTTAGCTTCCATGCAAACACACCTGTCCACTGGTGGGCAGCAGAAAAAAAGTCTGTAAAAAGTGCAAGCATATTTAGCTTGGTTTAAGACAAAGCAATGTAGCCGCATTTATTTGGCTCCCTAACTTTCCTACAAACTTTGCTTAAATGAATAGTACAGGTGAACATAAGAAGCACTGTAATATATTTTATAAGAGAAAATGCTCCTTTCTCCGGGTTCTTTTCCTCTGGTTCAACTGACTTTCACTCTGAAATCTCCGCTGAAGATCATGTTCCAGCTCAGAATAGAAGTCTGTGGAGGGGAGAAGTGAGAAGGGAACTAGCGAGAAAGGAGAGACAGGCACAAGAGACTGCAAGCAGTGAAATAGGAAGCTCCTTTTTCACCAAAGTGCTTCAGTCAAATCAGTCCGGGTGAGTACTTCTCGGTAATGTCCTATATGATCTCACAGCGGGTTCTGTGACTTCAAATGGAATGGGAAATACAAAGGAGGCACTTATACTTCTCCCTTCAGCAACAAAAACTCATCCTTTCTAAAATGGGTGGCCTTAGGCTTAGCGAATGCGTTGCCGGAAGGCAGTATTTTTGACTGAGTGGAAAAAGCAGCAGAAAAATGCTGTGTTTTACAGTACCATCAAAGTAAAGGCGATATTGTGTAAACTCATCCACACATTGCAGAAAAAAATGCCTTTTTTGTTTATGCTCCCATAAGAATGATATTCTAAGCACAAGAAAAGTTTTGCTGTCTTTAAGAAGGGTCTTTGGTGCATTTTCTTTTTCCGTCAGGTACTCCACTGTATTTCTTTAGCAGTGTTTTCCTATGTGAGGATTTTAGGTTGCAAATCTTCACAGTTGGAGATCCTGCTAAGTTTCCAACTGATACTGACCCACTGTAAGCATTCAATGTTGACTCCTCTTTAAGATTTGCCTGCGAAAGCAATCCCTCTTTGTTTGCTCAATGACCACTCGGGTGACAGTTTTATGGGAACATTTGTTGAGACTCTCTGCAATTTCGCTTTGTGGGCAGGGCGGGGGTCGAACGCACGACATGCTGGACACAAATGTGACACCCTACTGATTGAGCCACTGGTGGTTCTAGGACAAAGCAAGTTATTTGCATTTATCTGAACTCTTCTGTTCTTCTCTCAAACTTTGCTTAACATGAACAGTAAATGGGCTGAATAGAAATGGCACAAATATTAAGTTTATTTATACGAGAAAATGATCCTTTGTTCTAAGGTTCTTTTCGTGTGGTCTCAACTGATTTGCAGCTCTCCAACTCTTTTGAAAGGTCACACTCCAGCTCAGAAAAGCCCGTCCCTGTTGATTTGAGCTACCTTTGAGCAAGTCACCCTGTGAAAGGAGCTCACCCAGGTTGACATCTGAGCTGCAAGCAAGTGAAACAGCCAGCTCCTTTTTCACCAATGTTGTTCTCAGTCAAATCAGTCTGGGAGAGTACTTCTCGGTAGTGTCCTATATGATCTCACAGCGGGTTCTGTGACTTCAAATGGATTGGGAAATAAAAAGGAGGCACTTATACTTCTCCCTTCAGCAACAAAAACTCATCCTTTCTAAGATGGGTGCAGCCTTAGGCTTGGTTTAAGCCAATGCGATGCCGGAAGCCGCAGTATTTTTGACTGAGTGGAAAAAGCAGCAGAAAAATGCTGTGTTTTACAGTACCATCAAAGTAAAGGCGATATTTTGTAAACTCATCCACACATTGCAGAAGAAAAAATGCCCTTTTTTGTTTATGCTCCCATAAGAATGATATTCTAAGCACAAGAAAAGTTTTGCTGTCTTTAAGAAGGGTCTTCGGTGCATTTTCTTTTTCCGTCAGGTACTCCACTGTATTTCTTTAGCAGTGTTTTTCTAAGTGAGGATTTAGGCTTCAAACTCTCCACACATGGAGACATGTAAATTCAACTGATTCTGACCACTGTTATTCAACAGACTGCTCTTTAACAAATTGCTTCGACTCGAATGTATCCTTTTGTCTTGCTCAATATCATTCGGGTGAGGGCCTTTTAACATTTGTTGAGACTTAAGCAATATTGCTTTGAGGGGAAAGGCAAGGGGATCGAACTCACGACATGATGCACACGAAAGCGTCACCCTTACTAGATTGAGCCACTGGTGCTTCTAGGTCAGTGTAAGCTTATTTGTTTATCTGGGGAAAATCGTTCTGTTCTTACAGACTCTCAATATTTAACATGAACACTAAATGGGCTGAACTCACACACATGGCACAAATATTAAGCCTTTATTCTTATACTCCCAAAGTAATCTATTCTTGGGTCTAATATTATTGCTGTCTTTAAAGGGGTCTGAATATATGCAGCTATCCCACTTTTTGAAAGGTCACACCGCTTGAAAAACCCTCCCCTGTACTTGATTTGAGCAGCCTTTTCGTAAGTCACCCTGTGTAGGGCTCTCCCAGGTTGACATCTCTGCTGTTTCCAAGTAATACACCCAATAATATAGCACCAATGTTGTTCTCCTCTTAGATATGCCTGTGAAAGCAATCCCTCTGTGTATGTATGTGGCCATAGAGTTTTATGGGCACAGTGTTTAGCTTCCATGCAAACACACCTGTCCACTGGTGGGCAGCAAAAAAAGTCTGTAAAAAGTGCAAGCATATTTAGCTTGGTTTAAGACAAAGCAATGTAGCCGCATTTATTTGGCTCCCTAACTTTCCTACAAACTTTGCTTAAATGAATAGTACAGGTGAACATAAGAAGCACTGTAATATATTTTATAAGAGAAAATGCTCCTTTCTCCGGGTTCTTTTCCTCTGGTTCAACTGACTTTCACTCTGAAATCTCCGCTGAAGATCATGTTCCAGCTCAGAATAGAAGTCTGTGGAGGGGAGAAGTGAGAAGGGAACTAGCGAGAAAGGAGAGACAGGCACAAGAGACTGCAAGCAGTGAAATAGGAAGCTCCTTTTTCACCAAAGTGCTTCAGTCAAATCAGTCCGGGTGAGTACTTCTCGGTAATGTCCTATATGATCTCACAGCGGGTTCTGTGACTTCAAATGGAATGGGAAATAAAAAGGAGGCACTTATACTTCTCCCTTCAGCAACAAAAACTCATCCTTTCTAAAATGGGTGGCCTTAGGCTTAGCGAATGCGTTGCCGGAAGGCAGTATTTTTGACTGAGTGGAAAAAGCAGCAGAAAAATGCTGTGTTTTACAGTACCATCAAAGTAAAGGCGATATTGTGTAAACTCATCCACACATTGCAGAAAAAAATGCCTTTTTTGTTTATGCTCCCATAAGAAAGATATTCTAAGCACAAGAAAAGTTTTGCTGTCTTTAAGAAGGGTCTTCGGTGCATTTTCTTTTTCCGTCAGGTACTCCACTGTATTTCTTTAGCAGTGTTTTTCTATGTGAGGATTTAGGCTTCAAACTCTTCACACTTGGAGACATGTAAGTTCAACTGATTCTGACCACTGTCATTCAACGGACTGCTCTTTAACATTTGCTGCGACTGAAGGTATTTTTGTTTGCTCAATACCATTCGGGTGACAGATTTTTAACATTTGTTGAGACTTAAGCAATTTTGCTTTGAGGGCAAGGCAGGGATCGAACTCACGACATGTTGCACACGAATGCGTCACCCTACTGATTGAGCCACTGGTGTTTCTAGGTCAGTGCAAGTTATTTGTTTATCTGAAATCTTCTGTTCTTCTCTCAATATTTAACATGAACACTAAATGGGCTGAATACAAATGGCACAAATATTAAGTTTATTTAACTAGAAACTATCTTGGGTCTAATATTATTGTGTGGGGTCTGAATATATGTAGCTATCCATTTTTTTGAAAGGTCACACCGCTTGAAAAAGCCCCTCCCACTTTTGATTTGAGCTACCTTTAGCAAGTCACCCTGTGTAGGGCTCTCCCAGGTTGACATCTCTGCTGTTTCCAAGTAATACACCCAATAATATAGCACCAATGTTGTTCTCCTCTTAGATATGCCTGTGAAAGCAATCCCTCTGTGTATGTATGTGGCCATAGAGTTTTATGGGCACAGTGTTTAGCTTCCATGCAAACACACCTGTCCACTGGTGGGCAGCAAAAAAAGTCTGTAAAAAGTGCAAGCATATTTAGCTTGGTTTAAGACAAAGCAATGTAGCCGCATTTATTTGGCTCCCTAACTTTCCTACAAACGTTGCTTAAATGAATAGTACAGGTGAACATAAGAAGCACTGTAATATATTTTATAAGAGAAAATGCTCCTTTCTCCGGGTTCTTTTCCTCTGGTTCAACTGACTTTCACTCTGAAATCTCCGCTGAAGATCATGTTCCAGCTCACAATAGAAGTCTGTGGAGGGGAGAAGTGAGAAGGGAACTAGCGAGAAAGGAGAGACAGGCACAAGAGACTGCAAGCAGTGAAATAGGAAGCTCCTTTTTCACCAAAGTGCTTCAGTCAAATCAGTCCGGGTGAGTACTTCTCGGTAATGTCCTATATGATCTCACAGCGGGTTCTGTGACTTCAAATGGAATGGGAAATACAAAGGAGGCACTTATACTTCTCCCTTCAGCAACAAAAACTCATCCTTTCTAAAATGGGTGGCCTTAGGCTTAGCGAATGCGTTGCCGGAAGGCAGTATTTTTGACTGAGTGGAAAAAGCAGCAGAAAAATGCTGTGTTTTACAGTACCATCAAAGTAAAGGCGATATTGTGTAAACTCATCCACACATTGCAGAAAAAAATGCCTTTTTTGTTTATGCTCCCATAAGAATGATATTCTAAGCACAAGAAAAGTTTTGCTGTCTTTAAGAAGGGTCTTTGGTGCATTTTCTTTTTCCGTCAGGTACTCCACTGTATTTCTTTAGCAGTGTTTTCCTAAGTGAGGATTTAGGCTTCAACCTTCACACTTGGAGACATGTAAATTCAACTGATTCTGACCACTGTCATTCAACAGACGCCAACATGGCGCAGCCTGAAGGTATTTTGTTTGCTCAATACCACTCGGGAGAGGCTTTTTAACATTTGCTGAGACTTAAGCCAATGCTTTGAGGGCAAGGCGGGGATCGAACTCACGACATGATGCACACGAATGCGTCACCCTACTGATTGAGCCACTGGTGCTTCTCGGTCAGTGCAAGTTATTTGTTTATCTGAAATCTTCTGTTCTTCTCTCAATATTTAACAGAACACTAAATGGGCTGAATACAAATGGCACAAATATTAAGTTTATTTAACTAGTAACTATCTTGGGTCTAATATTATTGTGTGGGGTCTGAATATATGCAGCTATCCACTTTTTTGAAAGGTCACACCGCTTGAAAAGCCCCTCCCACTTGATTTGAGCTACCTTTAGCAAGTCACCCTGTGTAGGGCTCTCCCAGGTTGACATCTCTGCTGTTTCCAAGTAATACACCCAATAATATAGCACCAATGTTGTTCTCCTCTTAGATATGCCTGTGAAAGCAATCCCTCTGTGTATGTATGTGGCCATAGAGTTTTATGGGCACAGTGTTTAGCTTCCATGCAAACACACCTGTCCACTGGTGGGCAGCAAAAAAAAGTCTGTAAAAAGTGCAAGCATATTTAGCTTGGTTTAAGACAAAGCAATGTAGCCGCATTTATTTGGCTCCCTAACTTTCCTACAAACTTTGCTTAAATGAATAGTACAGGTGAACATAAGAAGCACTGTAATATATTTTATAAGAGAAAATGCTCCTTTCTCCGGGTTCTTTTCCTCTGGTTCAACTGACTTTCACTCTGAAATCTCCGCTGAAGATCATGTTCCAGCTCAGAATAGAAGTCTGTGGAGGGGAGAAGTGAGAAGGGAACTAGCGAGAAAGGAGAGACAGGCACAAGAGACTGCAAGCAGTGAAATAGGAAGCTCCTTTTTCACCAAAGTGCTTCAGTCAAATCAGTCCGGGTGAGTACTTCTCGGTAATGTCCTATATGATCTCACAGCGGGTTCTGTGACTTCAAATGGAATGGGAAATAAAAAGGAGGCACTTATACTTCTCCCTTCAGCAACAAAAACTCATCCTTTCTAAAATGGGTGGCCTTAGGCTTAGCGAATGCGTTGCCGGAAGGCAGTATTTTTGACTGAGTGGAAAAAGCAGCAGAAAAATGCTGTGTTTTACAGTACCATCAAAGTAAAGGCGATATTGTGTAAACTCATCCACACATTGCAGAAAAAAATGCCTTTTTTGTTTATGCTCCCATAAGAATGATATTCTAAGCACAAGAGAAGTTTTGCTGTCTTTAAGAAGGGTCTTCGGTGCATTTTTTTTTTCCGTCAGGTACTCCACTGTATTTCTTTAGCAGTGTTTTTCTAAGTGAGGATTTAGGCTTCAACTCTTCACACTTGGAGACATGTAAGTTCAACTGCTTCTGACCACTGTCATTCAACGGACTGCTCTTTAACATTTGCTGCGACTGAAGGTATTTTTGTTTGCTCACTACCACTCGGGTGACGGCTTTTTAACATTTGCTGAGACTTAAGCAATTTTGCTTTGAGGGCAAGGCGGGGATCGAACTCACGACATGATGCACACGAATACGTCACCCTACTGATTGAGCCACTGGTGCTTCTAGGTCAGTGTAAGTTATTTGTTTATCTGAAATCTTCTGTTCTTCTCTCAATATTTAACATGAACACTAAATGGGCTGAATAGAAATGGCACAAATATTAAGTTTATTTAACTAGTAACTATCTTGGGTCTAATATTATTGTGTGGGGTCTGAATATATGCAGCTATCCACTTTTTTGAAAGGTCACACCGCTTGAAAAAGCCCCTCCCACTTTGATTTGAGCTACCTTTAGCAAGTCACCCTGTGTAGGGCTCTCCCAGGTTGACATCTCTGCTGCTTCCAAGTAATACACCCAATAATATAGCACCAATGTTGTTCTCCTCTTAGATATGCCTGTGAAAGCAATCCCTCTGTGTATGTATGTGGCCATAGAGTTTTATGGGCACAGTGTTTAGCTTCCATGCAAACACACCTGTCCACTGGTGGGCAGCAAAAAAAAGTCTGTAAAAAGTGCAAGCATATTTAGCTTGGTTTAAGACAAAGCAATGTAGCCGCATTTATTTGGCTCCCTAACTTTCCTACAAACGTTGCTTAAATGAATAGTACAGGTGAACATAAGAAGCACTGTAATATATTTTATAAGAGAAAATGCTCCTTTCTCCGGGTTCTTTTCCTCTGGTTCAACTGACTTTCACTCTGAAATCTCCGCTGAAGATCATGTTCCAGCTCAGAATAGAAGTCTGTGGAGGGGAGAAGTGAGAAGGGAACTAGCGAGAAAGGAGAGACAGGCACAAGAGACTGCAAGCAGTGAAATAGGAAGCTCCTTTTTCACCAAAGTGCTTCAGTCAAATCAGTCCGGGTGAGTACTTCTCGGTAATGTCCTATATGATCTCACAGCGGGTTCTGTGACTTCAAATGGAATGGGAAATAAAAAGGAGGCACTTATACTTCTCCCTTCAGCAACAAAAACTCATCCTTTCTAAAATGGGTGGCCTTAGGCTTAGCGAATGCGTTGCCGGAAGGCAGTATTTTTGACTGAGTGGAAAAAGCAGCAGAAAAATGCTGTGTTTTACAGTACCATCAAAGTAAAGGCGATATTGTGTAAACTCATCCACACATTGCAGAAAAAAATGCCTTTTTTGTTTATGCTCCCATAAGAATGATATTCTAAGCACAAGAAAAGTTTTGCTGTCTTTAAGAAGGGTCTTCGGTGCATTTTTTTTTTTCCGTCAGGTACTCCACTGTATTTCTTTAGCAGTGTTTTTCTAAGTGAGGATTTAGGCTTCAAACTCTTCACACTTGGAGACATGTAAGTTCAACTGATTCTGACCACTGTCATTCAACGGACCGCTCTTTAACATTTGCTGCGACTGAATGTATTTTTGTTTGCTCACTACCATTCGGGTGACGGCTTTTTAACATTTGCTGAGACTTAAGCAATTTTGCTTTGAGGGCAAGGCGGGGATCGAACTCACGACATGATGCACACGAATACGTCACCCTACTGATTGAGCCACTGGTGCTTCTAGGTCAGTGCAAGTTATTTGTTTATCTGAAATCTTCTGTTCTTCTCTCAATATTTAACATGAACACTAAATGGGCTGAATAGAAATGGCACAAATATTAAGTTTATTTAACTAGTAACTATCTTGGGTCTAATATTATTGTGTGGGGTCTGAATATATGCAGCTATCCACTTTTTTGAAAGGTCACACCGCTTGAAAAAGCCCCTCCCATCTTGATTTGAGATACCTTTAGCAAGTCACCCTGTGTAGGGCTCTCCCAGGTTGACATCTCTGCTGTTTCCAAGTAATACACCCAATAATATAGCACCAATGTTGTTCTCCTCTTAGATATGCCTGTGAAAGCAATCCCTCTGTGTATGTATGTGGCCATAGAGTTTTATGGGCACAGTGTTTAGCTTCCATGCAAACACACCTGTCCACTGGTGGGCAGCAAAAAAAAGTCTGTAAAAAGTGCAAGCATATTTAGCTTGGTTTAAGACAAAGCAATGTAGCCGCATTTATTTGGCTCCCTAACTTTCCTACAAACGTTGCTTAAATGAATAGTACAGGTGAACATAAGAAGCACTGTAATATATTTTATAAGAGAAAATGCTCCTTTCTCCGGGTTCTTTTCCTCTGGTTCAACTGACTTTCACTCTGAAATCTCCGCTGAAGATCATGTTCCAGCTCAGAATAGAAGTCTGTGGAGGGGAGAAGTGAGAAGGGAACTAGCGAGAAAGGAGAGACAGGCACAAGAGACTGCAAGCAGTGAAATAGGAAGCTCCTTTTTCACCAAAGTGCTTCAGTCAAATCAGTCCGGGTGAGTACTTCTCGGTAATGTCCTATATGATCTCACAGCGGGTTCTGTGACTTCAAATGGAATGGGAAATAAAAAGGAGGCACTTATACTTCTCCCTTCAGCAACAAAAACTCATCCTTTCTAAAATGGGTGGCCTTAGGCTTAGCGAATGCGTTGCCGGAAGGCAGTATTTTTGACTGAGTGGAAAAAGCAGCAGAAAAATGCTGTGTTTTACAGTACCATCAAAGTAAAGGCGATATTGTGTAAACTCATCCACACATTGCAGAAAAAAATGCCTTTTTTGTTTATGCTCCCATAAGAATGATATTCTAAGCACAAGAGAAGTTTTGCTGTCTTTAAGAAGGGTCTTCGGTGCATTTTTTTTTTCCGTCAGGTACTCCACTGTATTTCTTTAGCAGTGTTTTACTATGTGAGGATTTAGGCTTCAACTCTTCACACTTGGAGACATGTAAGTTCAACTGATTCTGACCACTGTCATTCAACGGACTGCTCTTTAACATTTGCTGCGACTGAAGGTGTTTTTGTTTGCTCAATACCATTCGGGTGACAGCTTTCTAACATTTGTTGAGACTTAAGCAATTTTGCTTTGAGGGCAAGGCGGGGATCTAACTCACGACATGATGCACACGAATGCGTCACCCTACTGATTGAGCCACTGGTGTTTCTAGGTCAGTGCAAGTTATTTGTTTATCTGAAATCTTCTGTTCTTCTCTCAATATTTAACATGAACACTAGATGGGCTGAATAGAAATGGCACAAATATTAAGTTTATTTAACTAGAAACTATCTTGGGTCTAATATTATTGTGTGGGGTCTGAATATATGTAGCTATCCACTTTTTTGAAAGGTCACACCGCTTGAAAAAGCCCCTCCCACTTTTGATTTGAGCTACCTTTAGCAAGTCACCCTGTGTAGGGCTCTCCCAGGTTGACATCTCTGCTGCTTCCAAGTAATACACCCAATAATATAGCACCAATGTTGTTCTCCTCTTAGATATGCCTGTGAAAGCAATCCCTCTGTGTATGTATGTGGCCATAGAGTTCTATGGGCACAGTGTTTAGCTTCCATGCAAACACACCTGTCCACTGGTGGGCAGCAAAAAAAAGTCTGTAAAAAGTGCAAGCATATTTAGCTTGGTTTAAGACAAAGCAATGTAGCCGCATTTATTTGGCTCCCTAACTTTCCTACAAACTTTGCTTAAATGAATAGTACAGGTGAACATAAGAAGCACTGTAATATATTTTATAAGAGAAAATGCTCCTTTCTCCGGGTTCTTTTCCTCTGGTTCAACTGACTTTCACTCTGAAATCTCCGCTGAAGATCATGTTCCAGCTCAGAATAGAAGTCTGTGGAGGGGAGAAGTGAGAAGGGAACTAGCGAGAAAGGAGAGACAGGCACAAGAGACTGCAAGCAGTGAAATAGAAAGCTCCTTTTTCACCAAAGTGCTTCAGTCAAATCAGTCCGGGTGAGTACTTCTCGGTAATGTCCTATATGATCTCACAGCGGGTTCTGTGACTTCAAATGGAATGGGAAATACAAAGGAGGCACTTATACTTCTCCCTTCAGCAGCAAAAACTCATCCTTTCTAAAATGGGTGGCCTTAGGCTTAGCGAATGCGTTGCCGGAAGGCAGTATTTTTGACTGAGTGGAAAAAGCAGCAGAAAAATGCTGTGTTTTACAGTACCATCAAAGTAAAGGCGATATTGTGTAAACCACCACACACTGCAGAAAAAAATGCCTTTTTGTTGCCCCAAAGAATGCTATTCTAAGCACAAGAGAAGTTTTGCTGTCTTTAAGAAGGGGGGTGGGGGGTTTTTCCTTTCCCCCCGGGGCGCCCCCCTGTTTTTCTTGGGGGGTGTTTTGTGAGGGGGGATTTAGGCGTCAACTCATCCACACTTGGAGACATGGAAGCAACTGCCTTTCTTGACCACTGTCATTAAAGGGCACCTTAACATTTGCTCGACGAGTCGTTGTATGCTCACTACCATAAGGGTGATATTCTTTTAACATGCACAAGAAAATTTTTGCTGTCTTTAAAAAGGGCCCCCCCCCCCCCCCCCCCCCCGCCTCTTTGTTTATCTGCATTCTGTTCTTTTCTCCGTCAGGAACACCAAAGGGGAGAAAGGCACAAAAAAGTATTAACTAGCACTTGGGCTAATATTATGGTGGGGTCTGTATATGCAGCTACCACTTTTTGAAAGGTCACACCGCTTGAAAAAGCCCCCCCCCTTTTTTTTGGGGGTTTCTTAAGTCAGGATGTGTAGGGCTCTCCCAGGTTGACATCTCTGCTGTTTCCAAGTAATACACCCAATAATATAGCACCAATGTTGTTCTCCTCTTAGATATGCCTGTGAAAGCAATCCCTCTGTGTATGTATGTGGCCATAGAGTTTTATGGGCACAGTGTTTAGCTTCTCTGCAAACACACCTGTCCACTGGTGGGCAGCAAAAAAAGTCTGTAAAAAGTGCAAGCATATTTAGCTTGGTTTAAGACAAAGCAATGTAGCCGCATTTATTTGGCTCCCTAACTTTCCTACAAACTTTGCTTAAATGAATAGTACAGGTGAACATAAGAAGCACTGTAATATATTTTATAAGAGAAAATGCTCCTTTCTCCGGGTTCTTTTCCTCTGGTTCAACTGACTTTCACTCTGAAATCTCCGCTGAAGATCACGTTCCAGCTCAGAATAGAAGTCTGTGGAGGGGAGAAGTGAGAAGGGAACTAGCGAGAAAGGAGAGACAGGCACAAGAGACTGCAAGCAGTGAAATAGGAAGCTCCTTTTTCACCAAAGTGCTTCAGTCAAATCAGTCCGGGTGAGTACTTCTCGGTAATGTCCTATATGATCTCACAGCGGGTTCTGTGACTTCAAATGGAATGGGTAATAAAAAGGAGGCACTTATACTTCTCCCTTCAGCAACAAAAACTCATCCTTTCTAAAATGGGTGGCCTTAGGCTTAGCGAATGTGTTGCCGGAAGGCAGTATTTTTGACTGAGTGGAAAAAGCAGCAGAAAAATGCTGTGTTTTACAGTACCATCAAAGTAAAGGCGATATTGTGTAAACTCATCCACACATTGCAGAAAAAAATGCCTTTTTTGTTTATGCTCCCATAAGAATGATATTCTAAGCACAAGAGAAGTTTTGCTGTCTTTAAGAAGGGTCTTCGGTGCATTTTCTTTTTCCGTCAGGTACTCCACTGTATTTCTTTAGCAGTGTTTTACTATGTGAGGATTTAGGCTTCAACTCTTCACACTTGAAGACATGTAAGTTCAAGTGCTTCTGACCACTGTCATTCAACGGACTGCTCTTTAACATTTGCTGCGACTAAAGGTGTTTTTGTTTGCTCAATACCATTCGGGTGAGGGCTTTTTAACATTTGCTGAGACTTAAGCAATTTTGCTTTGAGGGGAAGGCGGGGGATCGAACTCACGACATGATGCACACGAACGCGTCACCCTACTGATTGAGCCACTGGTGCTCCTAGGTCAGTGCAAGTTATTTGTTTATCTGAAATCTTCTGTACTTCTCTCAATATTTAACATGAACACTAAATGGGCTGAATACAAATGGCACAAATATTAAGTTTATTTAACTAGTAACTATCTTGGGTCTAATATTATTGTGTGGGGTCTGAATATATGCAGCTATCCACTTTTTTGAAAGGTCACAGCGCTTGAAAAAGCCCCTCCCACTTTTGATTTGAGCTACCTTTAAAAACGGTCTTCAGTGCATTTTCTTTTTCCATCTGGCATTCCACTGTATTTGTTTATCTGTGTTTTCCTATGTGAGGATTTAGGCTCCAGCTCCCCACTCTTGGAGACATGTAAGCTCATCTGCTTTCAATCATTGTCGCTCAACTGACAGCTCTTTAATGTTTGTTGTGATTGAAGGTGTTTCTGTTGGCCTGTTCTTGCTCAATATCATGTGGGGGACAGCTTTTTAACATTTCTTGAGAGTTAAGGAATTTTGCTTTGAGAGCAAGGCAAGGATCAAACTCACGACATGACGCTTTCAAACATACATATGCGCCACCCTTCTGACTAAGCCACAGAAGCCACACAATCAATCACTGAAGTGATTTCGATGAGACAACAGTATGTGTGCACTCATCCAATGGTGCAGAATCTGAACGTGCTCCTCTCCAAGTTGTTGTTCCTGCAGTTCCTCTCTTTCCAATTGGTGGACTCTGCACCTTTCAGAGAACTGATGGCTTGTGCCCAGTTAGGTGGAGAGTCCCAAACTGTCATTTCTTTGCCAAAAAGGCAGTACCATCCCTGCACAAATATGTAGAACAGAAGGTAGTCCAGTCCTTGAGCCTGTTGGTGTCTGTCAAAGTGCATGGCATGCGCCGACATGTGGAGCTGTAACTATGGTCAAGGACAATATATGTCCTTTACAGCCCACTGGGTGAATGTGGTTCCTGCCCAGACAGACCAGCAACTTGGACAGGTGACGCAGCTTCTGCCTTCATGTTCTCACACTGTTGGTCCTGCAACAATGTACGCATTATCCTCCACTGTGTCCTCAACCTCCACAGCAGTGACAATTAACAGTGCTCCTCCAGCATACCACATGTGCAGGGCATGGCGGTGTCATGCTGTTCTATACCTCGTTTGCCTGGCCGAATGTTGTCACACAGGAGAGGAACTTCTCCGTGTCCTTCATCAAGAAATCAAATACTGGCTTTCTCCGTGACAACTCAAAATCAGAACCATGGTCACCGACAACAGGAAGAACATGGTGTCTGTGCTGCGTCAAGGAGAGCTGAGCCATGCACCCTGCATGGCGCACGTGTTCAGTCTTTCCTTCCACCCTTCTGCAAGACATCCTAAAAATGGCCAGGAAACTTTGCATGCACTTTAGCCACTCATACACCGCCAAGCATACCCTCCTAGAGCTGCAGTGGCAGAACCGCGTCACCCAACATAGGCTGATATACGACATTTTCACCCATTGGAATTCCACTCTCCATATGTTGGACCGACTGTGCGAACAGAGAAAGGCCATAAATGATTTCTTGATGATCCAAGCGGACAGAGGTATTCCCCTGTGTAACTTCAACTTTACTCTATCTCTTAATGATAATGACTGAGGTCTGTTCTTCTCAGGGAAGACAAACCAAAAGGAGGTAGCGTATTTGGACCTTGTCCTCATGGGAATCAGTAACGAGATATGTCCAAAAACCCACTTTAAGAAGGTTGATTGTAATGGCTTTTTAGATTTTCAGAGCCAACATCACAGAAAGTCGAAAGAAAACATACCATATGGACAATTTAAAAGAATCCGACGTAATAGAGGCAACCAAACAAAAGGCGTCATTACTGTCCCAATCGGACTGTCTATTACCCAATAAGGTAGGAAAAGACAAAAATATTAGACATAATTTTCTAACAACATACAATGGTCCGCACAAAATAGTAAGACTGATTTTGAACAGACATTGCACATTCTTCTTAACGATCCCCATTTGAAAGGTTCCCTCCTGGAGTATCCGGGCCTTACCTTCAGACGGGCAAGAACACTGAAAAGTATGTTAGCCCCAAGTAGGTTAAAAAAGAATAGTGGCAAAATCCGCTCGTAAGCCTACTTAAACCTAAATAAAGGTAGCTTTAGATGTGGCTTAAAAAGGTGTAAATGCTGTTTGTGTATTTCCCACCAAATCACAGAAGTGATAAGTAGAGCGACAGGTGAAAGTTTTCCAGTAAAAACACACCTCAACTGCTCTTCATCCTTTGCTATTTATCTATTGGAGTGCCCATGTGAGCTCCAAGATATAGGTCGTATCACTATGTGCTTGAGGGAAAGGGTCAACAAACAGAGATCCAACATTTGCAACAGGTTCTAAGCACAGTGTGTCAAGACATGCAGCCAGGACACATAACAGCAATTATGCTGGATTCAAAATTACTCCGATCGATTCAATACACCCAGGAGTTAACAATAGATTTGATGCACTTAGAAAAAGGTAAATTTATTGGATCTTTAAACTTGATACTCTGACACCTAGAGGTCTGAATGAAGCCCTGAAAGACGTTACCCACTAGAAAACTTATTTCACCCTTCCCTCAGCATAATCAGTTGCAAATCCAATAATAGACCGTCTATGGGTATAGTAGGTAATTATGTGATTTATCCCTTTTATTGAATAATAGTTGGTATTTATTAACTAATTATCTTTACATAAACCAATTAATTATGGATGAACCTTATTTATTTTCCCATGTTTTTATGATACCTTTATATGAATTATGTAATTTTATTTTATTTATTAATTATACATTTATTAATTGGTAAGTATGTTTAACATGAGTTTTAATATCATTTATTTGTATAGCATATTCATTAATTAGTTTTTATGTTTAATATGAGGATTACTTTTACTTTCATTATTTAATATGTGGAATAATACTGTTTATCTATTAGTTTCTATATTTATTCATTTCCCCTCTTTATTAATTTGATTGCTAATACCAATATTAAGTCTGTATTTCCTTAATATTAATTCCTGACCCTCTCGATGCATTTTAATACTAGTATTTATTATTTTGTGTCACCAAACTATCTTGTTTTCCTTTGTGCTCAGCTATTACCTTTTTAGCCAGATCGGCACCTCTTCTTCTCATAATTAGCTGGCCAGCCAGTTATGCAGCCGGCCGGTTTCCAGTGCGCAGACGCATGGGGCACTTCTAGCTCCATGGCTAATGCGCCTGCGCGGTCGAGTGTCTTACGCACAGACGTGTTGATCCAGGTATGGTGGCGGTGAGTGCGACTGTATGTATTGAGCTTTCGCGTGGATGCACGGACTTTTCTATTCATCTACTGTTGGCCTCCACTGCACCTGCGTGGATGTCGCGGTCCGCGCAGGCGCACATTAACCTATAACTAGGCGCCAATATATAGAGCATGTGCACTGAACGCCTAATACGAGAACGAGGACGCCTAATACGGCGTATCAACTTTTAACTCACTGCAGAATTTATTTGTACTTAATTTTCACGATACCATGTCTCTGGCTGATATTTCAAGGTTTTTAAAAAGTATTAAAATGTGTTTTTATATTCCCTGTTGTGTATTTTGTCTACATCATTGGCAGGTGCAGGAACACACCCAGTAGGTGTGCCCCAGCCTTCTACCAATGTATATATAAAGATGGGTCAATGTGTGTTATATTGATGTCCAATTTTACACTTGAAAAAGAGGCTACAAAGCCTCGAAATGCGTCGCGTGTTTTCTGGCACTAATAAAGAAGATTGGTCTGACCACATCTGGGTAAGCACTGATCATCTAATCACTTCCTATTGGACGGGATTTGGTCCTATGTATCCTAACTTCAATGTTAGCCAGTGGCAGCTCATGCGTGACACCTGCAGTTTGCTTGTGCCCTTTGAGGAGGCCACTTTATTTGTCAGTCGCCAAGACTACGGGATGAACAACATCATTCCACTATTCATAGCCTGGAAAAGATGCTGGTAAATCTGGCTGGTCAGGGGACTGGACACGTGGCATCTACATCTCACGGCCCTGTGGGGGCTGAACTGGAGAAGGAGGAGGACATTGGATCACAAGCAATGCGTAGCAAAATGGGTGGTTTTTCTACACAGGTGACAGGAGAGGAGGAGCAGCCGGAAGAGCAATAGAGAGATGAGGAAGATGAGGCAGATGACCCAGACACACCGTGGCAGTATGCAGTGGAGATGGATGCAGGGAGTCCCTCCGAGTCACTTGCGCAAATGGCCCGATGCATACCCACTTGCTTGTGTATTGACAGCCAAATTGTCACCATTCGGCAGAAGGATGACTACTGGCTCTCCACCATGTTAGACCCTCACTACCAGTCAAAAATGGGGGCCTTTTTTACACCCACTGAGAGGAAGGACAAATTGAACTACTATAGAGACATCCTATATAGTTAGTTGACCGCTGCCTATTTGCGCCATCGTCCATCCTCTCACAGGTCTGACTGGGGGGGCCCCTGGGCGCTCACCTTGCACTGCTGTGGAGGGGTGGGGGGGTCAGGAGCAGTATCAGCTCCATCAGCAGCAGCCTGAGCCTAGAGTCGTTGATGAGCAGATTTCTTGACCCGCATAGTGAAGCAACTACTCACTAGCAGCTAGACATAGAGATGAACCTGAACCAGCAGGTGGTGGCATACTTGAAGTGCACCCTGCCACCCGTAATTGAAGATCCGCTGGACTACTGGGCAGCCAAACTGGATGTAAGGGAATTGCCAGTTGAGCAATTCCCCAGTGCTGCTGTACAAACAAGGGAAGAAGGAAGAAGGGAGTGACAGAGACAGTGAGCCCTAAACTAGAGCCAGCCCCTGTACCTGCCTACTTGTCTCATTGTCCTAATGACAGGAACAATTTGGCGGCGATCCCTACTCTGAATAAGTGTAGCACAAGACAAGACAAAACAACACAGAAGTGGAGCCAGCAAGCCAAGGGTCAAAACCAGAGGGACAAAGCAGTACCGAATTGAAATCCTAAAGAGTAGTCACAAGGGAAGCCAAAGGTCAGAAGTCAGAATACAATACAATAGGAAGAGTACAGTAAGCAAGGAACAAAGTCACAGGACAGAGTCACAATAGACAGCAGACCTATGTGGGCTGAGGACCTTTATATAGGAAGTCCAGGACCTGCTCCAGACTTGATTGGTAGACAGGCTGTCAATCACACAGGCAAGGCTAAGATTAACTGTTAGAGGAGCGGAGAGAAATAAGGTGCAGGAGATGGGTGTGGCTGAACTTCAATTACAGAGAAGTAGTTCTAGGACAGTGTTCAGACTGAGTAACAAGAACCTTATATCACAAGGCATTATGGGAAAGGAGCTGGGGAGCTCATACGCCCTCTGTTGGATGTAACAGATCCTCAATTTGCTTTTGACTCACCGAGTCTTGAGACAGCAAAAGGGATTTTAGCCAAGCCAATTTCACTTATCTGCATATAGCGCTGTTTCAGGATTGTTGTCCCTCATCAGTACAGAGCAAAGTCAACTGGCTGGCTTTGTGGGAGGCAATGATTGGGTTAGGGACAAGAATCTCTCACATTGAGGAGAGCACCAGTGAAGGTGTGTAGAGATTGAATTGCCTTTTGCCCTCTACTTAGCATCTACATATCACAAGGCATTATGGGAAAGGAGCTGGGGAGCTCATACGCCCTCTGTTGGATGTAACAGATCCTCAATTTGCTTTTGACTCACCGAGTCTTGAGACAGCAAAAGGGATTTTAGCCAAACCAATTTCACTTATCTGCATACAGCGCTGTTTCAGGATTGTTGTCCCTCATCAGTACAGAGCAAAGTGAACTGGCTGGCTTTGTGGGAGGCAGAGGGACAACAATCCTGAAACAGCGCTGTATGCAGATAAGTGAAATTGGCTTGGCTAAAATCCCTTTTTCTGTCTCAAGACTCGGTGAGTCAAAAGCAAATTGAGGAACTGTTACATCCAACAGAGGGTGTATGAGCTCCCCAGCTCCTTTCCCATAATGCCTTGTGATATGTAGATGCTAAGTAGAGGGCAAAAGGCAATTCAATCTCTACACACCTTCACTGGTGCTCTCCTCAATGTGAGAGATTCTTGTCCCTAACAAGAACCTTAAGCAAGGAATCAAACTGAACACGCCTCCTGGACTGCAGCGTGCGAGCAGAGAGTGGCACAGAGACCCGGACAGGCAGAGACATTACACTGGATTTGTGGCCACAACTGGCCGAGTTTGCCCTGGAAAAGCTGTCCTGCCCGGCCAGAGTGTGGCATCAGACGGGTGTTTAGTGTGGCGGGGACCACAGTTACCCCAAGGAGAACTCGCCTATCCACCCAAAATGTGGAGAGACTGACCTTTGTCAAGATGAATCAGGTGTGGATCAGCCAGGATTTCCACCCACCCATCTGATGCATCAGATTAAATCGTCCATGCTGCCTCACCCAAACCTTGAAAAAAGAGACCATTTTTTTTCTGGCTACCTGCCTCAGCTACTATTCTGATGCTTCCACCCGCCTGATGCCACACATCTGATCCCAAGTGCTCCTTCTTACAGCCACCATCATCAGCGAGTACTGTTTGTGCCACCCACCTCCCCACTCTGTCACCGGGTCACTCTATGGCCTACCGCGGGACCAGAGGAAGGAACGCGCAGGGGACGGGGCAAACAGCGCAGACGCACGGCCGGGCACGAGGGCGCAGCGCGGGCGCCCACGACCACCACGGACCGGGAGAGGGGGCCACAAAGTTGGTGGGATGTCCCCCGGGGCGCCCCCAACGGCCGACTGGGGAGGGGCGCCCTGATGTGCGGGCAGAGCAGACACAGAAACGGGAAAGGAACACCCAGGGGTGGAGGCACAAAGCTAAACAGCCAAACAAAACAACGGGGACCCGGGACACAGCAAACCGGGGGCAGGGAGACGAGAAAGGGCCAGCCCATACCAGTGACAGCCCAAGGTGCGCGGGCCCAGGCACAAGGAGGAGCCCACCAGAACAGACAAAATCCCCACCACGAGTGGCCGATAGCCAGAGCGGGGGCAAAGCAGGGGGCAGGAACCACAGGCGGCCAGCCCCGGACCGTGAACGCATGGAGCACGGCCAGAAGCCCCACAGCCAGGCGACAAGAAAGAGCGACCCCAGGGCGAGGCAGCAGACAGGGGACAGGACCGAAAGCGGAGAGCAGCCCCAACCCCGGGCCGCAGGACGAGACCGCACAAACCACAGGACACACACACCCCACCCCCCCCAACAACCACACCAACCCCACACGCAGGACCCCCAGGGGGACCAGGGGACCCAGGACAGCGACCCTCCCCCCCAGGCGAGCCCCCAGGACAGGTACACAACCAGGGAGGGAAGCAGTGGAGGCCACAGGTGCGCGGGGGAGACCAGGACCCCCGCAGCACACAGGCAGAAGCAACAGGAAAAAACAAGCACAGAGACACCCCAGCCCAGCCAAGCCAGCCGGGAGCCACAACCCCCCCACGAGCCGACCCGCCGGCGGGGGAAGGGAGAAAGAACAAACGTAAAAAACGAAAAAGACAAAGCACAACAGAGAAAAAAAAACAGAAACGAGGAAGACCCCGGCAAGCCGGAAGCCAGAGAAGCAAGGGAACGGAGAGAAAAAACCAGACAGGAACCGCGGACCACAGACAGCCAAAGAAACAACAGAGGCAAAGGGTCCAGAGGCCCGGCACAAAGGAGTGCCAACAGAGAGCCCGAGAAACAAAAACAGCCCGAAGGAAGAGAGGCACCAGCACGAAGCCAACCGCAAGGGGAACAGAACCCGGCCGGTGAGCCAGCACAGCGGAGGCAATAAAGTAAATACAAACAGGCAAGAAAAAAACGAAACACACAGGAAAAACAAAGAACAGAGCAGGAAAACAAAACAGAAGCAGAGACAGAACCCACCCAAGGACAGCCAGGCACACAAGCGGGGAGGAGCCGTGGACCCAGAACGCCAAGGGAACGAGAGAACAGGAACAGAGCACGAAACAAAAACACGCGAAGGGCCGCACAGAGCAAGGGGAAACAGCAAAGGAGAGAGGCGCCCACAAAGCTCAGAACGGGGGGCCCCACCAGAAGGGACAAGACCGACCGGCCAGCGGGGGCACCCGGGGAGCCCAAGGCACAGCCAGACGGCGGGACACGGGGCGCCCCAGGAGAGACCAACACGCGGACAGGAAGGAGGAGATGACACGAGGCCCCCAGAATGGACCAACCCACCGAGGACCAACCAACACGGTCGCCAACCAGGGGCGCGCATGGGCGGATGGTGTAACCTCCTGGCTCCACGAACCCACCAGCGCGCAACACTCAGCCCCCAACGTCGGCGGTGCAACAACCCAGTCTGAGGGAGTGGATTGATGGTGTCAGGGACCCACACCAAGGGTTAAGTCTGAAGGAAGTTGACCGTCCCAAACAAGATAAAAGGGCGACCCGAGATGTTTGGGGTGTGTGTGAAAATAGGCCAAGCCGATACGCCAGGCCACTCAACACCAGGGAACGCGGCTGCAGCATGCCGATGATCACGAGCCCCGCACATACCACCCTGAGGGTGATACGCGTGGTCACAACCGCAGCGGAACGACACAGCCACGGAACAAGGGATCAAACGCGACCACGGTCGGAAGGAATCTCAGGACAACCGAAGGCGGACAAACCGCGTAGAAGGCCAGCCGTAGTCGCTGTAAGACTCGACAGGCACGATGACAAGGAACGGAGTAAGATCCACCAGTCAGAGCGAGCGAGCAAACAGAGCACGAGCAGGCGACGGTGTGCCCCCCCAAGGTGGCACCCCCACGGACACGACACGGAAACACCGCTGGGGCCGTGGGAGGACTGAAGACAAGGACAGGAAGGCACAGACCACGACAGCAACGCAGCGGGACCAGAGATCAGCGGGCACAGCAGGGACGGGATGGGCACCGGAGAGCAGAAATGGCGCCGGCACGCGCCTCACCGTATGGGTGCGCTGGAGCAGCGCCAGCACTGGGCCCCAAGATGGTGGCAGATGGGCCCGGCCCATGGGCAGTGCAAAAACCCCGCACGCAAGGTACAGTTAACCCGGGGCGCACACAGCGATGTGGCGCAGCAAACAAGTCCTGGGCGTAACCTCCAGGGCTGTAACACACTGAGAGGACAGCAGGGCACCAGGGGTTTAGGGCCCCCCTCTTTGTGGCAAGCACCTCAGGGAATAAACTTGATCTTAGCAAAGCCACAATAAAGACCGATGCTCTGGAGACAATTTGGCGCACTCGTGGCGACCCAAAATGGCACACACCCGATCCTGTTCGTGACGCCAGCGCGGTGACCAGATGGAAGGTAACGCTGCAGTTGGGATTGCGGGGGCAAACAGCGCAGACGCACGGCCTGGGCACGAGGGCGCACGCTGGTGCTGTCCCACGACCACCACTGGTACCGGGATGAGGGGGCTGCACAAAGTTGGTGGGATTGCCCCGGGCGCCCCCAACTGGCCGACTGGGGATGGGGCGCCCGAGTGCGGTGCAGAGCAGACACAGAAACGGGAAAGTGAACACCCATGGGTGTGGAGGCACAAATGCAAACAGCCAAACAAAACAACGGGGACGCCGGGACACAGCAAAGCCTGGGGGCAGGGTAGACGATGAAAGGTGCCAGCCCCAACCAGGACAGCCCAAGGGGCTGGGCTCCAGGCACATAGGAGGATGCCCACCAGATACTAGACAAAACCCCACCACGAGTGGCCGATAGCCAGAGTCGGGGGCAAAGCAGGGGGCAGGATACCACAGGCGGCCAGCCCCTGGATCCTGTGATACTGCATGGAGCACGTGTCCAGAAGTCCTCCACAGCCAGGCTGACAAGATAATGATGCGACCCCAGGGCGAGGCAGGCAGACAGGGGACAGGACCGAATAGCGGAGAGCAGCCCCAACCCCGGGCCGCAGGACGAGATCCCACAAACCACAGGACACACACACCCCACCCCCCCCAACAACCACACCAACCCCACACGCAGGACCCCGCAGGGGGACCAGGGGACCCAGGACAGCGACTCCTCCCCCCCAGGCGAGCCCCCATGGACATTTGGTTACTATTCAACCTATGGGAGGTGTAATGCAGTGTGAGGCTCACTAGGTGGCGCTGTGTTGTGTGGCTCAGGCCCCCTGCTATGTCACACAGGCTATGAAGCAACAGGAAATAATACAATCACAGGTCACCCCAGCCCAGCCATAGCCAGCTCTGGGATGCCACACTCTTGCTTCTGCTACATCCACATTATGTCACCTTGTCACTCTGGGGCCTTCTCATGCTGCTGCCACCTCCACATTATGTCACCTTGCCGCTCTGTGGCCTCCTCATGCTGCTACTACCGCAACACTATGTCACTTCTCATGCTGTTCCCATCCTCCCCACTCCATGACTGGGCCACTATTTTGCCTTTTTGGCCTGGTAGACATCATCATTTATTTGACCCTTCTTCTGATTTGTCAGAAGCAAGGAAAAATGAGACGCAACGGATGCTGTCTGTGTAGCAGCTGTAATGCCTGTGTGGTCCCATTAGAATTGGCTTATGATTTGGTAGCCAAAAGCAGGAGTGGATACAAAACACAGAAGACATGCAAATATTCCATTCATGTGTCATCTCTGTTTTGGATCCACTACTGTTTTTTTTTTTTTTTGCATTAGCAATACAGATGGATTACTGACCAAATCCTGACCGAGTGAAGGCGGATGCTCAACATACAGAATCCGTTTTTTTGGGGGGTTATTGTTCTGACGGATCAGAGGAAGGGCAAAATAATCAGTGACATCAACACAAACTTACTGCTGACACCCTCTTCACTCTGTCAGGGGGCTCTACTTGTATAAGTGTTTAATAGAACAGGTTCTGTGGACATCTATGTGGAATCAGCAGACGACGGTGTAAAAGGAGTGTGCTCTTTCACATTACAGTAGGATCTTGGGCCTCTGCACGGTTCTTTATATCTGGCACTAACATCGACCTGTAAGGCTGAGTTCACACTTGAGTTAGTTGGTCAGTTTTGGCCCCATAATTGGCCAAATAAGTGAAGTGTGCAGTGGTTCTAAGAGTGACGCCTGTTATGTGCGTGTCATACTGACTCACAGTATTGTTTCACTACCACAGTAGACTCCCTATGCGTGTTACTGCAAGGCACAGTGTTCTACACCACTATACAGGCTCTCTGCAGCTAAGAAATAGCTGTTTTTAATGTGATTTTCCGCAAATTAATTCAGATCAAATCAGTTTGGAAAATTCGGCTAACCGGCCGAATAGAATTTTTAAAAAATTTGCTCATCTCTAGATCTCACCATTAGGCTAGGCCCCACGTTGCGGCAACGCAGCTTTTTTTTTTGTTGCAGATTTTGTTGTACTGCACAGAACTGATCTATAATTGCAATATTTCAAACAACTCTTGTCTCTTACTTTTCACTATGTGAGCATAATTACTGAAACACTTAACCCTCTGACTACCCTTTTTAACTATTACCTTCAAAATCCTACCAGGTACAACTTCTTCTATTTCTTCAATTGACCAATCACTTTTACATAAAAAAGCAACTCCATCACTCTTACATTCATTACTACCGGAAAACACAGCTCCACCTTCCCAATATTTCTTTAAAAAATCATAATTTCTTCTATTCAATATTATACTCTTGCAAGAACACAAAATCATAACTAAAGCTTTTCAAAAACTCTTATAAAGCAAAACTTTTTTAGTATTCTTGAGACCCTGTACATTCAGGGAGCCTATTTTAATTGTCATGTTTTCCTGACCAGCAAAGGGCTTTCCCCACTGCCCTCATCAGCCACAGATGAGGCTTCATCGATCAGTAACGCTTTCGAAACAGAGATGCTAGAGGAAGATATAACTCCAAAACAACTCCTCCTCTCCTCTACTTTTTTTTACAACTCTTCTCCTCTATTTCTCCCTCTTGAGCTTCTTCTGATCTCATCACCCTTTTCAAGGGATTTTGCTTCCAAAGCCATTTCATTTGGATCAAAAATATCAGAAGCTGAAACAAGACACTCAGGTGTTTCAGACACAATCTTTATACTCTCCGCTGACTCCAAAGAAACCTTTAACGATAGAGTCTTTACGACATCAGAAACTCCAGCTGCTTTTATTTCCTCTTTTTTGTTCTGAGACCGCCCACTTTCAGCCCCATCTTGGCTTACAGCTACAGTCCCATCTTCTTTTTGATTTTCTTCAAGCTCCTCTTGCATATTTTCAGGCCCACCAGAAGCCGCAGCTTCTTGTTGAGTTATATCTCGACTTTGTTCCGCATCTGCGGACCCTCTCCTAGGGCATTCACTTTCCTGATGAATTTTATTAGGGCAATCTTTACATCTATGACAGCCCTCATCAGGATGCCCATATTTACGACACTTCTTACAATATTTTGGCATACCGGTAAACAACAAATACCCTCTACACCAATTAATAAAAACTATTGGTGGGGGTCGACGGATACCACCGTGCTCACTTACATCTCTCTTGAAAACAACATAATATACTCGTTTTCCATTCCAAACACTGAAATCAGTATGGCTATAACTTTTCAATTTCAATTTTTTACAATACTTCCATAAGAAGCTTTCAACTTCCTGATCCAAAACAAATGGACTATACATCTGTATAATTAATAATTTCTCATGGAACTGAAAAAGAGAAGCCATAAAAATCCCCTCAAAAACAGGGTTTCCTCTATTACTCTTATAGAAAGAAAACACAGATTTGCATAAGAGGGCAGTATGAAGGGTTAAATCCACCACTCCTCTTGAAAAAAATGTCTGCACACAAAAATAATCCTCAAACGGCAACTTAAAAACAGGAATAAAAATTCTACTTTGCCTGCATTCCGGTGAAATGTAAAAGCGGATAGTATCCTTTAAGTCACACTCATGGGCCAAAAAAAATCATCTTGCTCTCCAAGTCATATCACCAATAAATTGAAAAAGTTACCTTTTATCTTTTTTTATGACAAAAAAAAGAAGTCCCAGCAAAGACTCAATCATTATAACAGAAGAAATCCCAAGAAATCCAGAAAAAAAAAAGAATCCTCTTCCACTAGAAAATCCTAGGATCCCAAACGTCCAGAAGGGTTAAGGTTCGGGTTAGCCTGGATGATGGCTCTTGTGAAGATTACATGACAAAGGCCCGTTGCAGACGACCGTGGTGTGGCTCAGTGTGTTATTTGTGTATTTCACGGATAGCACACTGACCCATTCTTTTCTATTGGCCCATACACACAACCATGATCATGGTCCTGTGTGTGGGCCAATAGTAAGCGCCGGATCAGAAAGGACAGGTCCTACTCCTATCCTATTTTGCGGCCCGTGCTTCCATGACTCCTATTCATTTACTGAAAGGGGTTGAGGAAGCACGGCCCATGCACAGGCGGCACACGGGAACATCCCCGTGCCCCCCGCATGCAGCCCGTGCTTTTAATTCATGGCAGGCGGGTTGCAGCACGGTCGTCTGCAACCGGACTTAGGGTGAGAGTTCAATTTATAGTAGAGACAAATTGAAATGCAGAAATGCTTAGCATTGATTGGACACCTTATTTGTCAATCATACATCAGTCCCACCAAACTGGAAATTTAAGCGTTTTAAATTTAAGTGTTTTAGATATAGACCTAGGAGCCTTGACAGTGTTATAGAGTAAGTTTTATACTGTAGATATATAGTACTAGGAGCCCTGACAGTGTCAATCACTATGCTTTATATATATAGAGTCCTAGAAATCCTGACAGTGCCATACACTACGTTTTATAGCTATGTAGTCCCAGGAGCCCTAATAGTGTCATACACTATTTTTTTTATGGATATAGAGTCCTAGGAGCCCTTACAGTGTCATACACTATGGTTTATAGATATAGAGTCCTAGGAGCCTGACAGTGTTATATGCTATGTTTTATAGATGTGTCATGATGTTTTATGGCAATTTAAGGTATGGTTCATACTGAATTGTTTAACCCAAAACAAATCTTGGACCCAAGCCAACGAACGCGAAATTAAATGAATCTTGAGAGGTTCACCCATCATTAACTATGGAGCTCTGTACTGTAAGAGCAGACACCGTACTGAGCTCTGTACTATAAGCATACATTTCCGTCCTTGTATCAGTACTGTAAGATTATACTGTACATCAGACTAGACCTGATGAAATTACTTTTTCAGTGATTGTATTTACTATGATAGACACATCACAAGAATATTAGGATCCAGGAGGCTTCACCATAGATCATGCTGAATATGGGATTGTCCAGACAAGTGGGCTATCAGGAAATCCTTTTCTTTATGTTGTTTGCTCTATATAGGTAGAATCTTCCGATGGTTGACCATTTTCAGTAATAGCTGGGGTTGCCTACTGTCAGGGATCATTGATATGTACTTTTAATCTGCAGTATCATTTTCTTTTGTAGATCTGTAAAACAAGTTGTCACAAACTTTACGTAGAGAAACATGAACTTTAGTAAACCTATGCATCAACAATCCAACCACATCCTCTTAATGTCCCAATTCTGCAGAGTCAGCAAATTTTACTTCTCAAAAGAAAGAGTGAACATTACTGAAAACTGTACAAATAACCCTTCACTTATTTTTGGTCAATATTTATAATAACGCATTTTTTTTTTTTATTGTGGAATCAAATATGGACCAAAACTTGCCGGGAACTGCCATCTAACATGAAATATCCATTCTGTAGGATCATCCAACCAGTGCTGGCTAATGTGCTGAGGCAGTCATTTGTAGATACCTATAGGGGATTACTAGCAATAAAGTATTCACATAGTTCATCCTTTTCACCAACTTTACAACCAGATCTCAGATCTTGGTCTGATCTGGGCACATGTTGTATGATTCTTTTTTCTAATCATAGTTGTCACTATTGAACCTGATAGACACCAAAATTCCCCGTACGGAACTTGCTTGGAGCGGAGACAGCACTAGAGGAACTACAAAATTGCCCTTGCATATGGCCATATTACATTTCATACATAGCTGTAATATGGTTTCGATGGAGGAGCACAGAACCTCTACTGGGCCTCTGTATGTGATTTCATCCTTACAAATCAAACAAAAGAAAATTTTGCCATTGTAGGTAGGATTGCAGGCATAGTAGAATAGGTTCTTTTGGGATAGAGCTAGTGGCAGCTGTTCCTACAGCTGGACAGGCAAGGATGGTTTATTACAGTTCCTGTCTTCCCAATTGCTAGATAACCTCTTATAATGAAAACTGACATGTAGGTGGTCTTCAGACTTCCTACATGGGATCTGCTGGCTCTTTGTGGTCAAGTTAGTTGATCTACATCTTAGACTTCAGAAAGTTATGGGGCTCCATAAAGTCACAGTGATGTGTGAAATGCCATAGGGGGGTTCCTTCTCCTCCAGAACTTGACAGTACTGAAACTCTTTAAGATATTACTAGCAATTTTTTATGGGAAGATAAACCCAGGAATAGATTGTTGCATTTCGTTGTGGATAATAAGGGTGTGGTGCATTTGCTTAATAGCTTAGCATCTAGCTCAGATCTGCTTAGCTCAACTAGCTGATTCAAGGCTGTCAATGTGAGAAATGAGGGTGGCTGCTTTAGGCTGAAGCCCCACATTGCGAAAATGCAGCGTTTTGGTTACGAAAAGTACCTGCAAAGGCTAATCCCTTCCACACATTGCAGAAAAAATCTGCAGTAGAAAAACTGTGTTTTCAAAAACGCCCATGTTTTTGAAATTCGAAGCATGTCAATTATACCAGCGGAAACGCTGACGTTTTCCGTATAGGTATAATAAGGGCAGAAAGTCCGCAGAGGAAAACTCTCTAAAAATGCTGCAGAAAAATGCTGCAGAAAAAACAGGATGCCTTTCCACCGTGTTTTTTTTTCCCATAGTGTTTTTTTTTGCTGCATTTTACTATGTGGGGCTTTAGCTTTAAAGAGGACCTTTCAAGTCCTCAGACAGACAGACCAAAAGGGACACACCTCTCATTCCAAGAGTTTTCTGTATTTTCATGACTATAAAAATTGTAGATTCACACTGAAGGCATCAAAACATGAATTAACACATGTGGAATATATACTTAACAAAAAAGTGTGAAACAACTGAAAATATGTCTTATATTCTAGGTTCTTCAAAGTAGCCACCTTTGCTTTGATTACTGCTTGCACAATCTTGGCATTCTCTTGATGAGCTTCAAGAGGTAGTCACCTGAAATGGTTTTCACTTCACAGGGGCCCTGTCAGGTTTAATAAGTGGGATTTCTTGCCTTATAAATGGGGTTGGGACCATCAGTTGTGTTGTTCAGAAGTCAGGTGGATACACAGCTGATAGTCCTACTGAATGGAGTGTTAGAATTTGTATTATGGCAAGAAAAAAGCAGCTAAGTAAAGAAAATGAGTGGCCATCATTACTTAAGAAATGAAGGTCAGTCAGTCTGAAAAATTGGGAAAACTTGAAAGTGTCCCCAAGGCAGTGGCCAAAACCATCAAGCGCTACAAAGAAACGGCTCACATGAGGACCGCCCCAGGAAAGGAAGACCAAGAGTCACCTCTGCTGCGGAGGATAAGTTCATCCGAGTCACCAGCCCAGAAATCGCAGGTTAAAAGCAGCCAGATTAGAGACAAGATCAAGCCACACAGAGTTCTAGCAGCAGACACATCTCTACAACAACTGTTAAGAGGAGACGGGCAGCAGGCCTTCATGGTAAAATAGCTGCTAGGAAACCACTGCTAAGGACAGGCAACAAGCAGAAGAGACTTGTTTGGGCTAAAGAACACAAGGAATGGACATTAGACCTGTGGAAATATGTGCTTTGGTCTAATGAGTCCAAATTTGAGATCTTTGGTTCCAACCACCGGGAACGAATGGACTCTACATGCCTGGTTCCCACCGGAAGCATGGAGGAGGAGGGTGATGGTGTGGGGGGCTTTGCTAGTGACATTGTTGGGGATTTATTCAAAATTGAAGGAATACTAAACCAGCATGGTTACCACAGCATCTTGCAGCGGCATGCTATTCCATCCGGTTTGCGTTTAGGTGGACCATCATTTATTTTTCAACATGACAATGACCCCAAACACACCTCCAGACTGTGTAAGGGCTATTTGACCAAGAAGGAGAGTGATGGGGTGCTACGCCAGATGACCTGGCCTCCAATGTCAGCAGACCTGAACCCAATCGAGATGGTTTGGGGTGAGCTGGACCGCAGAGTGAAGGCAAAAGGGCCAACAAGTGCTAAGCATCTCTGGGAACCCTTCAAGACTGTTGGAAGACCATTTCGGGTGACTACCTCTTGAAGCTCATCAAGAGAATGCCAAGAGTGTGCAAAGCAGTAATCAAAGCAAAAGGTGGCTACTTTGAAGAACCTAGAATATAAGACATATTTTCAGTCGTTTCACACTTTTTTGTTAAGTATATAATTCCACATATGTTAATTCATAGTTTTGATGCCTTCAGTGTGAATCTACAATTTTTATAGTCATGAAAATACAGAAAACTCTTGGAATGATAAGGTGTGTCCAAACTTTCGGTCTGTACTGTATATGCGGTTTTACATACCGCTAGAAAGCCAACAGCGCGTTGACGGCTTTCCCTGTATGTGCCCCAGGGCTGGAGATATTGGGGGTCTTAGTTTCACGGTTCACCATCAGAAGGGCGGTCCTGACAGACTAGCTGAGCTGTGAGGAACACCCCCCAGTATAGGGCTATGGAGGGAGGGCGTTCCTCAAAGCTCAGCTAGTCTGTCAGGACCGCCCTTCTGATGGTGAACCGTGAAACTAAGACCCCCAATATCTCCAGCCCTGGGGCACATACCGGGAAAGCCGGCAGTGCACTGAGTTCAGTGCGCTGTTGGCTTTCTTGCGATATGTAAAACAGCATACACATGAGGATGTGAAAGGTTTAAAGGGGTTGTCCAGGATAAAATCATCCTTCCACACACTAAACACTAAACACAGCTAAACACTCTCCCCCTGCCTAACTTCTAACTTACTTACTTTACCAAAAAATGTTTATTTACCTAGATCACCGGGGTGGTCATGTGAACACCCCAGGCACATTTTCAGATTTTCCAGTGACGTTCCGTCACCAATACTAACCCCCACCCCATCATACTTACCTGTCTTCCTGTCCGGATCTTCTGGGCATGGGAGATCACTTCCTTCTGTGCAATAGTGCTGGAGTGCTGGCAGACATCAAGAAGGGAAGGAAGGGATCTCCTGTGCTCAGAGGATCCGGACAGTAAGATAGGTAAGTATGATGGGGTGGGAGGGTGGGTTCAGTTAGTTAGTTGGGAATGGCTAGTAGGGGGCTAGCTAGCTAAGGAGATAGGTAGGGGATGTGAGGGAGAGAGGGGGAGGTTGTGTGAGTCAGCCCTGAGTAAAATGCAATGCATCGTGGTAGTTGTAGAATAAAAGAACAGGAAGATACCCATGTAAATAAATGAAGAGGATGCCAAGAGCTCCCAGAGAAACCCAGAAATCACTCAAAACACTGCTAATGATATTGGGTGTGCTTATTAATCCATTAATAGCACTAACAGACCTTTTTTACAAAAAAATATTTTTTTGCCTGGAACACCCCTTTAATCAGGATATTTTCTGTTTGGGTACTGTGTGAGATATGCCCTGGTGTCAGAGATAGTTAGACTGATGGATGTTTTGGGTGCTCCTGAGATTCCAGCAAGAGGAAATAATTTGTGGAAAGTTTGTGATAGGATGTATAAAGTGGGGCTTGAATTGTTTAGTGGAGCTCTTGCTCAGGGTCTGACTGGTGTGATCACAAATTTTAGTTAATTTGATTTGGTGGTCTGCCTGGAAGCCCATGGCACTGAATTCCTCCGGTGGCTAAGTGAATAAGAGGTGAATAAGGCATTGTCCTACTTTGTTTACCTCCTATGAGGCATGGTGGTTCAAATAGGTTTTAGATAGTAGAAAAATTATACATTTTTAATGTTGGCCTATAGAAGAGCCTATTGTATGTTTGTTTGAGGATGGCTGGTATCACTATGGTTATCTTTTCACTGGAGTAGCCAGATTGGAAGGTGTAAAACTGGTTAAAAAAGGGGGATGCAGATGGAGCACATTCTATCTGAATCTGTCATCATTCTCTCTAATGTAAAAACAAGACCGAAGCTTTCCTACATCTTGTTTCTCTACATTTCAAATCGAAAATAAAGTCCTAAGGGACAAAAGTCCCAAAAGATAAGTTAAAAAATGTATATATATTGGGACATCACTATATTTTGGAATTGGAGTCCGACTCTATCTACAACCCAAAACTGGCCCTGAGTCCAACTCCACAGCCCTGGTCATGCTTTATTCTCAAACAACTTTGGAACCTATTTGGCCAGTGCTTGTGTGGGTATCTTTTCTCTAGATATGTTGAGGATGAGGAACCATTTCAAGACAGAAGTAAATAATATGCGCTTAACCAGGATAGTATTGCAATGATACTTTATTGATTACTAAGAAAACTATGCATTTTGGAGTATATGAACTCCTTTGTCAAGTGTATAAAATGGCAGCATCCTCAACATTGGCTTACGTCTTTTGACAATCTGATCCTGCTGCTGGACCAACCCAACATATCGATTCATGTCTACTAAGATGTTGTGACTTACTCACAACGCTTGAAGGTGAGCTCAATACCTACTTGGATTTTATATACCTGTCATTTTAAATGATATCACACAAGGCGCCGGTCTTATGTTTTTACATACATATTTCTCTAGATATGGACATTCTTCTCTGAAACCTGCAGCTGAGAAAGCTAATATTGTGGTTATTGCCCACACATTTACTGTTCTTGTGATTGATCACAACCAAGAAAGGTGAGAATGCATCTATAAGAGAGTTCACCTTATTGTATGGTATTTGTGGCAGTACTACTCTACGTAGATTTGAAGATAATGGAGTTCTACCAATGTCTCTTATCCAATCGACATAAACTGGGGCATGAGATGCTGCGAGGGTGCTAAGGAGAGGTGAGTATTAGTGTTTATTATGTTTTCACAACTCCATTTAGTTTGGCCTGAAATATACCTTTGGACCAAACCACCCGAGCCAAACCAAATCTTCAGAGGTTTGACCCCCTCTAGTTAAAAGATAAGAATACAAATAGAAATAATAGTGATCGTGGAAGAGAAAAGAAAATAGATGAGACTCAACACCGTGCGCTACCTTCTTCACCATGTGGAGAACAAGCTCATCATTATCTTGTCTACAAAAAGAGCATCAATAGTAGAACCCCATATACTACAAGAGAGAAACTGAAATACGTCAGAAACATGAAGTGAAACCGAGGTCATTCCATCACAAGACCCTATAGAATGCTGACATGCTGAGCACTGGAAAAATTACTAAAAGTTCGTCGAAATTCTGAGAAAATCAGAAATCTTTTCTTGTTGTTGATTTTCTTCATCCTACCTGATGTCTTGATTTTCTCATATTTTTTTATCCATCCTTTCGTAAAGGGCTGCACAGATATCAGCTCTTCAGGCTTGGATCGGTGATCTGGTATAAGATCACAATCGTTCTCTGGCAATGTTGGTTCAGAAAGAACTTGTCACCCTTTACAGTAAAAATGAAATCTCTTACGCAAAAGCCACCCTCATGAAGTACCAAAAATGTTTTGTGAGTTTGGCAATAAATTTAGTTGGACTACGGCACATACTCTTCTGCTGCAGGAGGCCCTTTTTTATCCGCAATGTGTTCTCATTGTCTGGTTAAACTTTCCGTGCCCTTCCAAATAGTGTATTCAGTAATGTAAATGCAAATATTGTTTCACCTGACAGATGTCCCTGTAATATTCAGCCATCTTTAGGATATAAAGCTCTATTGAGATGGTCTATGTGCCCTCCAAGTTACATGCACTGATGACCTTAGTGTAACTCAACAGAGGGCAATACCCTACACATATTGCTTGACTGTCCTTACCTCCGACTGTTCTGGAGGGAGGTGAGAAGGATTACCGCCAAAAAATGACCATTAATATGAGAGAGAGAGAAAGAAGAGCAAGAGGGATTGAGTAAGAGAGAGGGAAAAACAAGAGAGCGTAAGAGTAACGGAGAGAGAAAGTAAGAGAGAGTTAGATTAAAAAGCAAGAAGAAGAAAGAAAAGGAGAGGGAAAAGCAACAGGGAGAAAGTAAGAGAGAGAGAGAAATAAGAGGTAGTGGGAAAAGCAAGAGGATTAGAATAATAGAGAGAGTGAAAAGACAGAGGGAAATACTAAGAGAGTGAAGAGGGAGATTGTGTGAGTGTGTAAAGTGAGAGAGAGACAAAGTCTGAAAAAAACAGAGAGTGAAAACCAAGATGGAGGGAGTAAAAGCTAAAGACAGAGAGAAAAAAACATGAATAAAAAAATAAATTACTGGGAAAGTTACATCCAGGATATAATTTGCATACCCCATACCCATCCTTGCTCTATAATATGTAAAAAAACAAAAGGTTAATTTTCAAATATTAAATTCTGAATACATATTTTAGTAGAAACATTGTCTAACTTTTACCACCTACTCTTACCATCAACTCTTACCATCAACTCTTACCACCTACTCTTACCATCAACTCTTACCATCAACTCTTACCATCAGCTCTTACCACCTACTCTTACCATTAACTCTTACCATCAACTCTTACCACTTTTTACTCTTACCATTAACTCTTACCATCAACTCTTACCATTAACTCTTACCATCAACTCTTACCACCTACTCTTACCATCAACTCTTACCATTAACTCTTACCATCAGCTCTTACCACCTACTCTTACCATTAACTGTTACCATCAACTCTTACCACCTACTCTTACCATTAACTCTTACTATCAACTCTTACCACCTACTCTTACCATTAACTCTTACCATCAACTCTTACCACCTACTCTTACCATCAACTCTTACCATCAACTCTTACCATTAACTCTTACCATCAGCTCTTACCACCTACTCTTACCATTAACTCTTACCATCAACTCTTACCACCTACTCTTACCATTAACTCTTACTATCAACTCTTACCACCTACTCTTACCATTAAGGGTGGGTTCACACCTGCGCTTGCAATCCGTCCGTTGCCAATCCAGTGAAAATCTCGGCGAACTGGATTGGCATTGCATACAGACCGGTCAGCGACGCATTGGTTAAAAACCCATTCATTTGAATTGGTTTTTAAAGCAATGCGCGGGTGTGCGCTTACACCCTCTGCGCTGCGAAGCCATTTTTTTTTTGTCGGACACGAAGTCCTGCATGTCCGACTTTGTTTCCAACGAAAAAAAAGGATTCGCAGCGCAGAGGGTGTAAGCGCACACCCGCACATTGCTTTAAAAACCCATTCAAATGAATGGGTTTTTAACCAATGCGTCGCTGACGGGTCTGTATCCGATGCCAATACAGTTCGCCGAGATTTTCACTGGATTGGCAAAGGACGGATAGTAAGCGCAGGTGTGAACCCACCCTAACTCTTACCATCAACTCTTACCACCTACTCTTACCATCAACTCTTACCATCAACTCTTACCATCAGCTCTTACCACCTACTCTTACCATTAACTCTTACCATCAACTCTTACCACCTGCTCTTACCATCAGTTCTTCTATAGTGCTACTAGTTGTATCCTAATAACTGTTATCCATGCAGCTAATAATAAATAGAGGACATATCAATGACAACTGACAATACTGTGCTGGAGACATAGTGGATCAACAGCCACAATATACTATATATAGGAAAGTGTTGGATATAGGATGAAAACAGAAGCATGCAAAAGAGACGAATCTGCCTGCGAAGTGCTCTCCATAGCTGAATGTGTGGCTTCTGTTAGAGAGGACATCTGGAGCTGGAAGTTGCTAACTTGTATGTGCTGGTAGATAATGGTCCTTGTGGGTGTTCACATAATACTGCCTCAGCAAGCTGATGTCCCACCATATTATCCATAAACCTCATGGGACATGTAGTGCGCAATTTGAAAATATGAGTATTGGCGACTAGAATTGTTAAGACGTCAGCTCCACCCACTAAAGCGGCACAGTATATTGATGAGCTTGGCCAGTCTAGTTTCCTCGGTTTTAGAGGTAGAATCATCTTGGAAAACACATTTTCACTATTGCTAATATGTACACAAAAGATGTCACAGACTAGTGAGTTCGTATCCAACCACATTTATACTTGTTTTTGGGACTACTTAGACCTGCAACGTTCACCAATGTTATTTTTATTACCTTTTTAGACCCATAAAGAGGAGTCTAATTTAAAGGCAACCTACCACTACCAAAACTGTATCTAAACCACGTATACGCTGTAGTTGGGGTGGTTCTTGTGTCAAAGTGCGATATCCATGGGAATATGTCTGTCTTTCTGTTTTGGGGGCAGCACTAGGTGGTGACTACAAAGAAAATGGGTGCTCTGGTAGGTGTGGCCGCACCCCCAATGCATTGAACTTCTCAAAGGCATATGGAATAAGATTTGGATTTCTCAGCAGCAAGATTATACTGTGACACAAGAAAGGTCTGTGCATTATGTCACTAACCAGCTTGACAACAGGGGTTTATAAAGGACTTTGGTGGTGGTCAACTCCCTGTGTGGAACAATTTGGAACCATAAGTTTGATGAGTTTTTGCAAGTATTGAGTAAGCTCTGAGGAAGTGACAATTTCAGGTGCCCCTGAGAAGTACCAAAGCAGTAAAAATATGTTTAACCCTATATACTCTTCAAACTACTTTATCAATTTTTATATACTTTTTTTGCTCGTAAAACGGTGTTCATACAAAACTTCTCTGCAGGTGTTGAGTGTCCAGTTTGCAAACTGAGTATTAAAAACATCAATAAATCTTATCATAAATGACAAAGTGGTGGTTTGGACCCTTGATCCTGCAATTTGGTTATATTGATGTGCTATGATAAAATATTTTATTCGGTGAGTATAATAAGATTGGGTTCACATCTGGTCAATATTCTGTTGAATTGTTCACCTAAAATTGTGGTACAAAATATCCTGCAAGCACAATTTTTTTGTTCGCTACTTTCAGTGAAAGTCAGTGGGAACCACTGGGCTCCATAAATGCCCACTATTCCAGCGGTCCATTTCTTCGTTATTCTGGTCCTCTAACAATAAATTAACTCCAAATCCAAAAACGAAACACAAGTAGAATGAAAATAATGTGCAAATATCAAATTAAATTCATTGTGATTAATACAATTGATAAATGTTGGTATGGTAGACACACCGCCTCAAACGAGGAGATTGTCAATGTATCTGCCATATCGACACACATTCGCCACAAATGGGTTATCTATAGGAAAAGTATAAATCTCCCCCCACTAAGTATTACCTAGGGTTGCCAATCAGGGTGAAAATTTTGCCTCCATTGACACCCCCCCTACCTGGAGATAAAAAAAACTCCATCAATCTGGAAATAATTGTGTTTCATGAGAAACCAAAGGGCAAGGTTATCATCATGCAAACCAGACTTCACTGAAAAATGTTCCACAGCTTGCATTGCTATCGTGTGTTATATACTTGTACAGTAATTTCACATCACAACTTAACCAAATAGAGCCCTCCTGCCAGCTCTGGCCATGAAAAGCCTGAAGTGCATCATGGGAGTCTTGGAAGGACCCCAATAGCACCATATTTGTTCTTTACCTCACCTCTTCTTGGAGAGGTGAGAGATTTTAATCTGTTCTTGCCTTATTTTCACTTTCTTTTTTGTGTTTACTGAAGGTTGCTGGTTAAATAGAAGAACCTAGAATAACCTGATCTACAAGTCTGTAACAGGAGAGATTTTCACAATTTATGTGATTTACTGTAACATTGTGACATCTTATTTCCTTATTTTTCTTATCTCCTTCTTTTTCAGTATTAAATGATCTAACAATATAATACATACCTATACAATCATACCATACTTCATACCATTTACAGTACCAGTCATAAGCTAGGACATACCTTTTCATTCCATGGCTTTTCTTCTTTTTTTAAAAAAAAAAAATATTTTTTACACTGTAGATTCATATGGAAGACATGAAACATTTAAAAAAGCTTAAAAGTGAAACAAATCAGAATATATGTTTTATATTCGCTTATAGCTTTACACATCCCTGGCATTCTCTCAAACAGCTTTGTGAGGTAGTCACCTGGAATGGCTTTCCAACAGTCTTGAAGGAGTTTCCAGAGGTGCTGAACACTGCTTTTCCTTCACTCTGCAGTCCAACTCATCCCAAACATCTCTATTGGGCTTAGGCTTGGTGATTGTGGAGGCCATGCCATCTGACACAGCGCTCTATAACGCTCCTTCTTGATGAAATAGAACCTACCTAGCTTGGATGTGTGTCTGGGGTCATTGCCAAGTTAAAAACAAATTATGGCCCTATCACAAGCCAGATGGGATGTCATGTCACTGCAAAATGCTTTGGTGGCCATCCTGACTAAGTTTGTCTTGAATATTGCCAGCAGCAAAGGACCCACACACCATCGCACCTCCTCTGCCATGATTCTGTGCCTCACAAAGACATGGCAGATGGAACAAAACATATTTCATATTGTGACTCATCAGACCAAAGTACAGACTTCCACAGAACTAATGTCCATTACTTTTTTTGGCGTAGGTAATTTTTTTTATCATTCTTGTTGTTCATCAGTAGTGGTTTCTTTGTAGCAATTGAGCCATAAAGGTCTGATTCTCACACTCTGCTCTGAACAGTTGATAGTGATATGTGTCTGGCACTTGATCTCTGTGAAGCATTTATATGGGCTCTAGTTTGAGGTGCGGGTAATTCCCATTTCTGAGAATGGAAACTCTTGGTATTTCTTTAATTCTCCTCTGCAGCAGAGGTAACTCTTGGTCTTCTTTTCCTGGGGTGGACCTCACAAGAGCCAGTTTCATCACAGCATTGGGTGGTTTTCTTGACTGCTCTTGAGGATAATTTTAAAGTTCTTGAAATTTTCTGGACTGACTGATCTTCATGTAATAAAGTGTTGAAGGATTGTAATTTCTCTTGAGTGGTTCTTGCCATAATGTGGAAGTGTGCACCAAACCTACCTCTACACAACACATTATGAAGGCAATAAACTCCACAAATAAACTCTTGAGAAGGCATACCTGTTAAGTGAAAACCATTCCAGGTAACTACCTCAAGAAGGCGATTGAGAGAATTCCAAGAGGATGACACTCAAGAATATAACATATAAAATATATTCTGATTTGTTCAGCACTTCTCTGTTTACTACTTAATTCCATATATGTGTCCTTCATAGTTTCCATGTCATCAGTATGAACCTACAATTTAGATAACATTAAACAAAAAAACAGAAAAAATCATGCAATGAAAAGGTACATCCAAATTTTTGAATGGTACTGGATATCATTACAATTACACTGCTCATTTTATTATAACCTTTGACTTGGGTTTCCAGAGCTGTCCATCAGTTTGTTGGACAAATGCCTTGTTTGTGAATGTGAAGTCAAACAGGACCACAAATATCAAATAATTGTCCTTTTATGACTTCTTAGTCCAGGATGGAGGATGTCCATTTGCCTATTTTTTTTAGGATCTTTCTGAGAGATACCAGGGCTATAAATCATCAGCACCCAAGTTTACAATTAAAATTCTAAAACAATTAAAATGATTTTATTTTCCAACACAAGAAATTAACCATGTTGTTTCCAAATACATACATTCTGGTTACCTTTTCATCACACAAGTAAATTGATAAAGAGATTTCCAAAATAATGGAGGAGCTTGAGCAAAATGGAAGAAGATTTCCATCAGAAGTGGGGCTGCTGTTAAGGCAAGAATAAAATTAAGACCAAAGGATGACATTATGGCAATGAGATAAGTTGATTTTTTAAAACTCTGTAGAACTTTTTCCTTGTAGAGGATCAGATTTTGTGATTTTTGCAATATCTTGTTCCCCATCAATCACGATACCCAAATGGCAAAACTGATGTGAGCTAGAAAGGTTGTGTTTCCCAGGGACAGAGGTGTTGGTTGTGCAAGTTAGTTTACTGTTAGGTGCTGACCTCTGATCAAGAGAACTTGAGTTTGTCTGGGTTCAGTCATAGTCAGGCGCCCTCTTGATGTTCAGCCAAGCAGCAATTTATAGCTGGGCATAGGTCACAGATATCGGACTCCACATGAGCAGAGTAATCGCACTATATGACATGGCAAAGAAACCTGCAAAGCTGCAGATGACAGATCTAGCGATGGTGCTTACTATTTGGCCAACTTAAACCCACCATACCCTGCGTGCCTCTTCTGATTTTTTTTTTTTAAAGTAAAACTTTTAGAGAAGGAATACTGTACAGGGTTAATAATTTACAGATTACTTTACAAAGCCTAACACACTTCCTTATATGCCGTCACGCATACAGATGAAGTATAAATACCGCAATTCTCTGTGAGTACTGAGGGAATTCGCCTCGGAAGGTGAGAGGTAAGACTTGTTGAGATCCCATATTTCTGTGTATTATCACAGTCCATGTATGAGGCCGTGAACCCAGGGCTAAACTCAGGACAGGTCCTATACTCAATGGGTCCCTGGAAGCACAGGTGTCACAGATATCATCCATGTGCTGTCTGTACCTGTACATGTTCGTGTGTACGTAGCCTTAAGGTGTTGTCTGACATGGACAGTTCATATGGATGGTTCTCCATTGATGGGCTATTTGTGGTGAGGGGTCTCTTTATGTGATGGTTGGCAGTGAGTTAATCCATTTCTAGAAAGTTACTGTGCTGACTGGCAAACCATTCCCAGCAGACCTAGTTGCCAGGCTACTTCTGTGTGCACTCCTCTAAGCTTCTTCTTGCCATTCCTTTTCTCCCTGTATATACTTAAGTTTTCTTCTTTAGTCACCCCTTGGGAGAGTTCAGGAGTCTGTTTTTGATCTCTTATATGTATGCTGTTGTTTTGTCTGATGCCGGAGTCTCTGTCTGCCCTGTTTGCTTGCTTTTATATATCTCTATTACTTGTGGCCTCTGGATCCTGCAGTATATCTCTGTTGTCTGCATGTTCTGGACTATCCTTGTCAGTTTGTAGTCTGCACCCATATTCTGTCTGTCCTGGTTATAGCCTATGTCCACACTATGCACTGTATCTGTTTCTGTGTGCTCTGCACCATAGCCCTGACCCACTTGGTCAGCTGCTACCAAACTGGGACCACCTTTTGGAAAGTGGCGCCCTATTTATCAATGTTTGGTTTTCTAAGAAACTGAGGGACATGGGGGGGGATTTATTTTCCTATTGACACCAGTTTTCTGGTATAGATGGGTGTTATTTTGGCGCATCTTTGGCGCATGGCCCTTTATTGAGCTAAACGTTTGCCACATTCCCCATTCTGCGCTTTGTTCGACACTTTCTGCAACAGTGCATGGAGCAAGTCAGAGTAGGGTGCAATTTGCTTATTACACTTGTTTTTCTGCATTATGTATGGAAATCCCTGTTCATATGTACAATGCCATGGAGTCAATGGTGCCCTAATAATAATAATGAGGAAAACTGATGAATAATCTGATACATACAGCATATTTTATGTTTCCTAATCCAGATCTGCAGGTGCGGAGGCTCAGCTGGATCTACTGCAAGGACCTCACTGTCTCCTGCACTGATATATAACAGGTAAGAGAGATACAGTCTCTATAAGATAACAGATATTATAGCAATACAATGAAACGTGAGTAACAAAGTTATTCTGGAAGTTACTTGTATGACTGGAGGATTGGTAGATGATATCCTTCACCTGAGTGTATTCACTTTTGTTAAAGGGCTTGTCCAGTGACTTCTATTCCTCTTCTTTTGGCCAGCAGTTTTCTCATACAGGACCTGGGGGTTCCAGGCTGGTCCCAACCCCAGGTCACGTGATCATAACTAGCCCTCATCCTCCATGTCACTCCGCCTCCTCCCTCCTCTTCCGTACTCACAGGTATAGTATACTATAGTAAAGCCCTCATAGCATAGATAAATACCGGTGAAAACAGAAGAAGATGGAGGATTAGGTGGAGAGACCCAGGGGATGGAGGCTGGTTCCAATCATGTGACCTGGGGTCAGAAAAAGTCTTGAACCCCCAGGTTTTGCATGAAAAAACCACCGGCCAAAGTAAGTTAAATATAAGTCTTCAGAGAACCCCTTTAAATTTGCTAATGCAGGGGAATTTGTCAGAAAACAGTACATTCAGCACTTTATATTCATATCCACTTTATATTGGCTCATATTTGTGAGTAGTGATGGGCGAACCTCGTGAGATTCGTTCTGCAAATATTGGCGAGGTTATCCTGAAATTTTCAGTTGGTCCAAGCCAGAAGTTCTATTAATATTAGCGGAGGCCCAAGTATGGTCAGACAAAATAGAAAACACAGATACTCACCTTTCCTTGCCTCTCTAAAGTGTCTGGTCTTCTGTCCCGATGTATGGTCTTCATACATGTGCTCCTGCAGCCTCTTCTGCCATCGTCACTGCTTGGGGGACCACAAGGAAGCATTATAGAGTCCATGGGGGCACTAAATGGGCATTACACCATGTGGGGATCAATGTGTTTGGGGCATTGAAGAGGGCATTATAATGTGTTGGGGGACTTTGTACTGTGTGAGAGTCCCTGAGGGGGCATTATACTGTGTGGGGACACTAAGGAGGGCATTATAATGTGTGGCAGCAAAAAAGAGGACTTTTTACTGTGTGTGGGGAGCTTATCTTCTCTGCCACCATGTCAGGGCTCAGTTCTCCTTTTGTTATAGTTTTTCTTACTGACAATAGGAACTCACACAATAACTTTGTTTTCATATTGTAGACTTTGGAGACTAAAAGCTGTGTACCGTCATCTGCCAGAATGAATGAAATACCAGGTAGGATGTCCAGTCATGTCTATGATAATTTGCTGCTACAAATGAATCACTGATGGGGGCCTCTAGCTAGAATATTGTAGGTACATATTATGAGTTAACAAATGGGCATCCTTCTTTCAGGACCTCCATCAAGGAGCCGAAACAAAAAACAACACTTTCTGTAGGACCCTGCATGTCCGTATTTTTGTCCATTTTGGTAGACAACTGTGTCTACTATGATGAATATCCTCTCTGGCATTACATTGGAGGCTGGACAAGACTGTATACTCACTGCACACTGGGCCAGATCCTGCCACTGGTCCAATTTGTTGCCCCAGAAGTAAATGGTATCAGGACTCAGCCTTAGAGCAGCTGCTTAAGTAAGGGTACAGTTCATGTACAACTGATCGTGGTTGTGCAGACAATGCCTACCCATGTGCACATCTGCATCAAGTTGGCTCTGTGGATGTACAATCAACTGGCTTTCAGCTCCCTGCTCTGTCATAGAATTAAACTGTATCGGCGTGCTCAGGACAGCACAGCACGCCAATACAGCAATGGATTCAAGATTCAAGTCATCAGGTTAAAAAGCCTGATGCTCTGGATCCTGGGGCCCCTTTGAGGATGAGGGCCCTGGGCAATTTCCCAGTTTGCCCCCCTAGCACCGGCCCTGGTTATATGCAATGTACTAGGGGCATCGAAAGAAGGCACAATAGGTAAAGATGGGTTTAAATTGTACTGTCAGGACAGAAATCTCAAAGACTCAAGATGGAAATAGATCTGGTCAACATGTTTCACGAATGGATTGTCTCTTCCTCGGTCTAGTCTGGGCCTGTCAGTGATCAACAGGTTGCCAACCCCCGATCTAGTGTGTGGTCTGAGTTTGTTTAGGGGTTCTTATGTGTAATCTGTATTTTTTGTGGGGTACACTGAAAGGGCTCAAATGGGCTAAAGTTGGGTCATGTCCTTAATACATACAGGGCCGCCGTTGGAGGGGGCAAACTGGGCAATCGCCCAGGGCCCCCCAAACTGAAGGGACCTCCTAACTTCAGCACCAGTAGCTGTGAATCAGCACCCGGCAAGTGCCAGGGCCCCAAGCTCCTGAGGGGGCCCACGGGGCTAATGAGTGCTGACTGCCTCTCTCCCCCCACTTACTAAGTGTCCGTGTAGGCTGCCAGCTCCTCCTCCTGGAGTCTTGTTGTGCAGGGGATGATCCATTACATTAGGATACTGCAGCCCAATGTAATCAATCCCAGACTCAGCTTCAGGTATGTGCTGTGTCTTCTGTGTGTGTGTGTGTGTGTGTGTGTGTGTGTGTACATGTTCTGTGCTTGTCTATGTGTGTGTATGTATGTGTGTGTACATATGGGGTGTACATATGGTGTGTGTGTATGTATGTGTTTGTGTCTGTGTGTGCATACATGTTCTGTCTTGTGTATGTATGTGTAGTAATACAGATTCCCTAAGGTATCCAAAACTTGGACCAGAATTTCATATATATTTGTTTTGCTATGCTGTCATTATTTACTGCAGTTATGCATTATATTTGTCAGAATGATCACCATTGTATTTCCTAAGATTCTTGCTATATATGTAAATGATGAATACCAGATAAAAACTGTAATTTTAAAATGAATTGAAAACTCTTAGGCCTGGTTCACATCTTCTCCGGCCTCTCTGTTGTTCGGCTAGAATGCGCCCGCCGCTTCAAAACTGAAATAGTGGAGAGAAAATTTCTCCATGCATGACTTTTGTCTCTGACGATTTTCAGCAGTTTCTGGAGACTTCGGCGCTGGTGTGAACTTACCCTTAGTTATAGGTGGCTGCAACATATGGGGGACTACATGACCTGATCTTGTTTTGGTTGGGCAGACTGGCCATCTTCTAACCCATCAGATCCTTTCCTCAAATGTCTCATCTATAAACCCACTCACATAATTCACTTATATATATGTATATCATATATATATGTATATATGAGTATATAATGTCCCATAGTGGCTCCTTCACAGGGTATAATGTCCCATGGCAGCCCCTTCACACAGTATAATGTCCCATAGTGGCCCCTTCACACAGTATAATGTCCCATAGTGGCCCCTTCACATAGTATAATGTCCCACACGGTGTTTGGTGCAAATATTACAAAGATTTTGGGTTACTTACTTCTCCTGTGCTCCAGTGCTACTTCCTGCTGTCTTCAACCCTCTTTAATGACATCACAGACATGGGTTACTTTGGCGTCATTGTGTGTCATTGAAGAGGGTCGAAGACCCATGTGCCATCTGTGACATCATTGAAGAGGGCCAAAGATATCAGGAATTCGCGTGGGAGCACAGGAGAGATAAGTAAGACCATTCTTTTTCACCTCCCCCGGGCCTCTGAACATTATATTCTAGGTTCTGAAGAGAACCCAGAGAATAATAATAGCAGTTTGTCCAAGCGAAACTGCCTGGCAGACCTTGCGAGATGGATCTTGCGAAGTTTGCCCAACAAATACCAAGTACCAGGGACCATACTTACCGATCCCCGTGCCCCATGCATTCCATATCATGTCTCTGTCAGGGAAGTACTGACACTGTTCAGTGTCAGTGATGTGATATGGGACGTATGGGGCCCCCTGTAGTGTTGAAGGGGAAATGGGGGCGGCTGTGGGCAGGAGTAGGGACCATTAAGTAAATAGGGCCCATTACCTGCTGGAGTAACTCCAGCAGTTAATGGCCTATTTAAAAAACAAAAGCAGCAGGGGCCCCCCAGGTCCCCTATGGTCACGAGCACCATAGTATCTGCTATGGTGGTAGTTCCACCACTGGGTATGTCTTAGAATTTAGGACCCCACTTGTAAACTTGCCCAGGGCCTCACTTTGTATAAAACTGGCCCTGTATACATAGGAGTGGCATTTAAAAATTATTTTGCACACATATGCTACTTTTTGATGGCATCTTTAGTTTAGGGGAATTACAAAATATGCTGTCTTTCACATCTCCCATAAGCTACAATGGAGAGAGCAAGGGCCAGTGTCTGCATTGGGCACAGCCATGCAGGAGCGGGGGCACACTGACTATCCTGTGACTCCTTCCATCAATATAGATGGAGGTGCTCATTGCCTTGGCAACAGCCTGATGACGGAGTGATGAGCACAGACTTCATTATTGCATTATGTATGCCAGTGCCAGACAGAAGGGGCAGGTTGGGGAAAGTTTGTGGTGGTAAGAGTGGTGTGTAATGATGATCTACGTACTCACCACTCAGTCCCTGGCGCCCAGCCAACATTTTAATAAGAAGAAAAACGCATATGGGGATATGGGGGGCATTTACACTGTGGAGCGTAAAGGGGTGTTTCTACTGCATGAGGACATAAGGGGGACATTATACTGCATGGGGGCATAATAGGCCCATTACACTATATGAAGGACATTATACTGTGTGGTGGTAAGCAAGAGGGACCAATATACTATGTGGCAGCATAATAAAGGGGCTATTATACTGAATGTGAGCATAGTAAGGGGGCATTTTACAGAGTGTTGGCATAAGGGGCCATTATACTGCTTCCAGCAGTTGTGCCGCAGCAAAGATCAACCAAAATCAGATGTTTTCTGCCGGAACTGCTTTTAGAGGAACACACTGCCACTGCCTGAGTTGTGCTGCAAAGGGGCCAACTGAAGCTCTGTCACCACAGAAACCTGGAGCGGGCCATAGAGAGAGCTCATGCATGCAAGACCCCCTGTCCACCGCATCTCCTAATCTCGGGAGTACTGAACCAGACTTGCTTTTTTAGGATACCTTAATGTTGCCATCCATTTATGCCCATTATTTATGTTTTTCATGTATATAAATAAATAAAAATAAATACACATTGAAAAAAACAATGCAATACTGTTGTTCTTTATTTTTTGTTTAGGTGGTTCAAACTCTCTTGAAGACCTTATGGAACGTCTTGGACTAGAGATGTATAAATCCACAAAACTCACACTTACCAGTGTTCTAAGTATTGGATCTGAGACATGTAAACAGATTGAAGCTCATCCATTGAAGAATGTTCCTTGGTATTTCTTACAAAAGCTCATGGCATTGAATAGAACTGCACGCTATATACACCCACAGGACAGTGAAACAGAAGACATCTATGGAGAACCAGTGTTTGATATTGATTCCATCCACCTAGATAGTCTCTATCCCTCAGATTCTGTGAACCCTCTTGATGTTGTCTGTGCTCTCCTGCATTGTTCAGATCACCTCCTACGGCAACACATTTTACTGAAAATGTCCATGTGCCAGTTTGCTGTGCCCCTGCTTGTTCCCTCTGGTGATGGCTCTGACTGCACCCTTTTTCTTTGGGCAATGAGGGATATTGTGAAGAAATGGAGACCTCAAAGAATGAGAGAAAACAAAGGGTTCATAGAAGACCATGTGGTCAATATTTCCATGCCAATATTCTCTTTCCTCAGGGTAGGGGAATATGGTTTATCAAAGTCCAGCATCCTGAACCAGGTGTTGAGCGTAGATGGCCAACTTCATGAATTTTTTGTGCATGAGAACATGACTGGTGGAAATGTTAAAAGACTAATCTCAAATGGATTGGTAGAAATCTCCTGGTACTTTCCTGCTGGTGGTGACTTTGATCTTTTCCCTGATCCTCTAACCATCGCTAACCTGCGTGGAGATCTTCTATATCACAGAAAGCAAGTCAGGTTCCTCACAAGGATCTCAACAACAGTCTTCATATTTGTTGGTAATATGGATGAAGGAGAAAAGATTTTATCAGAGATCGACATTTCGAGTGATAACTTATTTTTTATTATCAATATAACATCTAATGATATTAAAGGGAAGCACAAATCATTCCTGGGGAAGCTATCACAAGTCAGCCACAGTAACTATGTCTTCACTATAAGTAAAACAGATATCAGAGAAGGAAAACAGATAATGGAGCATCTCACAAAACTCTTTCCTAGTCAAAATATAAAAAGAAAAGTCATATTGTTGCAAGGATCTGAAGACCGGAACATATCTAGATTGTTACAGAAGCATATAAAGCTAGGGATAACCATTGAAGAAAGGAACACTAATCTTGATAAAAGTGCGCAAGTTGCCTCTGATATTAATGTAGTTGTAGATGAGAATACACAAGAGTGTGTGAAGACAAAGCGACTCGCTCAAGAAATCACTAAACACATCACAGATGTGAAAGATTATAAGGAGACAAATATGAAGCTTCAAAGAGATTTCTGGTCACGATTATCCAAAAATGAGAAGGAAATGTGCCGAATGAAGGGTCAAGGCAGCAGATCTGGAGAAGAATACAGGTCACATTTAATTAAGGAAAATCTAGATCTCCGCATAAAGCAATATCAAGAGAAAATCCCTGACAACATTAAGACATTTTTAGACGCTCTCATTAAACTGTCTCCAATGGAAAAAATGTATTTTTTAAATTGGATACGTTTTTATCTTGATTCAAAATTAAAGAAGATTCTCACATCTGAAGGCAACAGTCAAGGCCAAATTTTGCCTGACAATAATTTAGGAATTGAACACTTTTTACGTGAACTAGTTCAAATTTATGAAGCTGAATGTGTCATTGTGAAAAATGAAGAAATTAATTCAACTGAGAAAAAAAGTAACAACCTCCCAGGAATTGCTGCCAATCTCCTCTTTGATGGGTTCCCATTGGAGCTGATTGATGGAGATGCCTCCAACATTCCCTTACAGTGGATAACTGATGTCCTGACTGAGCTGGATAAGAAGACTGGAGGACAATGTAGGATGAGAGTGATAACTGTGCTGGGAGTGCAGAGTACGGGGAAATCCACCCTACTGAACACCATGTTTGGTCTACAGTTCCCTGTAGCCAGTGGTCGATGCACACGAGGAGCCTTCATGACCCTTATTAGAGTGAAGGAGAACTTCCAGAAAGAACTAGGCTGTGAATTTATTTTGGTGATTGACACTGAAGGGTTGAAAGCTCCCGAATTGTCTTCTCTAGATGACAGTTATGAACATGACAATGAGTTGGCCACATTAGTGGTTGGGTTGAGTGACATCACCATAGTCAATATAGCCATGGAAAGTATAACAGACATGAAAGATATTTTACAGACAGTGGTCCATGCTTTCTTAAGGATGAGAGAAATTGGAAAGAGACCCAATTGTCAATTTGTCCACCAAAATGTGAGTGATGTGTCTGCTCAAGAAAAAACTATGAAGGGGAAAAAAATTACTTCTGGATCAACTGGATGAAATGACCAAAATTGCAGCAAAAATGGAAAATAATTCTGATGTTAAAATGTTCTGTGAAATCATTGACTATGATGTTGAAAAGCACAATTGGTACATTCCAGGTTTGTGGCATGGGGTGCCCCCTATGGCTTCAGTTAACATAGGATACAGTGAAAACATTTTCAGACTTAAGAAAAATTTGTTAGAATTAATAGCAAAGAAAACTAATTCTGACTGCTGTAACATTAAAGAATTTATAGAATGGATAAAGAGTTTGTGGGATGCTGTAAAGCATGAAAAATTCATATTTAGCTTTAGAAGCAGCTTAGTAGCCGATGCCTATAACAAGTTGTGCATAATGTACTCACATCATGAGTGGCAATTTCGCAAATCTGTGCACAACTGGATGACGGAGACTGAGAATGAGATAAAAAATCAATTTGCTTCCCAAAGAGAAAGTGACGTGATGATAAACCTTCATAATGACATACAAGAAATTCTTGATGTAGGGGCAAAGAAAATGGAAAAGGCTATTGAAGACTATTTTGAGGGTGAAAGCAAGCATGTTAAGCTGGTAGAAAAATTCAAAGAGGAATTCATGAGAAGTGTGTCTCTACTTAAGCAAGAGCTTCGATATTACCTGAGTAACAAGTGTCAGGAGGTTATTCAAATTGAGGAAGAAAAAAGTAAAATAAGAAACATTCAAGGAAAGTGCCAAAAAATTATTGAGGAACGTGTCAGTAAACTCCTGAAAAGACATAAAAGTGACCAATCTAAGCTTAATGATAAAGATCTGGAGTCCGTGTTTGAGACCATGTGGATTGAAACACTGCAGGAGTTTAATCTGAGGTCTTTAGAGAAACTGAACATTGGGCAAATAATGCTGGAACATCTGAGGAAAGACATGAAAAATAAACCTGGCTACATCAATAAGAAACTCATAAACCTGAACAATTTAGATAAATACCAGACAAAAGTGTTTAACATGAAATCTAAATATTTTGAAGGGACGGTGATCAGCGCCATTAAAAAGAGGTTTTCCCCAGAATTCTGTAATGAAGCCACCAGTGTAGCTGACACAATTCTAAATCGATGTAATAGACACATATACCAGAAGGTTTCCACAAAGCAGGATTACCATCCAATACTATGTCAGCAATTACTGAATATCATAAATGAAAGTCTCACCGATAAAATTTTGGAAAAATATGAATTCAAACCATTATTTGAACTGAAGCTAAAATTACTTGTTTTAGGGAAGGCAACTCCCTTGTTCCAGAAGATGCATGAAGAATTCATCCGTGAAAATGACCCAAAAAGTCGTCTTGAGGAATTGAAACTTGAATACTTAAACACTTTTAGGCAAGTGTATGAAGAGAAGGATGATGCTAAAATGAGGGCTCTGCGATTCTGTGATCTGTGTCTGAAGCCGGCCTTGTGTGACTACATCAATGCAAACCTCGGAAAATACATTGTGGATGATATCTTGAATAGTGAAGATTCCATCAACTATGGAAGTAGGACTTTCTTCCAATCAGCTTTACTACAGAACCTAATCGAAGAGAAAAAGTTTTCTGAATATGTTCAGTATTGTCTTCACTATGAGAGCTTTACTAAAAATTGGATAACAAAGTACATCACAGTCAGGTATCAAGACAATGGACGTCTGGATCCAATAATTACTGAAGTTCTGACCTGTATAACAAAAAAAGTAAGACAGGTTCTGGAGGACAAGTCTTTTCTACAGCATTCCGAGTTGGAACCTTGCTTAAATATGTTCTGTGAGATCCTGAAGAAAGACTTAGTGATTTCACAGAACAACATGAGCGTGGTGACGTTCGAGAACTCCTCCAATCCCCAACAGTTCTTTCAATACATTCTTTCTTTCTTAAGTGATATCAAAGAAAAGGTGAAAAATGAGATTAAGTCTCTAAATATTCAAGAACTACTCTCCACAGTTACAGTAAAGCCTCAAGATGAATTATTTAAGAAGGTGTTTGGATGTGGGAAGCAGTGTCCATTCTGTAAAGTCCCGTGTGAGGCCGGAGGCACTGACCACAGGGAGCACTTTGCTTCTATACACCGACCCCAAGGCTTAGGACAATACAGAAGTATTACCACACAAATTCTTTGTCATGAGGTTTGTACAACAGATGTGGTGACTGAAAGACAGTTCAAGTGTCATGACACAAACTGGGAACTCCACCCTTACAAAGAGTACAGAACAATTTACCCAGACTGGAAAATTCAACCTGACCCAAGCATTGAGGCCTCTGTATACTGGAAGTACATTCTCAAGGAATTTAACACACAGTTTGCAAAAGATTATAATGCAAAAGAAGCACTATTGCCAGGAGACTGGTATAAAATAACCAAGGAACAAGCAGTGCAAAGTGTAGCAGCAAAATAAGAGTGACCATATGATGCCAATTCCTCCATTCTACCAATAGACTGATAATGATTACATAGCTCAGCTCCGTTCTCTACACTTCTAGACCATCCAGAATATTCTCTCCTGTCCAGATTATAAACCATAAAAGTTGAGGTGTTTTGTCCATTATAGGGTTCTCTACTTTGAAGATTTTGTTTTTGTCTGTATGATATACAGAAAACTATGCAAAAGGCCTGTAGTAGGGAATATATGGAATTATTGTAATCATAAAAAGATGACATCAATGTAAGGCTATGTCCATGGCAGTACCGGGTGTCCAACCAACACAGATCTGCCAGAAGTCAAGAGATGAAAAATGCTGCATGTTCAGCTTTTTCTTTTGGTGATCTCAGTTACAAAACAAAAAGACAGCCGATGGAACCCATTATAGTCAATGTGGTCCCTTGGGCCCTGGTCCTCCGACAGACCAAAAGAATGGACTTCCCAGCAATGTGAGCATAGCATCAGGAAACAAATAAAACACAGTCATACACTATATGTGATGATCACTCAATGACTTTAAAGAGAACCTGTCAGGTTGATTTGAGGCACTAAACCTTCCACAGGTCTTTATGGATCGGGGTTTAGTGTCCCAAATAGTCCTGTTACAGCACTGTCCGTGACTGGATTAATAAACCAAACAAACCTTTATACTTACCTAGAGATGAGTCTGATGAGTTTTATTGGACTCATCTCTGGTGCACTTGGCGCCTGCGCAGTTCTTCAGTGAAGCCATGGTGCATACCTTCACTGCACATGTGCCCCGATATCCTCAGGCTTCACTGAAGAATTGCACAGGTGCCAAGAGTACAGCTGCTTGGTAAGTGTAAAGGTTATTTTATTTTTAATGCGGGCATGAATGGTCCACATTAAACAGGGCTATTTGGGACACTAAATACCCAGTCTATAAGAACCTGTGCCTGGCTTAGTGTCCCAAATTGTCCTGACAGGTTCCCTATAAGGCCAATAACTAGAGATACATGGACCTTCTAATATTTCTTCTGTGTAATTGTAGATTTTGCTCTTACCTATATATGGAATGATCTGTAACTGTTATATAAATGTTTCACTAACTTTATTAAATTCCAATTACTCTGCATAAGAACGTTCCAGAGAGTTTTTGTGTTTCGGATGTAAATGTAAGTTATGGAAATGTCAGTGCTTACCCCACCAAAAATATTATGTACAAAACCATTCTATACAGTTCAAAAACACGGCACAGTAGATATGTCCAGTACAGACCGCAGGGTGAGACAGATTCAGAAATATCTGAGGGTCCTGCAAATACTGTACTTATAATGATACATGTGGAGAATCATGACCATAGCAACAAACCACCAAATGAAATAAGGAACCGTAATCAGTTTCCACCAAAATAGGATAGGTTGTCAAGAGCACAAGCAGGTCTTCATATCCAAAAAGACCCAAGAATGTTGGCTCTGTAGACAACCTACTGCCATACAGAAGAATTTATTTCAGAATTTCATACATACATACGTAGATCTCTCAACAATACCATGAATATTGAAAATATAAAAAAAAAAAACCCAAAGCAAAGTAGCAAGAAAACCATAATCATAATCATCAAGTATAAACTATGAAACCAATCCTTTCAGCCCGAAAACAGAACTGGTACCTGTTGGGGCTCTCAAGGTCTAGCAGTAAAAGAACCAATTGAACTTCACCTAAAACAACACATTAGATATCATTAGCCATTGACACTCTCTTCCAATGTTGTTCATAGCTTACACGTCTGCTTAAAGAGGATCTCTCACTTCCACCAACTCAAACTCTTTGCATCCTTCAATAGGGGCAGCTCCACTGATTCTGCCGCAACTGGAATTTTTTTCTTTGCCCTCACCATTTCCGAGCAGTTATTTCTGCTAGTTTCAGCGACTAATATGCTAATTAGGCGCTGGGCAGTCTTACATTGGAGCAGACAGTCTACAGTGCTGGCCAAAAGTATTGGCACCCCTGCTATTCTGTCAGATAATACTCAATTTCTTCCAGAAAATTATTACAATCACAAATGTAAAAAAAAATCTTACCTGCATGCCCCTAGCCCTTTACTGGCTCAGCTGCCAGATATGCCCCTTGAAATTGCTGGGGGCTAGAACTATTGTTACTTGGTATGTTTTTCCCCTATGGCCCCATAAAATGATGATGTTAGACTTTAAGGGGTTGTCCAGGACCTGAAGGTAATTGATACTGAGCCATGTAGTATGACATGTAGTATAAGGCAGTTTTGACAATTTTTCAATTTTCATAAACATCCAAAAAGGTTCCAGGAAAACTATAGCATTTGAGTGTATGTGTGAACAAAGGTCTCTTCAGTTCCTGTTTATGGGACGTGTAGTCACTCAGCAGCTCACATGATGTCATCAAGGGGAATCCTGCTCTGTCCATGTGATAGGAGAGGGTTGTATTGGTCAGGGGAGATAAAGTGGTGGACGACCCCCTTATTACTTCTTCAGAAATGTTGGACCATCCTGAAAACAGCTAGGTGCTCTTGCTCCATTATGGAGCTCTACAAAGCCCCAAAGCTTCCGTATACAGACTGGATTATTCCATGTGGATCTGGATCACAAGATACAGCTTTTCTCCTTGACATAGAAGTGTAGAAATATAGACCATGAAAGCAATGACTGTGAAGAATAAAGACAAGTATCTCTATTTCTCTTCATTATCTCTTTGTAGCTTTGTTTCAAAACTGGAAAATAAGAAAAATATTTCTGTCATTCCTCATTGTCCTGTGTATTGTGTCCAAAGTCAACACTCAAGGTGGGTCTTGTGTTTGCATTGTGTATTGTAATCAGCTCATCTATCTATCTATCTATCTATCTATCTATCTATCTATCTATCTATCTCATATCTATCTATATATGTATATATCTATCTATCTCATATCTATCTATCTATCTATCTATCTATCTATCTATCTCATATCTATCTATCTATCTATCTATCTATCTATCTATCTCATATCTATCTATCTATCTATCTATCTATCTATCTATCTTTCTCATGTCTATCTATCTATCTCATATCTATCTATCTATCTCATATCTATCTATCTATCTATCTATCTATCTATCTATCTATCTATCTATCTTTCTCATGTCTATCTATCTATCTATCTATCTCATATCTATCTATCTATCTATCTTTCTCATGTCTATCTATCTATCTATCTATCTATCTATCTCTCTCATGTTTATCTATCTATTTATTTATGGGACTATGTGCTGGATACTGCAGAGAAGAAAGGGTAGTCTGGGACGATTCCCAGGGCTCCTCTCATGTATCCCAAAAGACAGGGCATCACTGAATCAGGAGGAAAACTGCCAACATCTCGAGGCATTGACCTGACACAGTGACCTGAAGTGAAAGTAAACTATACATGGGACAAACACCGCTGTTACCAGGACACTCGGGGCGTGCCCTCAAACAGGTGACAAAGAAATAAGTAAAGTAACTGTGCAGAGAAGCTGTTGGTGCATAGAACATTGTCACTCACTGTCCCATATAGGGCTCACAATCTACATTCCCTATAAGGGTGTCTTTGGAGTGTGGGAGGAAACCTGAGTACCGAGAAAAAACCCACACAAACACAGGGAGAACATACAAACTCCTTGTAGATGTTGTCCTTAGCTGGATTTGAACCTACATAATCATTTATTAAAACCTGGCCTGGTTTCTTACCTCCGGGGAGCTCATGTTTGAGGGTTAGAATGTGGACAGACTGTTTCATAACTCTATAAAACCTTCATCTTTTCTCTCTCCTTCCATAAGACAATCAAAAATCTATTGGGATCTTCAAGATTCTGTTGAACCAGACGTCTGAGCTTCTCAGGAACCAAGATGTGAACTCCCAAGTAGACGCTTATTTTTCTGCTGAAGAAGTTCCTACATCTAAGGAGACAGAATTGGGATGTAGTCAACCATCATGTGAAGACACCGCCCTGGATAATCAGGATAGTGGGAAACCCAGGAGGTTACGGAGGTCATCAGGTGAGGGGTCTCCTTTACTACACGAAGCTTCATGAGTGCAATGGGCTGCTCCAGTCTACTGGAAACAAAACTTCATCATTATAGAATGCAAAGCTGGTCAGCGTCCATGGGTTTTCTTGGTATCAATCCCATCAGCTGTGTGACCCAACTATGATGGGTTTGTAGCTTCTGAATGTAAACAAGAATGTTTCTTTTCACTTGCATCTATCTTGAAAAATGTAAGGGGCTGAAACACAAAGGGGGAGATTTATCAAGATTGGTGCCTTGTGCTCCACCAGAGGGTTCGCCTGGTTTATGAGAAGGCTCAGGCTTCGTCATAAACCAGGCACTTCCTCAACCAGGCTACGCAGCTACACTGAAATCTACACCAACTCGTAGCTGACTTAGATTTCATTCACTGTTTACACCAGAAAACTAAACTATTTTGAGTCATTATATATATATATATATATATATATATATATATATATTAGGCGCAAATGAACTCCAGTACATGGACAGCATAAAAAAACCATTATGTCAGACAGCACTGGAATCACAATTGTCATGAGGTGAATTTTTGCGCAAGATTTCTGATGCAAGTGGTCTGATGCATTAGATTCAAGTGAAAAAAGGCAGAAAAAATGGCACAACTGATAACTAACACCCCCTTCCCCCCGGGGTCTGAGGGGTTGTCTAATTTTTGATGCTCCAGAACACAGGTGAGCAGGTCAGAGATACAAGTGCCCCCAATCCATATATCTATAGTCCACCAATATAACTGTATGCTTATATATTCTCCCAGCAGAGTCAACAGACAATCAGTATCGGATCCGCTGGTTACTCATGGTCAGTCCACTGCTGGTTACCCTTCTGAGTTTGGCCATTTGTGCAGTAGGTAAGAGGTCAATGGTTTATACAGAGGCTGAATATCTATTATATTATCTAGCTTATTGTAATGGTCTCGCCTGTAATGTGCAAGAGAAGAGCATGGGAATAACAGCTCACTTGTAGCTGGAAAGTTCTTTGCCTAAAATTGAAGAATGACAACAATCCTTGAACAATGTAAGGAAATATGTTAGACAATGTGAAAACTTCTTACTACATGTTCAGGTGGCTATCTGCGGCAAGGGGAACATATGAGGGGTATATGAGGAAGATATCTAAGTTATCTACACACGTTGGACTTCAACATCCAGTGTCTGGATACTGAACTCCTGTTCTGCAACTCTCTATACTTGGGCTCCTCTTCAGTGCCCTCCGGATACCTCAGCTTGATGGCTTCCGACAGGCCTTTTCTCTCAAGTGCTTCCCTCTTGTTTCAGAGCTCTGCCCACCAACAACCAACTGTACACCAACTGCTGGGTTTTGTTCCTCCACCGCTCCACCCCTCTGGGCTACCTGTCTGCAGCAATATAACCAGTGCCCTTTAGCCACATTCCATGTTACATACCCAACAAATTGAGGTTGAGTAGATGCAGTGTGTGCTGAGCTCCGCCGTATAATGCTCTGATCTATTATGAATAGTCAGCCCCATTAGGAGTCATCATACTGGCCGCAGGGCGCAATCATTTTACATGTTGCATGATCTCCTGTGATACATTTGGTGAATGTGAGTTGACTTTTGTTGTGGTTGATTCCGTGCTCCTTTTTGTCATTTCTCAGGTAAAAATATGATATGTATAAAAAGAAAAGTTGGAGTAGATCAAGAAAAAAATTGACCACCCTGCCCCTAATCCAGACCCGATATCTGTTGACATACAACATGGACACGTCAGATCTAGTGAAATCTCCCAAGAATGTGGTAAGATTTACTGTATATATGTGGGGGGGGGGGGGCAACAATCAACACCAAATCCTACAGGGGGACAAAATATAATAAAAGTACTATTACCTACTTGTTCAGTATCCCGCCACACCAGCATCACCACTCTGCTGTTCTGCACAGGTCTTCGTTTACTTGGCTGCACCAGTGATGTCCCTGTCTCTCACTGGCCTCTGCAATTTCATACAGTGTATTACTTAGGCCAGTGGTTATGTCAGAAGACAGGCATATCTTAGTTGAAACCAAGCATAGAAGGTCACTGGGCACTGGAGTGGTGCTAATGGAATGATGGAAGATTTATCAGGTAAATAATGACCCTTTTATTATTTTAATAAAATATCGCTCATCCTCTATTGTAGGAAAGCGATGTGGTTTCACTAACAGGGGGTGGGGCTTAAGTTGTGATACCACGTGCCAAAAATGTGCTAAAATTTGGCATTTTCTTATGTGAACTGAGCCAACTAATAGGAAGTGTAAAGTTAGAGTACACAATCTAATAATGTGACAAATTTATCATCCAGCATCAGACACTGTGATAAATCTGGGGTAGTATAGGACTCTCAAGTGTAAGTTTACACTAACTTTTAGATACAAGATGTATCTATGGAGTTGTCAGTGGGACCTTAAGAGTGAATCTGCGCCACAAGTCCCAGAGAGGGGGAGCTGGTTTTAGTGAGTGTAATTTCTTGTGAGTCATTTCCTCCATAGTACAATCAAATTGAATCAAGGAGTGTAATTCTCTAATAGTCAGAGGAGCGCTGATCTTCCAGGACCTAGAGATCAACAAACGGGCTGCTAACAGTATGCTACCCACCAATTTCCTGGCTGGCTCCTGAATGTTCTTTAAACCAACAAAACATAGCACCAAAGGGGCAGCTGGCATAATTCTTGGATTGGATCACAGTAGAAAGGAACTGAAATACTGCCCTCCAAAAAAGGTATTATTATTTATTTATTTATTATGCTTACTTATATAGCCCCATCATATTCCGCAGCACTTTACAGACATTGACAGTCACTGTCCCATATAGGGCTCACAATCTACATTCCCTATCAATATGTCTTTGGATTGTGAGAGGAAACCGGAGTACCCTGAGGAAACCCACGCAAACACGGGGAGAACATACAAACTCCTTGCAGATGTTGTCCTTGGCAGGAATCAAACCCAGGACTCCAACACTGCAAGGCTAACCACTGAGCCACCGTGCTGCCCATGAGGCATTCCCACTGCATATGCATATAAGAGCCAGGTAGGCCACAATTCCGCCAACATAGAAAGGAGTAAATAGGGACAAATTTTGACAGTTGTAATGGGGTTCTATAACACCAAAGCAATAATTTCTGGGCCACCTCCCAATAAATAGCACTTTTAGAAAATTTTGATAGCCAATGTAGGCCTGCATGCCACTCTTTAAGCAGAAGTTGGATTTGCAATTCGATCTCCCACTTGAGAATGTGTCCCGGATTAAGGCCTGAAGGCCCACTGAGTAGTGAGGAGTAGAAGCTTGAGGCTCCTTTAGATTTGACTATCTCAGTTGCAAAATGAGAGTAAGGACATTAAGGACCAAATCCACAAATGTATCCACAAAAGTATCCAAATCCTTGGTGGGTAGAAATGTGGGGAAAAAAAATGCGCTCACCCAGATGTCTTCGGAGGAAGTCTTTATTAGTACCAGGACACACGACGCGTTTAGTAGCCTAGAATTGCTCCATTTTCAAGTGCACAATTTGGTGTATAACATACAGTGGGACAGGTCAAGTTTAAATAGTATGGACAAGATGAACCTCCCATATGGAGTGGTCTGAGCTTAAGATGTCAACAACTTCATATACAGATAAAGATACAAGTTTCACCAATCCAGTTCATATGGCAAATAAACATTCAATAGACACCCAACGTAACAGTGAGGCATCTTCTCAGCAATGTGTAAGTTGCATCAGAACAGTGGAGAAGTAATATTTTTTAACATCATGCCCCCATCTTTACGCAATCTAGTCATCATAGAAAATCAGATTCTAGGTTTCCTCCCATTCCAAAAAAACTTAGGGATCAATCTTTGTAGTCCAATGATATAGTTAGCCAGTAAACGTATGATAACTGTACAGAAAATAGAAAGAATCACTGGCAAGACTAATATTTTAACCACAGCTATACGGCCTGCCCAGGACAGCGTGGGGTTGTTATATTGTCCCAGTAGGCCAGAAACCTTCGTGAGAAGTGGGATGTAATTGTGGAAAATAGTGCTGAACTAGGGCTAGATATGGCAGAGGGCTGTCCTGCCACCTAATCGGAAGTAGTTTAGAGAGAAAGGACCGGGTTTCTCCATCCACGTCAACATAAAGAATTTGCGATCTGGTAGGGTTGACTTTATAACAAGACATGGCTCCAAATCTTTACAGTGTCGTTTGAATGTCGGGGAATGAAACAAGCGGCTGTGTGACTGAAAGGATAACATCATCCGCATAAAAACCTATTTTATGTGCCATGATCCCTGAAATTTGCGTATTCATACGGATGGCTTTTGGCAGATTCTCTATAACTGGAGCAAAGATTATTGGTGACAGGAGGCATCCTTGGCAGGTGCCATTGCTAAAATAGAATCTATCAGAGAAGAAGGCAGAGGCTAGCACTCTCGCAGAGGGTGTTGAGTATATAGCAAGTATAGCAGACTTAAAAGATTCCTGGAGGTAGATGCAAAGAACTTTGCCAAATGCCTTTTCTGCATCCAAGGCTAGGAGCAGAGAAGGGATTTGAGAGGCTTCTGCCCACTGAATGAGGTTCATAAACCTCCTAGTCCCATCTGGAGCTTGGCATCCAGCCACAATACTCACTTGGTCCAAATGTACCAGGGTGGGCAATACAGCATACAGTTGATGTAATCTAATCTAATCTAATCTAATAATGTGACAAAATTATCATCCAGCATCAGACACTGTGATAGATTTTAACATCACCATTCAGTAGGGAAATCAGGCGAAAGTTAGAAGGAGTAACGGGGACCTTTCCTCGCTTAGGTAAGGTAATGGTGCTTTCCTCTAGCATTTCTTATGGGAAGCTACCCTCTTTCAAGGCCTTGTTAAAAGAGGCAGCTCTATGAGGGGCCAGGAGTGCAGAGAAATGCTTATAATAGTTGTTAGTAAAACCATCAGGACTGGGGCCTTTGTGACGTTTCGTAGACGCTGTGGTAGTTCTAACGTTGTAACGTTGTGAATAGTGAAGGGGGTGGAAAAAGATTGTAATTTAGTCTGGGGAATTTGTGGCAGAGATAGATTTTGCAAGAAACTGGCTATATCCTAACTTGAAGGCTGAGAGGTGAAGGGGTCCTTCTTAATGTTATATAATGAATCATAATATAACCGAAAATTGGTGGGCAATTAATTGTGGATCAATTGGTTTGTGGCCATGGGAGTCCACCAAATACACTATATATGATTTAGCCTGGGACTGTTTAACCTTTTTACCGAGATATGAACCACCTCTATTATTGTGTATGTAGGATTGAAGCTGAAAGCTTCACACAGGCGAATATATCCTGCCTTGTCCACCATGTTTCAAACTGTCTTGCTGCTACTGCCACTAATACAACTACCCTACGACATATCCTGCTTCGTCCATCATGTTCCATACTGTACTGACACTGCTGATACTATTACTACTACTTAGAAAATATCCTTATAGTGGTCAAATACATTTTCTTCTGATACAGAACCCGAAATCTTCTGCTTACCTTCATAGAGTAAGGCTACGTTCACATCTGCATTGGAGTCTGAGTCTGAAATCGACGGAAGAAAAAGTCCCGCAAGTCCAGCGGTTTTAGTTTAAAAGATCAGACACCTGACGGATTCCATAATGGGGTCTTTTGGGCTCTGTATGTGACCCCTGTTTTTTCATATTAACATCATGGTTTACTGCAGTTACCACCAGGGGGAGCAGCAAGCAGATTAATTGCTGAGTTTAACTGACTTGGATACATCAGTCTGCAGTTAGGTCCCACTAGTGGGGGCTACAGTCTATAAAGGGTTGTCACACAGGTCACGATCTTGTTACAAATTTTCACAAAATTTCAGGGTTTGGCTGAACACAAAATGTTGGGGGGTGGGGGGATTGCTCTAAATATGATGAAAATGAATTTTAGTTATGAACATATACGAAATTCTGAAATATTGTAAGCTAGTAGAATATGATTTGCAGAAAAGTGAATAGTAAAGGGCTCTTTAACTAGGAATTCTGTTGAATTCTCCAGAACTGATGTTCCTTGAGGGTCATTGTAATGTTCTTCCACATACAAGACATCTAATATACCATTCTTATAAAGTTTGCCACGTGAGATGAGGTTATTCTGGATCAGTGGGTTGTGGAGCCACTGTGCTACCAAACCTCTGATTTTGGACCACCGGCACCAGGGGTCAGGCAAAATAATTGTCAAGTCCAAGCAGATGGTGAGAGTAGGCAGCAAGGTCCGGATGACAGGTACAAACAGGTGGTTATGCAAGATTCAGAGGTCAGACACAAGCCAAGGTCGATCACAGAGAACAGGCAGGACAGAAAAATTAGTCAGGTCCAAAGGCAAGAATAAGAAAAGGGGTCAGATCACGGGTCAGGTGAAATAACAGGTACACCTTAAGTGAGTCAATTGTTTAGGAGTGAGGCAAAGGACTGAACAGACTTAAATAGGACGGGGTCAGCAAGTATTGGTCAGGGACCCTTTAAGAGGCCAAGAAAGTTGGCACCCCACCCCATGGGCAGGGACACAGTGCAAGAGGTAAGCCGGGGATGGTGCAGGATTTTGGAGAGCCAGGAACCTCCGGCATTACAATGAATGAACAACAGCAAGCTCTTACTATGGGACTAAGGGAATAAATTACAGACACAGAAATAAATAAAAAAAATCAATGTCCAGGAACTGGAAAGTCACTTGTATAATAAAAGTGCAAAACTGCTTGCACAGTAAGATGCCTCCAGATTGTCCACAGTATGTCCATCCATCTCTTCATCCTGTATTCATCTGTGTTCAAACCTCTAACAAGAAGTGGGAGTCACTTTAAGTAGTTGTATATCTAGTTTTATAACATCTAGTGGTTCTGGTGTCATATGAAAGCTGAGCAGATCAATGTCCAGAAGCTGTGAAAGATTTGCAATTGAAGTTTCATGCCATAGGAATGAGTGTGGAAATATTGTGGACAATTTGAAAGAATCCTACTATGTAAGTAATGTTGCACTTTTAAAATACAAGTGACATTCCAGTTCCAGGATATTGATATTTATTTCTGTGATTATTGATAATTAGTGGGAAATATTTGCATATAATAATACTAATAGTACATATTTTCCACCTAAATAGTAAGAAGAGAAGAAATCACAAACTCCAGAGGAACAAGGCCTGGAGAAGACCACAGTTCACACTCTGGTAAGAAACATGCACCTCTATAGAGTCAATTGCGAATAGAATAAGACTATGCAACAAAAGTTCTTGGGTTACAGCACAGGTGATGTATTTTCAAACTGCTAGATCAGTGATGGCGAACCTTTTAGAGACCGAGTGCCCAAACTGCAACCCAAAACCCATTAATTTCTTGCAAAGTGCCAACACAGCAATTTAACCTTAATACTGTGCAGATCCACAAATGCGGACAATTACGGACCAGCAAAATACGGTGGTGTGAATGGGGCTTTACAATTAATGTTCACTATTTACATCAGATCTGTTTTATAGTGACCATACAATGTTATTACAGCCTGCAATAATATCATATGTCTGCTATAAAACAGATACTGTGTGATAAAAATAGTGAAGGGCCCCCACACAGTACAATCTGCCCCACAGTGACCCCCAATCTGCAACACAATGGCCCCAACACAGTACAATGTGCTCCACAGTGGCTCCCAAACAGTACAATCTGCTGAAAAATGGCCCCCACACAGTATAATCTATTCCACAGATGGGTGTCCACAGAGAGGGCTCTGAGTGCCGCCTCTGGCACGCATGCCATAGGCTCACCACCACGCTGCTAGATCCAACAGATTGAACAGTAGAAACAGGTCCAGCTAAAGAATACATGTCAGTAAAGATAAGAAACGTTTATGAACCCTGTAACTGTATAATAGAACATGTTGTATAATAATGATTGTTCTATGCAGAAAATAAGATTCATCCTGTACCAATGACTTCTGTAAATACATCAAGAACTGTAGAAGATAAACCACTGGAGACCAGGACAAACCCAAGAACTAGTCATTATGGCTCACGTTCAGGTACAACAAGTAACGGGTGATTAACAGATTATTAGGGATTAGTGTTTGGTTGTGGGGTCTGATCCCCAGGATAATCAGTAGAATGATTATCTGCACTGCAGTGCCAGGATAGCCAGAAAATTGGCATAAATGATGATAAACTGCCAAGGCCAATGGCTGCACCACTTTCACATCATAACCCCTTATTGGAAAGTGCGCAAATGATGTTTAAAATGTAACATTTTGTTTACAAAAGATGATTTGTGAATAAGTGAAAGGTAAAGTGTTTAACCCCTTCCCGACATCTGCCGTAATAGTATGGCGGATGTTGGGTATTTATATATGGTGGCCGCTCGGGAGCTGAACGACTACCATAGCCGCTGGGTTTCTGCTGTATTATAAAGCAGAGACCTGGCGCTAATGCCTGCAATTAGTGCCTGCACTGATCACAGGCATTAACCCCCCTGGCGCCTCGGTCAGCTTTGACCGAGGCGTCATTTTGCCAGCGAGCTCCAGGGCTGGCGCCCCATTGGCATGACACCCGGGAGCCTTTTGAAGGCTCCTAGGCTTGTCTGCTATTTATTTCTATTGCAGGCTGTTCTATGCAGCCTGCAATAGAAGCGCCAATAATTTGCAATGCATTGCATTAGTGATCAGACCCACTGGGGTTCAAGACAATGCAAAAAAAAAAATAAAAAATAAAAAAAAAGTTATATATACACACGTGGACAAAATTGTTGGTACCCCTCGTTTAATGAAAGAAAGACCCTCAATGGTCACAGAAATAACTTGAATCTGACAAAAGTAATTTGCCAAACTACATGTTGACAAGCCACAAAGCTTCTGGGAGAATGTCCTACGGACAGATGAGACAAAAATTGAAATTTTTGGCAAGGCACATCAGCTCTATGTTCACAGATGGAAAAATGAAGCATATCTTGAAAAGAACACTGTCCCTACTGTGAAACATGGAGGAGGCTCTGTTATGTTCTGGGGCTGCTGTGCTGCATCTGGCACAGGGTGTCTTGAATCTGTGCAGGGTACAATGAAAGCTCAAGATTATCAAGGGATTCTAGAGAGAAATGTGCTGCCCCGTGTCAGAAAGCTTGGTCTCAGTCGCAGGTCATGGGTCTTGCAACAGGATAATGACCCAAAACACACAGCTAAAAACACCCAAGAAGGGCTAAGAGAAAAACATTGGACTATTCTGAAGTGGCCTTCTATGAGCCCTGACCTAAATCCTATTGAGCATCTTTAGAAGGAGCTGAAACATGCCATCTGGAAAAGGCAATCCTTCAAACCCGAGACAACTGGAGCAGTTTGCTCATGAGGAGTGGCCAAAATACCTGCTGAGAGGTGCAGAAGTCTCATTGACAGTTACAGGAATTGTTTGATTGCAGTGATTGCCTCAAAAGGTTGTGTAACAAAATATTAAGTTAAGGGAACCATCATTTCTGTCCAGGCCTGTTTCATGAGTTTTCTTTTTTAAAAAATTATGTTGAAGCATGGTTGAAAAGCAATGTCTGACTTTCATTTGTTCATTTTCATAGAATTTTTATATATTATTACTTTTATCAGATTCAAGTTATTTCTGTGACCATTGTGGGTTTTTCTTTCATTAAACGAGGGGTACCAACAATTTTGTCCACGTGTGTATATATATAAAAATATTAAAAATTCAAATCACCCCCCTTTCCCTAGAACACATATAAAAGTACTTAAATATTGTGAAACATATACACATTAGGTATCCCTGTGTCTGAAAACGCCCAGTCTATAAATCTATAAAAATATTTTTCCCATATGGTAAATGCCGTAATGAGAAAAAAAAAACAAAAGTGCCAAACCACCGTTTTGTCTCTAATAAAAATTTGAATAAAAAGTAATCAAAGTAATAGCAATTCCCCAAAATGGTATAACTAAAAAGTACTCCTGGCCCCGTGAAAAAAGACGCATTTCCGTACACGGAAATATAAAAAAGTTATGGGTGTCAGAATACGGCAACTTTTAGAAAAAAAAATATTTTACACAGTTTTAGATTTTTGTTAAGGGGTTAAAATGTAAATAAAACCATATAAATTTGGTATCCCCAGAATCGTACCGAAACATAAAATACAGGTGACATTTCATTTTGGCTGCACAGTGAACGCCGTAAAAATGTAGCCTGTAAGAAAGTTGCACAAATGCACTTTTTCTTCAAATCCACCCATTCTGAATTTTTTTTCCAGTTTCCCAGTACATTGTACAAAATAATAAATGGTAGCATCATGAAGAAAAAAATTGTCCCGCAAGCATTAAGACCTCATATGACTCTGAGAACGGAAAAATAAAAAAAAGATATGGGGTTTGGAAAGAGGGAGGAGTCAAAAACGAAAAACAAAAATCAAAAAATTCCTCTGGCGGGAAGGGGTTAATACTTCAGTACATGAACACATGTAGGATCTATTGATGGGCCTCGCAAGAATACTGGAACACCAAAAGAATGCTGTGGCAGAGGCCAGGATAGGTGAGTACATACCTTCCCCGCCCTCTGCATATTATATGCTGGGGCCTGAAGAGACCCCACAGTATAACAATCTACTTAGCCAGATTTGTGTGATGTGAACCCCAAAAATTTGTAATAAACCCAGCTCATTATGAATTGGCTTTCTTAACACTAGTAGAAGCCTTTAGAATTCTCCAAGGATGTTATCCCTGGGACAAAGTTCACAAGAGTCATCTCTATGGATGGGGTGTCACAAGTAGATAGGATGTAAAAGGACCAATATTACATCTTCGGATTCGCTATTTTTCAGAGGTCACTGTTCTTATACAAGAAGATGTTGTAGAACATCTTCACTCAGAAAAGATCTTGAAAAATGTTCTATGTGCAAACCATTAAGGCTCGATTCTGATAAAGTTTGTTACATAAGATGTGGTAAAGGAACATTATTGTAAATTCTGGGGAATAACTTCATATACCTTAATTATATTTCCCACCTAAACAGAAGCAAGAGGAAACTCCAACACAAGAACCAGAGAAGCAAAGTCTGGAAGAGACGGTGATTCCTACTCAAGTAAGATACGTACCTGCACCACTATAGAGACAATAATGGCCAAAATAAGAGCAGGCGAAAATATTATTTTTGTTTCTTCTATGCAGGAAAAATAAAAAGTAACCTTCAAACAGTACCAACAACTCCTGCATATGTTCCACAGACTGTAGATAAGTATCCAGCCACCAAGACAAGCTCAAGAACAAGTGATTATGTCTTACATTTAGCTACAACATGAATACATGAGCCCACAAGTAATATCCAAGTGATAGATTATTAGGGGTTTTCTGAATATCAGTGCTTGGTTGTGTGGCAGGAACTAAGCTGCAAAACCAGGATAGCCATGACAGGTCATCAATGCCAAGATCAGACCCCTATGCCAAGAAAAAGAATAGACTGGTTTTATTTCTAAATGAAATTATCAGAAATGAATTTTAGTTGTGAATTTACTTTTGGACAATTTTTCATTAGTGAAAGTTGATTTGGGATTAAGCAAAAGATAAAGTTCTCTATAATACACCAGAACTGCTGTCCCTGGGTCAAGGTCCACTAGAGTTATATTCTAGGGATAGTGGGTTACACGCAGATAGGACGGACCATCATTGTGACCTGCGAGTCACTATTTGTTAGAGGTCACTGATCTTATAGATGAATAGGCTGTAGAACATTTATGTAACTCTGAGAAGGTCATAAATATGTTCTCCTACATACGAGACATCATAGGGTTATCACATCAGAAGAGTTGGTAAAGGAACATTATTGTAAATTATTAGGAAATCATTCTATATACCTTAAATATATTGTTCACCTAAACAGATTCAAGAGAAAACCCCAAGATAATCTCCGGAGGACCAAAGCGTCGAAGAGAACATGGCTTCCACTCAAGTAAGATTCATGCCCCTCTATAAAGTCAACCACAGCTGTAGACAACAATAATTTCTTTATTAACCATTTAGATAATCCAGGTGATTGGTTTTTGTACAGCTTAATTTATAGAATAAGGTCCTGCTAATGGAGAAATGTCTATAACAATTGCTTCATTTCCCTTATGGTCGGGCTACAGGAGAAGTAAACACTTTAACATTCCCTCACAGATTACAGTTACAGTTACAGATTACAGTTGATGGCTGGGGGTCCTACTAATGGTACAGCATGTGGTCGGTTCATTTTCTGGGAACCATTTTACTTTTCTGAGGCATAATTAAACTTGTGAACAACTTTTCTTTCAGCATTTGTGTCATTCATAAATTTCTAGGAGTACTGGTCAGCTACTGTAAAATGCAGGGAAGCTGAGGCTGGAGAAAGTCACTTCAAACAATCATATCTCAGGAATAATAAAATGTAGACCAGTGGTAATGTAGGAGATTCTCATTTTTCATATGACACCAGATCCACTGTTCTATGTTTTAAAATTGCCAAGATGTAACTACTTGACTTAACCCCCTCCAGACTCAGCTTCACTGAATCTGTTGAATAGCCTACCCCAGGACCTGGTCACGGCAGTCACAGCCGACAGCTTCTAAAAAGGATTAGATGCCTTTTTAAAGCAAAACAGCATTGATGGATATGGAAATGTACAGACTGTCATGATGTTTCCCATCCTCTGGTTGAACTTGATAGACATATTTTTTTTTTTCAACCCTACTAACTATTTGTAACTATGTCACAAATACTGCCCAAAAATCAAAAGTGGTTTGAAAGTTTAGTTACACTTTAAGGTTCCATGAAAGGAGGGACTAAAGTCCAAATCCAGTACATATTGTATGAAGTAGAGAATCTGAGATATCAATAAGATATGCTTATTGATAGATAGAAATCTTGGCAGCAATCTCACTCTCCATCAATATTGCTTAAAATATTTATCTAAGCTGACTTGTAAGACATCATTTAGTAGTCAAATGTCATCTTCACGATAAAGCTATGTTGGGATATTTCTATTCTAGATCACTGTCGATCGTGAAGACCACAATTGTGTAGATGTAATACTATTTTACGTTGTAACTTAATTTTTTCAATTTAGAAAAAAATGGAGAAAAGTTTCAAGATGCAGAAGCAGAAAAATTGTTAAGTTCTGATGACCAGCAATGCCCTTCTATAGACAGAGGAAACTCTCAAAGGACAACATGTGCAGGAGGTAATACAACCAATGGGCTATATTCAGGTGGGACAAACACCTCCAGATCATTTTCACTTAAAACCAACTATAAAGTTGATCTGGGGAAACTGGTGGACAGGAGATGTCAAGAGTGACAGCATTTAATAATCAAGTGTCATCTTCACAATAATCCTCAGCTATGACAGAACATTACTATTTCAGATCACGGTCAATCGTGAAGATAATAATTTTTGATGTTTTTACTTATTTATTTTCATTTTGAAAAAACATGTAGAAAAGTTTCAAGATGCAAAATCAAAAAAATTGTTAAGTTCTGATAACAAGCGATAAACTTCTATAGATAAAGGAAGCTCCCAAAGGACAATATCTGCAGAAGGTACTAAAACTAATGGACCAGGTTCAGGTGGGAAATAAAATCCTCAAGATCATTTCGACTTAAAATCAAGATATACAATACAGAACTGTAATGTTACGGGAGATATCAATGGTGATGCCCAGTGTCATCTTCACAATAATTCTGAGTTATTTTAGGACATTAATATTCCAGATCAGTGTCAATCATGAAGGCCACCATTGTGGAGATGTAATACTATGTGATGTTTTTACTTAACTTTTTTTTTTTTATTTAGAAAAAAACAGAGAAAAGTTTCAAGATCCAGGTGCACAAAAAGTGTTAAGTTCTGATGACCAGCAAATCACTTCTTCTATAGGCAGAGGAAATTCCAAAAGGACAATATCTGCAGGAGATAATACAACCAATGGGTTATATTCAGGTGGGACAAACACCTCAATATCATTTCTACTTAAAGCCAACATATACAAATTAGAACTATAAAGGTAATCGGAGGAAACTGGTGAAAAATTGATATCAAAGGTGACACCACTTAGTAGTCAAGTGTCCTCCTTTCCATCATCTTCATTCAAGCTGGGTTGTTACTTTTCTGGGTCAATGTAAATCCTTAAATTCGTCTGGAGATGTAATATCATGTCACTTTTTTTTCATAAATTTATAGAAAAAAATAGAGAAATGTTTCAAGATGCAGGAGAGTTTTCAGCAACCGAAAAAACAAAAAATCCTGATGATCTTACAAACATTTTGATGGAAGAAGAAAGCTCCAGTATGGCAATACCTGAAAGAGATAAACCAACCAATGTGAAATCATATTCAGGTAGGAGAACATCTCAAGATCATTTCTACTATTCCAGTATTGTACTAAGGCCTCGTCATTTGGATATGTGTAGATTGGTTAACAATTAATTTTAGTCATGTAGATATTAGAATTGTAACAACATCTCAATTGATTAGGTTTTATAACAATTTTTTATTTATTTGCGTTCCCTGATGGATTCATGATCATTGTAATAAAAACAAATCGATGAATCAATCATTTCGTATTCACAGAAAATGAATCAACTACAACGAAACCCAATGAAAATTCACCAGAAGGTAAAGAGCAACATTGTCCTCTTGTCAGACATCAAGACAACTTGTTCAGATAAATCTTCCTCACCATTGTTACATATAATTTCTAGGCTGAAGGCAAAAAGGTGGTCACAAATATTTACATAGTTATGTTTATAACAGCTACCCATAGGCAATGTTCCCTCAAAGCCTTTGTACCTTTTGAATGGGGCATTTTGGAATCTGGGCACTGTCCCCTCTAAGCTGGGGTATACAATACATCATCAAATAAAATTTAATGTACAGTGCCCTAGTACTGGTCAGGAATGACACTATTTAGGACAGGCGAGATATTGATGTGGATGGAGACTTCAACACAGAATTTCCACGACAACAGTGACAGAAATTAGTGGGGGTCACGTTGTCAGGATCATTCAATAATGCAGTTTCATGCCTGGAGCTTGTAAAGTGAAGTGAATAAGCATTTCTTTTTATACACACGTGGACAAAATTGTTGGTACCCCTCGTTTAATGAAAGAAAAACCCACAATGGTCACAGAAATAACTTGAATCTGTCAAAAGTAATAATATATAAAAATTCTATGAAAATGAACAAATGAAAGTCAGACATTGCTTTTCAACCATGCTTCAACAGAATTAAAAAAAAAAGAAAACCCTGGACAGAAATGATGGTTCCCTTAACTTAATATTTTGTTGCACAACCTTCTGCACTTCTGCACCTCTCAATAGGTATTTTGGTCACTCCTCATGAGCAAACTGCTCCAGTTGTCTCGGGTTTGAAGGGTCCCTTTTTCAGACGGCATGTTTCAGCTCCTTCCAAAGATGCTCAATAGGATTTAGGTCAGGGCTCATAGAAGGCCACTTCAGAATAGTCCAAAGTTTTCCTCTTAGCCATTTTTGGGTGTTTTTAGCTGTGTGTTTTGGGTCATTATCCTGTTGCAAGACCCATGACCTGCGACTGAGACCAAGCTTTCTGTCACTGGACAGTACATTTCTCTCTAGAATCCCTTGATAATCTTGATATTTCATTGTACCCTGCACAGATTCAAGACACCCTGTGCCAGATGCTGCAAAGCAGCCCCAGAACATAACAGAGCCTCCTCCATGTTTCACAGTAGTGACAGTGTTCTTTTCAAGATATGCTTCATTTTTCCATCTGTGAACATAGAGCTGATGTTTCTTGCCAAAAATTTTGATTTTTGTCTCATCTGTCCATAGGACATTCTCCCAGAAGCTTTGTGGCTTGTCAACATGTAGTTTGGCAAATTCCAGTTTTGTTAGATTCAAGTTATTTCTGTGACCATTGTGGGTTTTTCTTTCATTAAACGGGGGGTACCAACAATTTTGTCCACGTGTGTATGCTTGATTTTTGTTTTTATTTCTCTTCTGGTAAGTTTCCTTTAAATATACAAGCACTGCTCATATTTTGTGGGAAAAGATAAATAGAATGTCTAGCTAGTTTTATAATAGTTTTATAATATTTTCATTTAAACCATTTAATTTAAAATTTTTATTTTTAAGAATTATTACGGAGGACGTTTCTTCAGAAGCTGATGGCTCTGGATGTTTCTGCTAGGAATACTATTCAAGACAATGAACCACTTGAGGTAACATATTCGGATTCAGAAGAAGAATATGGAATGAGGGATATGAAGTCATCAGAAACCTCTAACCCTCTCGATGTTCTTTGTGGCCTCCTGCATCAATCAGATATGATCTTACGACAACAGATTTTATACAAAATGTCCATGTGTCAATTTGCTGTCCCTCTACTTCTCCCTTCTCTTGACACACAAGACTGTACCTTTATGTTGTGGTCAATGAGAGACATTGTGAAGACATGGAGACCACACTCTTTGACCCTTAGTAAAGATTTTAAGGAAGACAGTATAGTAAATGTCCCCATGCCAGTATTTTCTTTTGTTAGACTTGGGACTTGTAACATTTCAAAATCTCGATATCTGAACCAAGTCTTAAGTCCATCTCAGCAGAACCTTAACTTCTTTGTGCATGAGAATATGCCCGGCGGTAATCTCCCTAGGAAATACTCCAACGGACTTGTGGAAATATCTTGGTATTTTCCAGCAGGACAAGAACAGCTAGATGTTTTTCCTGACCCTATTGCTGTTACTAATTTGCGTGGAGACCTTGAATCTAATCCGAAACAATTCAAGTTCTTGACAAGTGTATCCTCTGGACTGTTTATATTTATTGAGGACATAAATGAGAAACAAACTAACCTTCTGTCGAGATTACAACAGGTATCAAATGTTTACTTAATCCTAAATGTAAGAGATGGAGAATTCAGTATGGAGAACCTTAAAACTCTCATTAATGAGCTTCAGCTGCCAAAACAAAATATTCTAGTTAAGAATAAACACATCAATGACTCCCAGGTGGTAAAGAAAATATGGTCAGTCATGAAAATGATATTAGCAAAAACCAAAGAAACAAATAATCTAGAGCAAATTGCAGAAGTAGCCTCTAAATTTAACATCCGTACAGATGAGAATTCCCAAGAATGTCAATTAACAAAATTTGAAGCCATGAAAATTACTGGTGAAATAAATAATGTAAATGACTATAAAAAGCAAACAATGAAACTACAGGGAGAACTATGGAAACTAATGTCTAAAACAGAGAAGGAAATGTGTAGAATGAGAGAATTAGGTGACCGAGATGTAGAAGAATATAAATCTGAACTCCAAGCAAAAGTAGTAGAACTTCAAGAACAGCAAAGAAAACACCATCTGACATGTGGTATGCTGAGTTTTCAAAAAGCCTTGAAGGAATTAGATGAAAGAAAATTATTTCTGAAATGGATGAAAATAATGCTAGACGCATTAGTGAGACCTCATCTCAGAGAATTACACAATGAATACAAACTTAAATATAGACATCTGTCAACAACTGAACAGGATCTTCAAGAAATTGACCAGAAAATTTCTGATGGTTCATTGGGCATAGAACATTTTATTCGGGAGTCGGGGCAATTTTATGAAATACAATACAAAAGTGAAAAAAAAGTTTAAAGATTTGCCAAGAATAGCAGCTGACCTCCTGCTAGATGGGTTCCCATTGGAGCTGATTGATGGGGATGCCTCCAACATTCCCTTACAATGGATAACTGATGTCCTGACTGAGCTGGATAAGAAGACCGGAGGACAATGTAGGATGAGAGTGATAACTGTGCTGGGGGTGCAGAGTACGGGGAAGTCCACCCTTCTGAACACCATGTTTGGTCTACAGTTCCCTGTGGCCAGTGGACGATGCACACGAGGAGCCTTCATGACCCTTATTAATGTAAAGGAGAATTTCCTTGAGGAGCTAAATTGTGATTTCATTCTAGTCATTGACACTGAAGGACTGAAATCCTTGGAACTAGTTTCTCTGGAGAACAGCTATGAACATGACAATGAATTGGCCACAGTCGTAGTTGGGTTAAGTGACATCACCATAGTCAACATGTCCATGGAAAACTCAGAAGAAATGAAAGATATTTTGCAGATTGTGGTCCATGCATTTCTTAGAATGAAAGTAATAGGCAAGAAATCTAGCTGCATGTTTGTTCATCAGAATGTAAGTGATGTGTCTGCTCACGTGAAAAACAGAATTGCTAGAGAGAAATTTCTCGAACAGTTGAGTGAAATGGCAAAAGTAGCAGCAAGAATGGAGAAAAGAAGTGGAATCAATAATTTTTCTGATATTATCTACTGTGATATAGAAAAAGATTCTTGGTACATACCTGGGTTATGGTATGGCATACCTCCTATGGCTTCCGTGAACTCTGGGTACAGTGAGACGGTTAGTGAGTTGAAAGAATCAATACTTGGATCCCTACAGTCAATGGCTGGTAAACCTCAAAATATTAGAGAATTTACAGAGATGATAAAAAGCTTGTGGAATGCTGTGAAACATGAAAAATTTGTCTTCAGCTTTAGGAACCATTTAGTCACCGAGGCCTATAACCAGCTATGTATTCACTACGCAGATTGGGAATGGACATTTCAGAAGAACATTCACAAATGGATGATGGAGGCAGAAACTTTTATCTACAACCTGCCATATGAGAAACTTGGTGCAGATTTATGGAAAAAACAACATAATGATATTAATCAAATATTGGACAAGGAGGAGAGAGCCATGTGTCAATGTCTAGAGGAATATTTTGAGAGTGATTTTGAGAATGCTCATCTCTTGGAAATGTTTCGAGGAGACTTCTTCAGGAGTGTGAAATATCTCAGGAACCAACTTGAAAATGTTCTTCATGATAAGTGTGAGAAGACGATTCGTATCCAGAGAGAGAAAGCCCAGATTCAAGCTATGCAAGCCCAATATATTGACATAATGGAGGAGAAAGTAGCAGAAATGATGGAAAGAAGGAGAAATGCAAATTACATGGAAAAAAGTGACGCTCTGAAAAAAGAATTTGAGGCAATGTGGGAAAAAACAGTTTTCAGTTTAAGACTAAGTAAACTAGAAAGACGTGATGTTAGCCATGAAATTCTCCAGCAATTAAAAAGGGACATAGACTGTGAGGATGGCAGGATAAATGAGAGGCTTAAGAACCTCCCTAAATATAAGGATGATGGGTTTGTTTTGGAAGACAAGCATGTGTCCAGTTATTCTCCTGACAATTGCCTTCTCCTGAATAATCTTACCGATTCCTTAATTGATAAATGTAGCAAATATGTAGACGATGTTACTAGCAAGAAGGAAGACTTTAATGAATTGTATTCAGGAGAGCTGCTCTCATTGATCAATAAAAGGCTGAGGAGACAGGATTTCCAAGATCTTTACATTACAAAACTCTTCAACTTAGACCTTAAACTTTACATCTTAAAAAGGGCAGCAACTAAATTCCAGAAGATGCATGAGGACTTTATACAAAGAAATGATCCAAGAACCTGTCTGGGGGCGCTTAGACCTCAGTACTACTCCATCTTTAAAAACATGTTCGAGAAAAGGGACGAATGTCAAAGAACAGTGAAAAAATTCTGTAACTTATGTCTGAGGCCGGCCATCACTGACCACATCAACAAATATCTCGGTAAGGAGATGATGGATGACATCTTAAAGATTGGTGGCCCAGAAGAATTCAAGAGTCGGAAACGTTTACAGTTAGTGATTCTTGAAAAGTTGCTGACGGGCAACAAAATAGATCAGTGTGTAGAATACATCAATAATTATCAGACTTTTCTCAGAAATTGGATCTCAGCCTACATTGCTGAACATTACAAAGACCAAGGATGTATCCGAGCACTGCAAGATAAAATTCTCTATTCTTTGATTTTCAAAGTGCAGCAAGCTCTCACTCAACCAAAACTTGTTTCATCTGGAAACCTTAGGGAGTTTTTAACAAAATTTTGTAAAATTTTAGAAAAAGAGCTTGTGATTTCCAAGAATGACATGAAAGTTGTCCTGTTCCAGAGTAATGTGAATGCAAAACAGTTTGTCAAAGATCTCGAGTTGTCTCTTTCTCCTTTACATGATGAAATCCAGCAGGAGATTAACTCATTGAGTACAGAGTCAATACTATCACAGCTGACATTGAAGCCTCAGGAGGAGCTCTTCAGGAAAGTGATTGGATGTGGGAAGCGATGTCCATTCTGTAAAGCCCCCTGCGAGGCTGGAGGAGCTGACCACAAGGAACACTTTGCAACTCTTCACCGACCCAGAGGGCTCGGACAACATAAAGATGAACAGACCAATGTTCTTGACCATTCAATATGTTCTACAAATGTCATCTCTAATAAGAGCTTCTGTAATAAAGACACAGGTTGGAAACCTCATCCTTACAAGGAGTACAAGACACATTACCCAGACTGGGCCATCTATCCCGACATGACTGCCAATGCCTCAGACTACTGGAAGTTTGTCTTAAAGGAGTTTAACCATTCATTTGCTCAAATTTATGGAACCAAACCAGCAAATATCCCAGAAGATTGGAACAGAATAAATCATCATCAAGCACTTAGCAGCCTGAGGACAGCGTTACAATGAACCCATCATCTACAGCAGCGGAGATATATAGACATAGATATATATCGCTACTGTAATCACCTTAGTTGTCGTATATACTGAGCTGAATGATTCAAGGAATCATCAGGATGGATAAATATGTCATCACCAGCTTCAAATATGGCTGCCAAGTCTTATCTAACGTTTTTGTGAACACAGAGAAACACTACAAAATATAAAAGCAAAAAGTCTTGTACCAGATTGTCTCCCAAGGGTCATGTGGAGCTACTGTACAGTCTGTAAAATAGTCCATGTAACCTTATAAAGAATTGTCTATTCTTACTTTTTCTAATTATTTCATGAATCGTCTTTTTTTTAATTATTGTGACTATTTTTATTATAATTATGATGGGTACAACTATTACAATCGTCCTAGTAGGATGTGTCTAATATTTCTGTGGGTTATAAATAAACTGGAGCTTCATCTGGGTGACTGTCCGTGTGTGATTAATTCCCTATTATTATAATGGAAGCTATTACACATCCCGACTGTCAATATGAGAACACGACTCCTGATTGATGATGGTGGTCATAGAGAACTCCACATTATGATCTGATCTCCTGTATGGTTCAGACTGTAACTAGTCATCCAAGAACCATTACAAGCAAGTGCAGGATTAGATAGAGGTGTAAACCTACAAATCTCATGTACTAGGTATCATGAACTCAGACCAAACCTCCAAAAGAAACATATAATACATATAATATAATCAGGAATGGTAGCTTATAAATAATCACATAAACACAAAAAATACAAAAATCTAACAAATTTATTATCATACAAGAACAAAATCTTCTATTAAAAACATGTTAAAAAACATATAAGAAAGGCAAGGTCACGGTACTCACACACAGGTCTATCACAATGAGCCACAATATCATATATAGTGCTATATAGCAAAATTAGCAGGTATGGAAAAAATTCCCTCCTACTCAAGGATAGAAAGGGCAAGGTAAACAAATTCACTTCAAAAAGTGTATGTATGCTGCATGCATCAAATATATTAAATATATACAATTAATGTAATATCTGTATATAAAGATCAATGAACAATAATAGCATGCCAAGAGATGTATAAGCCCTCCTTACCCCAAGATGTTCATGTGAATAAAGATACCCATAGGAGCACCATGACCTCCACCTGCAGCCCTAACACGCGTTTCGCCCCCGCTTCGTCAGGGGGCTGCACCGTGGAGGTCACATATCAGGATCCATATAAAGCAAAATAATCATCTGAATCTAATTATCTAAGGATAATGGTGCCATTATAAGCCCTATACACACTGTGAGTAGTTCTCGCGAGATCACACATCCCAGAAATGATATTCCCATATTCATGAGTAGTTCTCGCGAGATCACGCATCCCAAAAACCTCGCGCATGCGCAATACGCTGTTCCCATACACATAGCGCGAGAGCACTCTCCTCCAATACACAGAACCTCAAATATCGTGAGAATGATCTTATCCACACCTCATAAGCTGCTCATCATTCAGCCCTCACATTACCAGAACAGAAAAACACCATCTCAGCTTATATTCCTATATAGGTAACACAAGAGTGCTCTCATCCTAATAAAAAGAAACTCCAATATTGCGAAGTAGATCTCATCCACACATAATGAGCTATCCACCATTCATCCCTGGTAATGTTAAAATAGAGGAACAAATTATATAGCATATAATCCGAACAGGACTGATAACAAAATATTATATATATATATATATATATATATATATATATATATATATATATAAAAACATAAATAATAAAAATTTTTGTTGTTTTTTGTATTCAATTATTCATATTGCGTTGAACAAATGTGTACATATATGTGAAGATAATCAAGATAATCTTCTATTCTCAAAAGACAGTGCTGAGAACTGTGAACAATATTTGATATCTATAAGTACACAATGAAAAAACCATATATAAATATAAAAAAGTGTAAACACCCACCTCTTATATTTAGTTTGATAATGTAAACACCCTGGTAGGCGGTGTCTTCCGGAGTTCACGTGATCGCTGAGGCCAATCAGCAAAGGGCCTGCAATGTCAATACCTATTACATCATAGGTGCTCTTCCTGAGGCCTGCTGAGGCCAATCAGTGGCTTCAATGCAACTTCGGAAGAGACCTGGGAGAAGCCGCCAGAGCAGAAGAACCAAGACACGCGGGAGAACACTGGAACAACAGGGACAGGTTAGTATGCTTTTTTTTTTTCACTGCCCCAGGCTGATTTAAACGTTAAAAGGGTTGTCCGTTTTTGCCTGGACAACCCCCTTAAGCCAGATTAAAACTCAACTTGGCTCCTTACATTTTCACTACATGTCATGGTTAGGGAAATGCAACCTACTTAAATCCTCACATAGCACCCAAAATTCTTTAACTGCTCCAAACCCTCCCAAATCTAATTCCTTTTTCCTCCAAATTAGACAAATATTTGCCAACTTCTTATGGAGCACCAGAATCTCTTACACTCAATTAATAGCCCTACATTGGAATGGAGGATTTGGTCTTCCCGACATACAATCCTACTACAGAGCCAATCACTTAGCCCAATGGTCTCTTGCACAAGTTTTCCAGCAATAATCTCTATGCCAACCTAGAGAACCAGTTAATGTCTCCACTAGAATGACAGGCCCTATAGGGAATTCCACAAGCCAACTATACCTTACTTCAATGCCCTTATCAGAGGCACAATTGATGTTTGGTGTGATCTACATAAAACCACCTCACACACTCACTCACCCTCCCCAACTATGTCTTTACTATTCCTTTCCAGGTTTATGCATAAAACCCCCCTCCATCAGGTGTCTAATTTGCCTTTACCACACCATTTAACTCTCACTGACTGATCTACCATAAAACATGTTACCGTACACCGAACATTCGTCACACAGCACAAATTCCAAAGACTTTAGAAATGACTTTGTATTGACTTATTCATGCTTTTATCAGTTCCACAACCTTCATCCCAAGACCCCTACTTGGTTAGAACATATCCTTCTCAAACCACAAATGACTCTTAAAATTTTGTCCCTCATGTATAACAAGGTTATTTCTATGACTCGGAGAAACCCATTTACCTTTTGAAATGGAAAGAGGAATTATTACTTACTATCCTGCACCAGTACAAACCTTAATTCTCTCACACACCCATGATGTTTCGTGATGTACCAGGATTCCTAACAACTGTTGGAGATGTCTCCGTGAAGTAGACACTCTCTCTCACTTATGGTTTGACTGCTGCCTTATCAGACCTTTCTGGCAACAACTAGACGACCCTATCAATAAAATACACTCTACGAGCCTCCGCCTTACTCGTGACCTTATCATTCTATAGATGCCCCAACCACCCATCTATCTGAATAGAGATAATTTACCAACACATCTAATTCAAGCAGCAAAATTACTCCACTCGATTGGAAAGATATTCTCCTCCCACCCTGAACCAATGGATACACAAGGTCTTGGAAATAGTGAGGTTCTAGAGCGTTTTTGAAAACATGGTCCCCATGGTATAAGTATCTTCATGAGGAGTCCCTTAATAGAATCCGTTACCCTCTCCACTAACACGTTGTATTGGCTTTTGCCCCTAGACAAATCACATTCTCTCTCCCTCCCCTCTGCCCCCCACGAACCCCTATTCCCTGCACTCCCCTTTTTTTAGCCCTCTCTCTCCAGAGTACTGTATACTTGTTTTGTTAAGCTTTTGGTTACTTGCTTACACTGCCTGTATTGTATATTTCTGTATTGTTCTTCACCGAATAAAAACAGATTTAACAAAAAAAAATGTTCAGCATGAAAACCTGGTTTAAAAAATAGGACATTTTCTGGTGACACATTCCCTTTAAGAAAGTCCTGGAGGATTTCTTCACTGTTTGCTTTAGGGCCAGTCTCCTGAGTCCTGATCATAGGTCCATGATAGAAATGGGACAGAATGACAATGTATATTATGAAAGACACTTTATAAGTAGATCAGGATCTCACGAGTCCCACCGTAGATCACCCTAGTTATAAAATTGTCCAGACTTATGTGCCATTGGGAAATACTTTCCTTAGGTTGCTCTATTTAGGTTGAGCAGCTACTCATCCTCTCATGGCAGCCATCTTCGGCAATAGCTGGTGTTGACTCTCAGCGTAAACTATTTTTTTCTTTTGCATCTCTGCAGAACAATTGTTCACAGTTGCACTGCAAAAACTTTGTATTGTTCCAATATGTGAAAGCCACACACTTAATATAAAACCATGATCCACCACATCCTCATCCAGACATAAGCAGGTCTTATTTCTCGGAAAGTATAATCATTACTGAGAATTATACAATAAACTCTGAACTGACACCTTGAATAAGCAGCAGGTTCACTTAGTTTTGGTTAATTTTTACCAAGATGGATGTGATCAATGGACATGCTGAGGTCAGGGATGGCAGAGCAGAGGAGAATATACAGGGACATTTTACATGGTATGCTTTCAGGCCTTTTACCACGAACCAGCTAGGAAGCCTGTGCACCCTTAAGGATTGTACAGAAGATGGAGACTGGTTGTGGCAATGGCTACATAAGTGAGGGGGGGAACCAGGGCAAGCCATGGTGGAGTTTCACAAGTTGTTGGCGATAACAGGCCACTGTTGTTACATGAGGGATGTTCTTGTCTAACTATCCACTCTCCACTTGGAGACATCTATAAATGATTTCTAGCAATGGGAAGGACTCACATAATAGAAGGTCTAAGCATAGGGACTTATGTACATGGCCATATTACATTGTATTATATACAGCACTGTAATATGGTTTCTATAAAGGTGCAAAACTCATGACATGCTCTATCAGACTCCAAACAGTACGTATGAAGGTATAAGAAGGTATTACTTACGTCTGTATGTCTGAGTCATGTCTGTTAATCTGGAAATTCAGTAGCCCTTCTGCCTTGTATCCCTGTGTGTGTGTGGACAAATATGTCCTTCTATAAGTATTCATTTGTAGACGTGTTTGTCCTTCCACCTTGTTTGCATTTCTGCTACAATGAGGACGTATGTGCTTTCATTTGCCATTTTTGGCCTTTGGCTTTTGCAATTGAGGTATCTCTGACAGTTGTGGCCTACAAGCCTTCTGCTGTGAATGTTTGGCTTATTGGCTTCTGATATACAGTACCTCTGTTACCTCTAGGCTTTGAGCCTTAGTTATGATAGTACATCTGCTACATGTGGCCTTCAGGACACCATGCCACAGTCCCCCACCTGCCTGGGAAGCTGCTACTCAGTGGTCAAGTGGGGTGAGGAGACTTGGATCAAAGTGCCATGATGTCAGCACGTACCATGTGACCACTGAGTCCTAATCACAGGCCACAGCAGTCATGGGGCCTGTGGCATCACCAAGGAGGCTAGAAGACAACTGAAGAGGACTGCAATGGAGTACTGGATGTTGTGAGAGAGCCCTGGAGAGATGGTATTATTGTTCCAAACCTCTCTTGGACCTCTGCTTATTATATCTGAGTATAATAATGATTCATGGGCGGCAAATCCCAAAAATGTTGGGTTCAGTTGGGCTTGAGCTTTTTGGAAAATTTGTAACCAACCCAGCTGGTTATAAACTGGATTGTGCAACTCTCTCAGGGATGCATATTGTGTTTAGGTTCAGGGCTGTACATTTCTAACCAGACCCAGGAACAGTTAACACAAAATTGCTGGATGTAAGAAAATATTAATTAATATTAATTCAATATTTTTTAGTTTTTTTTTTCCCTCCAGAAACAGTGGTGCTTTTGTCTATGTGTCTACTATTCATCTAACTGAGGCTGAGTTGCTGTATCAAACACAGCCATGGACAATAATATAGCTTCCAATCTCTCATAGGATGTACTGATAGGACATGATGAGTTGGTGAACTCTAAACTCTATTGTCTTACATTAAATGGGCATTTGTGCAGAATATAAGTGCATCTCAGTAAATTTGAATATCTTTGAAATGTTCATCCATTTCAGTAATTCAGTAATACAATCCATAATCAGCGTCTTCCATGATTGTGTGTCCTACTGAACCAGACTGAGGGACCATTTAAAGGCTTAGGAAACCTTGGCAGGTGACACTGAATTTACAATACTCAACTTTTTTACAATATTCAAATTTTCTTAGATTTTGGTTTTTCATTACCTGTAATCCATAATCAATATTTACAGAAATAAAACACTTGAAATAGAACACTCTGTGTGTAAAGAATCTAGAAAATATAGGAGGTCACTTTTTTAATTTAATTACTGAAAGAAATAAGTGGAAGAGTGAAGAAATCAGGCGATACCTTTTAGACTAACATTATACTACTATCAACTTGAAAGAAATAAAACTTTCAAAGATATTCTAATTTATTGAGATGCCCCTGTAGAAGATATAACAATTATATGACGTCCATAGAAACCACATCCTCCTTATTTAGCTGCTCGTCTCAGCAAAAATCTTCATCAAATCTTCTGAACAAGAATAGTAAGAAGACTGTGAGCAGGTGAGAGCAGGAAGACAAAAAGTTACACAGCCGAGGGTCTATATTCTGTGCATTTGCGTATGCTGTATGTATCTACGTTTCTGTGATAACTGCATGTATCTATCTATTACTGTATATACTGTATATATGACAAAACTTACCCACTATCCTCAGAACATGTATGGTCGCTGTCAATGATAAAGGAGGTCCCGTGTTCTCCTATTAGAATGGAGTGGTGGGCGTGCATGTTTGCTGACATCTTAGTGATCTCTATAGGGGTGACAAAATAGTCAAATACAACCCTCAGACGAAATGCACCAGTGAGGGACGTGGGTGCCAAGCCTCAGGGTATAGGCATACGCCATGTAGATAAATGCAGGCAGCACTCCAAGGATTCAAGTGAAGCAGTGAGGTTAGTTTATTGCCTCATACCGCAACATTTCAGCTCATGGGCAAAAATACACATAGCAGGGCTGAGCGGGCTCAAAGGAGGGAAACCAAAGTAATCATGGAATAGGTGGACTACAATCCCCAACGAGGTTATCAAAACTAGGGTTATTTTGAATCGAAAAAAGACCCTAATTTTAAGACCTTCTAAATTTGGATGTTCTTTTTTTTATTACGTCCTTAGAATTCACAGGGGAGGGGGATTGTTTTTGTCATGAGTCAAGACTATATACACAATACTCAGTAAAGTTATCATACATAGTTATATTCACATTGACATGATGGCACATAGCTGTATCTGCTGAAAAATCTGAACTATATAGTCCCATCACATTCACCCAAGACGGACATTTAAAGTGCTAGTGTCCATTTTAACCCCCCAACAGTCTAAGCAGCTTTCTATCCCTGCATCTTCTCAGAGTAGCCGAAGATGACAGAATATAGAATATAGTAAAATAAAGTTTGGGCAAAGTATTCCTGTCTCCTTCTGTGCACCATCTCTCCCTGCCTGTTTCCGTACTCTAACATTCTCTACTCCATGCCTTGTCTCTGTCCCTGTGCCCCATCTGTCATATAGCCCCTCACCCAGTGGTGTAACTAAAGTCTTGTGGGTCCCGGTGCAAACTTTTGTGCGGGGCCCCCTACCCCCTCCCTACAGCAAATTCTTGACAGTGTCGGTTACGGGTGCTGCAGCGGCATCTAAGATACTTGAAAGGGATACAGCTGTAGTACCCACAACTGTAGTTATCAAGAATATGATGAGTGAGCAGCACAGCGCCCGGTATATAAAAACAATACTGAGCTGCGTGCTTTGGGAAACAGCTGATTTGCAGGGCCCTAAGAGTGTAAGAGATATAAGAGATCAGAGGGGTCCAACACCTGGGGCCCCTGCTGATCAATTCTTTGAAGTTACTGTGGTGCTTTTGTTAGCGTCGTGACTCCTTCCCTATTTTCATTGCACAGCATCAGTTTTATAATCACCAAACAATGTTATTACAGCCGGTAATAATAGTGCACAGCTGCTATAAATAGATGGTATGTGATGTGATTAGTGAAGGGCCCCACACAGTATTATATGCTCCAGAGTGGCCCCCACACAGTATTATATGCTCCAGAGTGGCCCCCACACAGTATTATATGCTCCACAGTGTCCCCCAGACAGTATTATCTGCTCCACAGTGGCCCCCACACAATATTATACGCTCTGCAGTGGCCCCCACACAGTATTATATGCTCTGCAGTGGCCCCCGCACAGTATTATATGCTTCACAGTGGCCCCCACACAGTATTATGTGCTTCACAGTGGCCCTCACACAGTATTATATGCTCCACAGTGGTCCCCATAGTATTACATGCTCCACAGTGGGACTCACACAGTATTATATGCTCCACAGTAGCCCCCACACAGTATTATATGATCCACAGTGGCCCCCACCCAGTATTATATGCTCCCAACAGTCTCTGCTCTAGTGCTATTATTATACTCTGGGGTCTCCTCAGACCCCAGAGTATAATAACCGGATGCCCAGGAAAGGTGAAAAACAATAACAAACACTGACACTCACCTTGCCTCACCTTTCCTGGGCATCCTGGCTCAGTCTGGCTGTCTTCAGCATCTTCAGCCCTCTTCAGACGTCCCTGCTGAGGCCTGTAATTGGTCCTCAATGGTCACGTGGGGGCGCACTGACGTCAATGACGGATCCGCCCCAGAAAGAATGCAGAGCCCAGGAGAGGTGAGTATAAGTATTTATTATTTTAAGTTACCTCGTCTGGCATCTATTGGAAAGGGGCCTAGTGACATGCCGGGTCCCCTTTTCATTTACAATATGTATAGCGGTCCCTGCTCTATGATTTTATCTGCTCAATGTCTGCATACTGTCCATGTGCTCTGGTCCCCATGCACTGTACAGACAGCTAGCAATAGATCGTGGCTAAGTGTATAGCTTTCTCTGCGCCTCCACCATCTCACCTCCTGACTTTCTGTCTGACCCCTCCATAATCTACAATAAATATTACTCCTGTCCTCTTGTCCTCTTCTTCCCCCTCCTTTAAATGCCATTGTATTGGTGAGTGTCTCCTCATAAGTTCTATCACCACTTAAGGGGTTAATAAACACTTAAGGAACTGGAGGTGTGTGCCAACTTTATTTGCTTGAAACATAAATACATAACCTACAATAAAAAGTGACATTTTTGGAAGGGTTTCTTTTTAAATTGTAATGTGACTGCAAGGGGATTAAGTGAAGTGATCTTACACCCCCTTACAGACTATGTTACCATGTTAGTCTTCCCTTGCATTCGTTCTGACTCTCTGGTTACTTCTAGAAGACAATAATGATAATGGTGGTGATGATGATGATGATAATAATAATGATATACGTGGCAAACATGGTATAGAAACTTCAGGCAAAAACTAAGCTGCCGCCAAATCAGAAGTCATAAATTAAATGATTGTTTTCTATGCAGAGTTACTCCTTAGAAAAGAAGCACTCCAGTAAAAAAAAAATGTCCTCTCACTTCCCCGAGTGGAAAATTAACCATTGGGTAGTGTAATGGTATTGAAAAACTAAAAATATTGGCAGCTTTATGTGCTCCTATCTGGAGCATTGGTTTCCTCTTTGGTTCTCAGATGCACACAGTGTATCCTGTATTAATACAGTATATGTCTATGGGGGTCAGGTCAAGGCTCTAATAGACCTGAATTATGAGTTTGACCTTCTGTTCATACAGTAAACACTGTGTGCATCAGAGGAACAGAGATCAGTGCTCCAGAAGGGAGCACATAATGTAGCACTGACAGTTGGAGGGTCCTGAGTCGGGGGCCTTATAATATTATGAGGGGTTGTTAGGGGTCATTATGAATATAAGGTGGGGGGAGATCATTTATATAAGAGGCATTATTTATATAAGGGTTTATTAGGGGGAATTATGAAAATAAGGGGGAGATTATTTATATAAGGGGCAAAGTCAAATTAGTTCACTGGCACAGCGGGCCAGCATAACTGCACAATGAACTATCAGTAAGTTACTCAGTAACATTACTCCACACGCAGGCTCATTTTCAAATCAGGGGGCAGTAGCTAATATAAGATTCTTGGGTGGGTCTTAACAATTGCTGCCCATAAACCAGAATTGGAGTGCGTTGGACGGTTCCACTCAGGGATTTGTAGCTGTACTACATATCGGTGTAGTGCTATGCATTATGTCAGTGTATTTGTGCAGATAAGTATCATTCCCTGTATGTTGCATGCTGTAACGATAGATCGTTGTGATCTCTACCTGTCAGATTACCACAAGTCATAACATAAGTCATACATAAGAAGCGACCACCAGAACAGAATCAGACATGGCATCTCTATCCCCAGAGGAGACCACCTCTCTGACCACAGGTGAGTGACAAATAGAAATCTATCATTCAGCACAAAGGATTACCTTCATGTGTACTAAAACCTCTGACTATATACCTCTTATTATAAGGGAGCTGTATACTGTGCCTGGCATCCAGCTGAAATGGACATCTGGGCGGAGGATTCTGTTGATCAGCTGCTCCAACCAGCTCTACCAGGAGTCTCCTCTGCAATGGAAGCGGGGGGATGAAAATATCATGATGCTCCTCCCAAGTCTCATTTTCAGTTGGAAGTGAGGCACAGAATAAAGTATTTGATGCTGGGAGTTGTAGTACTCTTAGCAGGCAACGTTTCCACTCTTTACATTTTCTAAAGAAAATATAATCATTTTGTTTAGATTTGGTCTTCCTATTGAATAAGATCCAGAGTTTCATCTACTGTAATATAGTATTACTAAGCTTTAACAAATCTAATGCCTCCTGCTTCATGTGACCTTAACCCTTTCCCGCTATGGCCATTTTTCATTTTTGCATTCCTGCCTTCTGAAAGTCATAACTTTTTAATTTTTCCGTTCAAAGAGCTTTTTTTTTAAACTTTTTTTCTTTTGGAGGTGAATCAGCAAAAATTTTTGATTTGGCCATAAATATTTTTATGTTTATTGTTTGGGCATTATTGGGATGCCTAAAGTGTTTATTTTTTTTTTGTTCATTTTTATAGGTTATCTAGGGAAAGGGGGATAATTTGAAAGTTTAGAATTTTTAAAATATTTTTTAACTTTTTTTTTTTTTAAATGAATTACTTTTATTTTGAGACCCCCTTGGGGATTTGATCCCCCATACAATATGCTGCAATACTAATGTATCACAGTATAGTGTAAAATCCATTGACTTCTATTGCCTATTGAGTGCCAATGGCAGCCTGTTATAGAAACTCAGGGAGCCTTCAATAGGATGGGGAACAGTGATGCTCCTCAACATGGCAATGTCCTCAAAACGTGTCTTCAAGTGCCATGGACACTTTTGGCAAAGGAATCTAAACAGTTAATGCCCACAATCCGATAGTCCACTGTACATATATGGTAGATGTTGATAAGGGGTTAAAAACATACTAGATTTAGGGGGTGCAGAGGCAACAATCGCACCCTGGCCTTGACGCCTGAGCCCAAATGCCCCTCTGCCACATGAAGCACCATTATTATAAATAATATATGGTAGGTGGGCATACTTTGTCACATATTTTACATTGGGTCTCAGGACCCTCAAGCTATGCTGAATGTACTACATGTAATAATTAATTAAACCTAATTTCAACCATTACATTGGAAGTAGTCATGAAGTCTTTAGATAAGTGTTGGGATCATTTCAGATTTTCTACTTTACTCAGAATGGAGAGAAACATTTGAGAAGATGTTAATGGATCTGAACCTGTCAGACTGCTACAAGTCTAAACTCACATTGGAAGACGTGTTAAATATTGATGAAGATTCCTTTAAGAAAAGCGAGATTGAGAGTGTACAAGACATCCCTTGGCACTTTCTCCGGAAACTCATGGTCTTGAATGTAACAGCGAGGAGCACCTGCAAAAACACAGAAGGAGATGAAGACGACAACGCCGACTTTGATACAAGCAGGTCTATTCATCCTCTGGATGTTCTCTGTCTTCTGTTACATTGTTCAGATTCTTTTCTTCAACAAGAGATTGTAACAAAAATGTCTGTGTGCCAGTTTGCTGTCCCTCTGCTGCTCCCGGCGAGTGATGGTGCCGGCTGTACCTTCATGTTATGGTCATTGAGAGACATTGTGAAGAAGTGGATACCGCAGTCCATGGCTGAAAGTAAAGAGTTCGAAGAAGAAAGCCTGGTAAACATTTCTATGCCATTTTTCTCTTTTGTGAGATTGGGTCATTGTAACATATCCAAGTCTGAGACGCTCAATGATCTCCTGAGTTCAACTCAACAAAAACTACATTTTTTTGTCCATCAAACAATGGAATCGGGTTATCTGTCACATAAGATCTCAGATGGGGTAGTGGAAATAGCTTTCTCCTTCCCAGGTGGAAAAAAAAAATGATAATTTTTCAGAGCCCATTGCTGTAACAAATCTACATGGGGACCTGGAATCCTACCAAACACAGTTCAGATTTTTAGCTGAGATTTCCTCAGCGGTCTACATATTTATTGAACATATCAGTCAGAAGGAATATGTGTTACTATCATCCTATATTCAGGATGGAGGCCCGGAGTTCTTCTTTATTGTGTGCAGCTCAAATGACAAAGACATGGATAAGGAAACAGATAAATATCTAAAGCTCTTGGTAAGATCAGAACAATCCAAGCACATACTGCACACAAATCCTAGAAGTTCCTATCAAATAGTTAAATTTGTTCAGAAATTTATCAAGAATAAAGATAGTCACCGTAAATATGTAAAGCTTCAAGAGATGAAAGACTTGACTCAAGCTCTTGGTATTCATATTGATGAAAACTCGACAGAATGTCAAAGAGCTCGAGAACATGCAGCAGAAATAACTAACCAGATCACTGACATCGTAAAATACAAGAAGGAATCATTGAGACTGCAAGGAGAATTGTGGAATGGAATATCTAAAATAGAAAGAGAGTTTTGCAGAATGAAGAAAGTCGGTGACTTCAACGGCGAGGATTATAAATGTAAATTACTCCAAGAACATTTCCAGCTACAGAAGCAACAATATGAGATGGGCCTTTCCAAGGACATGGTCAAATTCCTAGATGCAGTGTCGTGTGAAAGCTCGGTGGAAAGACAATACTTCTTCAGATGGTTGAAGTTTAATCTGGATCAGATTTGCAGAAACAAAGGTGTCAAAAAAGATGCAAGTTCTTCTACTACACTTGGAACACACCACTTCCTACGAGAGCTGGGGCAGTTCCATGCAGCTGAATATTCTATGATCAGGAGAAGAGAAGTCAATCAGCTTCAAAGAAGATATAAAGACCTGAAAGGAATAGCCGTAAATTATCTACTAGATGGTTTCCCACTGGAGTTGCTTGATGGAGAAGTCATAAACATTCCCCTACAATGGTTATCTAACATTTTTACTGAGTTAAATAAAAGTACAGGAGGACAGTGCAACATTAGAGTAATAACTGCACTAGGAGTGCAGAGTACAGGGAAGTCCACCCTTCTTAACACCATGTTTGGTCTACAGTTCCCGGTGGCCAGTAGACGATGCACACAAGGAGCCTATATGACTCTGATTAAAGTGAAGGAGAACTTCAGGGAGAAGTTAGGTTGTCACTTTATTCTAGTTATAGACCCTGAAGGTCTTAAATCTCCTGATTTGGTTTCTCTAGAAGACAGCTTTGAACATGACAATGAGCTGGCCACACTAGTAGTTGGGTTGAGTGATGTCACCATAATTAACGTTGCTATGGAAAATCCATCAGACATGAATGATATTTTGCAGATTGTGATCCATGCATTTATCAGAATTAAAGAAATTGGAAAAAAAAACCTAAATGCCATTTTGTCCACCAGAATGTGAGTGATATCTCCGCCCCTGAAAAAAACAAGAGCGACCAACAGAAGCTTATGGATAAACTGAATGAAATGACCAGACTTGCTGCAGAGATGGAAAAAAGATGCAGCATTAAAAAGTTCACTGATATCATAGACTATAACCCAACCAAAAACAGGTGGTACTTTCCTGGAATGTTTCAGGGGGGTTCTGGCATGAACTATATAAACTCTGAATACAGCGACTCTGTGTGTGAATTAAAGAAACATTTATCTGAAATCATGACGACAAATAATAAAAGATGTCAGAGTATCAGTGATTTTATTGAGTGGGTTAAAAGTTTATGGAATGCTGTGAAACATGAAAGATTCATCTTTAGCTTTCAAAATTGTCTCATTGCAGAAGCCTACAACCAGCTGTGCCTCAAAAACTCAGAGTTAGAGTGGAACTTCCGCAAATCAACCTACAAATGGTTGCTTCACCAGGAAAACTTAATCAAGAATAACTTTAAGATTAAAAATGAGTGCACCATGGAACCACCTCGAGAGGAGATCAGCAACAAACTGGTCCAAGAGAAGAATCTCATGCTGGAGGCTTTAGAGAAATATTTCAAAGATGGATCTAACAATGTACATCTTGTCGAAAAGTACCGACAAGAATTCTTAAATAGTGTGGAAAGCCTTCGGAAAGAATTAGATTTACACCTAACAGAAAAAATCATAGAGACAATTCACATCCAAAAAGGCAGAAAGTACATACAAGTAATTCAGAAAAGTTACGAGGAAACCATTGAGAAGAAAGTCACCAACCTTCTTGAGAAACTGAGGAAAAACAAAGAGAAGATGGATAAGAACACACGCAAATGTGAGTTTAACACAATATGGGAAGAGGCACTGGAGAATCTACACCGTGGTCACCTGAAGATATATGATGTGAAAAATGAGATGTTACAACAACTGAACAAAGAGATGAGCAGCAGAGGAAGCTCGATTGTTGAGGAGATTCAAAGCGTCAAGGATCTGACCGGATATGAGCAGATGTCTTTCACAGTAAAAAGCCATTATCTTGATTTGGCATGGAGACAGGTAAACGTAACTCTGGATGACTACTCCTACAACCCTAAGAAACAAATAACCAACTTGGCAAATGAAATATTGGAAACATGCAATAAATACGTAAAAGAAAAGTTCAATACAAAAGGGAACTATGATGAGATTTACTGTCATGAGCTGCTAAACATAGTAAATGAAAGGTTCTCCAAAGCTAACTCAAACAATCTGCATGTGACACAGATGTTTGAGTTGGATCTAAAGCTTCTTGTATTTGGCAAAGCAGCTCCACTGTTCCAGAAGATGCATGATGACTTTGTGCAAGAAAATGATCCCTGGTTATGTCTAGAAAGACTCAAAGAAAAATATTTTATGAGGTTTGAAATGATCTACCTAGAACACGATGACTGCAGGCAGAGAGCTAAAGAATTCTGTGACCTCTGTCTTCATCAGGCCTTGACCGAACATATCTACAATCACCTGGGCACAGAACTGGTGAACGACGTTAAGACTGGTAAAGATTCTGTCCACTTCAACACGAGAGTTTTCTTCCAATGCACATTACTGAGAGAACTGCTGGAGGAAAACTCCTTTGCACGTTATTTGGACTACATCCAGAATTACGAGGAATTTGTTAAGAAATGGATCAAAACATATATTTTGAAAAAATACAGTGACAACTTTGAACTGGAAAGGTTGATCAAAAACGTTCTGTCCAAAATCATAAAGATGATTAAAGACACATTAAAGATGCTGAGGTCTTAAGAAGTTGCAATGTTTCAGAATTTTTGAAAGTCTTTTGTGACAAGCTGAGCAAAGACTTATTTGTACCCATGAAATACATTGGAGTGATTGCATTTCAAAGCCAAGTCAGAATTGCTCAATTTTCCTCTGAAATTGAGATTTTTCTTGATGAAACGGAAGAGCAAATCTTATCAGAAATAAAGAAGATGAAATTCATTAATGTCCTAGAGAAGGTCTCAAGAAAACCACAGGATGAGTTGTTCAGAGATTTGTTTGGGTGTGGAAAACAGTGTCCGTTCTGCAAGGTTCCTTGTGATGCGGGAGCAAGAAATCACAGCAATCATTTTGCAGTCATTCATTTACCTCAGGGTTTGGGCTCCTTCAGAGATTTTTTAACAAGAATCCTTACACATTCAACATGTTCCACCAATATCACAACAGACCGATCATTCCAGACTATGGAAACAAAAGGAAATTTCCATCCATACAAAAATTATAGAGAAATTTATCCAGATTGGTCAATTCAGCCAGACCCCTCCCTTAATGCCCCGACCTACTGGAAATATGTCTTCTGTCAGTTTAATGACCAGTTTGCTGATGAATACAATGCACATCCAGCTAAACTTCCCAGTGAGTGGAAGAAGATAACTCGGGAAGAAGTTCAGGATTCATTGATAAGGTTATTCAATTCAAGCGGATACAGAGGTGAGGATATAGAGTCGAGATTTAAGAGAGTGGTTGAGGATGAAGAGCAAGATGTCCATGGAGAAGAGATGAAAGAAAAGAGAAAAAGAAAGTGAGAGAAGGAATGTGGATGAGGTTTGCAGGTTGGGGTAAGAAATGCAGGATAAATATAGAAGGGGGTTAGTGTTGAAGGACAAGAGGGCAGTGGGTAAGGAGTTGAGGGTAAAAAACATGGTGGGAGGGCAGTTGAATATAAGGCACTGGATTAAAAAAAACAGATGAGGAGTTATGGATAAGGGAGATCCCCTGTCTCTTATCCCTAACTCCCACTCATTGTTAACCTGCCCTTCACCCAAATCTCCACTTCTCTCTTACTCCTTATCCCTAATCCCTCTCTCATTGGACTAGATGAGATATAAAGATTTTACAGGGCCGGGGTCTAACCTGTGTAAATAAGGCTTCATCATTATATAATGGCCAGTTCTGGAAGTTTCTAATAGACTTGAGGAGGCTGATGTTGGCAACTGCTCCACTTTTTCTCAGCATCAGTTTTGATAAATCTCTCATTTTGTAATTCACTTTTTCATTGTTTTCTATGCTTTTATGATTTTTTTATGATCATATTCCTTATGTTTCATAGTCAAATGCTGTATGTTACGTTTTATATGCACATCACATGTTTTCTTATGCTTTATTATCAGATGATTTCTGCTTTATGATTGGATCACATTGACCAGATTCATTATTAGAGATGGGTGAACCTTTGAAGATTTGTTTTGTTTTGGGACAGGACTAGTTGACCCTGCAGGTTGTTTCGGTCCAAAATTGTTCGGATAGAATTAGAACTAAAATTATTATGTTCTGGAGTCTCTTCGGACCCCAGAGTATAATGGGTTGAGGCCTAGGGGAGGTGTAAAAAAGTAACAGTTGTACTCACCTTCCCTCAGTTCTTCTGTTGAGACGCCCCATCTGACTGTGCAATCAAAGGCCTCGGTGACCCTGAGGCGAAGGCATTATCCAAGAGACATAACTAGTCCAGAAGAGGACCCAGAAGGAGTACCAGACACTGTGAGGATGCCGAGAACAGGATTGGGAAGGTGAGTATAACTGTTTGCTATTTTTTACACCTCCTCTGGGCCTTCTCCTATTATACTCTGGGGTCTGAAGAGATCGCAGAGTATAATCATTTCACTTCCAGTTTGTGGATGACGAACCCCAAAAGTTTCAGCTTTGGTCGAACCTGAAACTTTTGGAAAATTTGAGTCAAATCAGTCATCTCTATTCTATCCATTCGGTTTCATATTCAATTCCATTATGTTTTAGGATCAGATTCTTTGTTATGTTATGTTTATGATCACATTTCTTATGTTTTATGACCAGATTCCTTATGTTTTCTTATCCTTTATGTGATATGATGAGATCCATTTTGTTTTATGATCAGATCCCTGTTTTCTTATGTTTTATGATCAGATTCCTTCTGTGCTAATAAATAATTACAAAGAAAACATAAAATGAGAATTCATTTAATATGGAAGACAAATATGTGCCATAAAGTGAAGTAAATTAAGTAACTTCAGGAGGGGTTACACAGGTATGTATGGAATGTGTCATCTAATCCAACATTAAAGTCAATGCCCTAAATTGGTAGAAAATTCTGCACTGAATAATAATATAGCTTTTTACTCAACACCAAATCGCCTGCATAAATATAAAGTTACATGATTAAATTGTAGCTGCCGCCACCACCACTGGGGGAGCTCATGAGCTAACTGCCTACTTTGTTATTATTGATTCCAAAGTATAATGGAGACCAGTGAACTCCCCCTAGTGAGAGCTGGAGGCACATGGTAATTTGTCATGTAACTCTATGACTATGGATGGTATTCAGAGCCCTGTTTCAGAGAAATGGAGCTCTAAACCCTATAAAGATATTATGGAATTAAAGGGGTTTTCCAGGCTAAATCAGTGACAACCCATCCTATCCTATCCTATCTCCTGATAACATGGAAAACCACTTTAATTCCATATACAGTATAACTAGGATAAGTCATCAAATAAAGATTGGATCCCACTGATCATCTATTTGGGTGATCGCTGTGGCCTCTTTACTACTTACCAAGCACAGCACCGCACACTGTATAGTGGCTCTGCCTGTTTTTGCAGCTCAGCCCATTCCATTTTAACAAATTGTTTTATAGTATGCAAAAGTGGTCAAACATAAAAACAGAACATACATATGTGGTAACTCCTTCATCTTACCAACCGAAAGAATAAAGCAGTGAAGAATCTTATGATAAATGTGGGTCCCATACACATCTTTGTCCTACATAACAATATTCCATATATGACCTCTGTGATCACTATAGTAATGTCCAGCTGTAATAGGAAAGATGGGGATGATAAGGCTGAAACTTTTCAGCATCTGAACAGATTTTTGGTTCCCACAGTCAATATCTGTGCTCACTGCTGATAGTTATCACGCAAGACAGGGGATCTGCTGACCCAGCAGGAGACGCCTCCACCTGCAGAACATAACCGTCCTCTGCTCTGCACGCCCCGACACGTCCCCCTCACCAGAGTCATACACTGTCTCATCATATACTGTGGAGATGTCTGAGAATCTATAACATCATATTGACAGAATTATTCCTCTTCTTCCCCAGTAAACTATATTTATATATGTAAATATATCTACAACCCCAAAAACGTTTGGACGCTGTGTAAAAGGTAAAGAAAACAAGAATTTAATGATTTGAAAAGTTACAAAATAGAGTATAGATCACATATCAGAAGGTGAAAGTTATACAATAAAACATAGATCACGTATCAGAAGGTGAAAGTTATACAATAAAACATAGATCACATATCAGATGGTGAAAGTTATACAATAAAACATAGATCACATATCAGAAGGTGAAAGTTATACAATAAAACATAGAATAAGTATCAGAAGGTGAACGTTACACGATAGAACATAAATCACATATCAGAAGGTGAAATTTACATATTAGAACATAAATTCGCATATCAGAAGGTGAAATTTACATATTAGAACATAAATTCGTATATCAGAAGGTGAAAGTTACATAATAGAACATAAATCACATATGAGAAGGTGAAAGTTAGACATTTCTCCATTTCATTTGAAAAAATTAACTCATTCAGAAATTGATGGCATTAACACATCTCAAAAAAGTTGAGACAGTGTTAACAAAAGGTTAAAAAAGTGGTACTAATGAAAAACAGCAGGAGGTTCAATTTTCAATTAAGTCATATGACTGTGTATAAAAAGCATGTTAGAGAGGCAGAGTATCTCAAAAGCAAAGATGGTCAGAGGTTCACCAATCTGAGAAAAACTGTTTCTAAAAATTGTAGAACAAAAACTTACAAATTGTTTGAATATCAAACAATTCAGAGAATTTAGAGAAATCCATGTGCCCAAGGGACAAGGCCAATGGTCAATATTGGATGCTCATGATCTGCTCACCTTCAGATGGCTAAAAAAAAACAGGCATGAATCAGTAATGCAAATCACTACATGGCCTTAGGAATATTCCAGAACTCATTGTCCATGGGCACAGTTTGCCATGCAATCCACAAAAGCAAGTTAAAGCTGAACCATGCAAAGAAGAAGCCAAATATCAACACAATCTAAAAACGCCGAGATTTCTCTGGGACAAAGCTCATTTATAATGGACTAAGGCATAATGGGAAACTGTTCTAGGGTCAGATAAATTAAAATGTTAAGTTCTTTATGGAAACCACAGACAGCATGTCCTGCAAACTGAAGAGGAGAGGGATCATCCAGCTTGTTATCAGCGCACAGTTTTCTGATGGTCTGGGGTTACATTAGTGCCTATGGCATGGTCAGCTTACATATCCTGAAAGACACTATCACTGCTACGCAGAATATAGAGGTTTTAGAATAACATACTTTATAACTTTCACCTTCTGATATGTGTTCTATGTTCTATTGTGTAACTTTCACCTTCTGATATGTGTTCTATGTTCTATTGTGTAACTTTCACCTTCTGATATGTGTTCTATGTTCTATTGTGTAATTTTCACCTTCTGATATGTGTTCTATGTTCTATTGTTTGACTTCCACCTTCTGGTGGGTTCTATGATCTATTGTGTAACGTTCACCTTTTAATATGTGATCTATTGTGGATAAAATATGGTTAGTTGAGATTTCTAAATCATTGCTTTCTTGCTTTCTTTACATTTTACACAGCAGCCCAACTCTTTAAATTCGAGTTGTATATAAGGATTCATGCAACCTACTTCTATCCCCCCTTCCAGTGCTAGTGCGTGTCAATAACTTTGAGTCAGTACTGAGGTCTGAGCTTCTAAGTTCCCGGCATTAGAAATCTCCCCATGGTTTTGTCTGAAACATGAGATTAGAAACCTAAAAACCACCCCTTTACCTAAGCCTCATCCCTATATCTACAAGCCTCCCCCTATTCCAGCCTATGATGGAGAAGACCAGGCAGTGAAGGACTTCATCAGATTTTTAAAACCTGTCTGTATCAGCCATTCACTCAGATCGGTACATACTTCTGGTTATGGTTATCACAGGGGGGTAGTGAACGAGTTAATGGTAATATCACTGGTGCTGTGGGGGATGGAGGGGAAGAGGGTTATGGGTGAATAGCTATTATCCCTGGTGGTGTAGTATAATTATGGTTAATGGCGATTCCTTTGATGCTGTAGGGAGGTTATGGGTAAATAATAACCTGGAGGTTTAGGGTCATCCCATGCTTTATATTCCTCCAGATTTAGTATTGAAGGTTTAACATTCATCTTAATCTATTCTTAAGACCATTAATATTAGATCAGTAAAGTCCAACACTCAGGTCCCCAGTGACCAGCTGTTTGAGGAGCTTTCGGGGCTTGGATTCATTCCTCTTCTCAAACCAATGATATTACATTCATTGGTCACATGGTCATTCTGTGCTGAGCTGCAATACCAAGCACAGCCACTATAAAATGCATGGCGCTGTGCTTGGTGAGCAATGGAGAGGCCCTTCAATCAGTTGATCTGTGGAGTTCCCAGGTTTCGGACGCAGGGGCGTAATGATAGAGGTCACAGGGGGTGCAACCACAACCAGGCCTGGAGGGGGCCCATGTCCAGCTGGAGATGGCTGAGGCCCTGCAGAATCTATGTGAAAGTTATACACCTTCGGCAGCTCAGATGATCGGTGCTCATCTCTGCTGCCTGTGGAGACCACTGAACTGAACTATCCAGGTAGCAGATATGAGTGTCGATTAGAGATGGGCGAACCTCACAAGATTCTTTTCAATAAATACTCATGAGGTTAAGCCCTGTGGAATGTTTGGGGCTGAACTTTTAATTAACATACTCTGGGTTCTTTTCATAAGTTGAGTCCCAGGGAAGTTAAGTAAAAATAACAACCAGTTATACTCACCCCTACTGGGTGTCCAGCAGTCCCTGGAATCCTCTCAAGGCCTCTGGCTGACATCATGCGCCTGGAGTCATCACTGAGGTCCAATCACAGGCCTCAGTGGTCATGTCGATGTCATGATGAGTGGAGTGGTCAAAGCAGCCTTAGGTCGATGTTCCCCATGTGACCGCTGAGGCCCAATCACAGCCCTCAGTGGTGACCCCGACGCATGTAATGTCAGCTCGATGCCAGAAGAGGCCTGAAGAGGACACCGGGGACTGCAAGCATGCCAAGGAGAGGTGAGGGAAGGTGAGTTTATACAGTTTGTTATTTTTAATCACCTCCCCTGGGCCTCCACCTATTATACTCTGGGATCTGAGGAGAACCCAGAGTATAATAATGTTCTGGAACTTTTGTAAAATCGTGTCTAGAATAGGTCATTAATAAAAAGGTACTTTAATACCCATTTAAGGGGGTTATCCACCTTTTATACATTGATGGCATACAGTGCTGGCCAAAAGTATTGGCACCCCTGCAATTCTGTCAGATAATACTCAATTTCTTCCAGAAAATGATTGCAATCACAAATGCTTTGGTAATAATATCTTCACTTAATTTGTCTTCAATGGAAAACCACAAAAAGAATTGTCAAAAAGCCAAATTGGATATAATTCCACACCAAACATAAAAAAGGGGGTGGACAAAAGTATTGGCACCCTTTGAAAAATCAGGTGATGCTTCTCTAATTTGTGTAATTAACAGCACCTGTTACTTACCTGTGGCACATAACAGGTGGTGGCAATAACTAAATCACACTTGCAGCCAGTTGAAATGGATTAAAGTTGACTCAACCTCTGTCCTGTGTCCTTGTGTGTACCACATTGAGCATGGAGAAAAGAAAGAATACCAAAGAACTGTCTGAGGAGTTGAGAAGCAAAATTGTGAGGAAGCATGAGCAATCTCAAGACTACAAGTCCATCTCCAAAGACCTGAATGTTCCTGTGTCTACCGTGCGCAGTGTCATCAAGAAGTTTAAAGCCCATGGCACTGTGGCTAACCTCAACAGATGTGGACGGAAAAGAAAAATTGACGAGACATTTCAACGAAAGATTGTGCGGATGGTGGCTAAAGAACCTCGACTAACATCCAAACAAGTTCTAGCTGCCCTGCAGTCCAAGGGTACAACAGTGTCAACCCGTACTATCCGTCGGCGTCTGAATGAAAAGGGACTCTATGGTAGGATACCCAGGAAGACCCCACTTCTGACCCAGAGACATAAAAAAGCCAGGCTGGAGTTTGCCAAAACTTACCTGAGAAAGCCAAAAACTTTTTGGAAGAATGTTCTCTTGTCAGATGATACAAAAGTAGAGCTTTTTGGGAAAAGGCATCAACATAGAGTTTACAAGAAAAAAAAAGAGAACTTCAAAGAAAAGAACACGGTCCCTACAGTCAAACATGGCGGAGGTTCCCTGATGTTTTGGGGTTGCTTTGCTGCCTCTGGCACTGGACTGCTTGACCGTGTGCATGGCATTATGAAGTCTGAAGACTACCAACAAATTTTGCAGCATAATGTAGGGCCCAGTGTGAGAAAGCTGGGTCTCCCTCAGAGGTCATGGGTCTTCTAGCAGGACAATGACCCAAAACACACTTCAAAAAGCACTAGAAAATGGTTTGAGAGAAAGCACTGGAGACTTCTAAAGTGGCCGGCAATGAGTCCAGACCTGAATCCCATAGAACACCTGTGGAGAGATCTCAAAATGGCAGTTTGGAGAAGGCACCCTTCAAATCTCAGGGACCTGGAGAAATTTGCCAAAGAAGAATGGTCTAAAATTCCAGCAGAGCATTGTAAGAAACTCATTGATGGTTACCGGAAGCGGTTGTTCGCAGTTATTTTGTCTAAAGGTTGTGCTACCAAGTATTAGGCTGAGGGTGCCAATACTTTTGTCCGGCCCATTTTTTGAGTTTTGTGTAAAATGATCAATTATTTGACTTTTTTTCATTCTCTTTTGTGTTTTTTCATTGCAAGCAAAATAAATGAAGATATTATTACCAAAGCATTTGTGATTGCAATCATTTTCTGGAAGAAATTGCGTATTATCTGACAGAATTGCAGGGGTGCCAATACTTTTGGCCAGCACTGTATAATTAAAATAGACCATCAATTTTAGATCTGCAGGGACCCCACTGTTAGGACCCCCACAGATCAGCCTTTTCACAGAACACACAGTTCCCAGCATTGTTTACACGCCTTGCTCTGTGCTGTTCATTCACTGTATTCTTGATAACCATAGTTGTGGATACTATAGTTGTATCTTTTTCAAGTATCTGAGATATCGCTTCAGTAGCCATAACCGTCACTATCAAGAATACGCTGTAGGGAGGGGGTAAGGGGCCTGGTCAAAGTTTGCACTGGGGCCCACAAGTCTTTAGTTACGCCACTGGTCATACCCCCACCAATACAATTGTGATTACCTATTCTATGGACAAGAGATCAATATCATGATCCCAGAAACCCCTTTAAGAGGCTCTAATCTCTTAATAAATCTGGTGCATCTCAGGAGATCCCAAGTACCAGAAATTAAATCTACACCAGTCAGATCTCTGCCCCTTCCACTGGCAAAAAGTCACTAATGTTTTGCATAACAATCGTGTGTGCCAAAAATTGCTAATTTTGTCATGGCTTGTACTAAGGAAAACTGGCAAACAAGGCATGATATATCGGCCCAATCGAGCTATATGAGATAACTCTGCTGCCTGCAGTCACCACTAGGGGCAGCACAGTGCATACTGATGTATACAGCTCACCCAGCTCTAGGACTCCATCACAGGTGGGCTTCTGTCCCAGGTTCTCCCCCATCACTTACTGTACATAGACTCATATACAGACATGTATACACAGGATACGTATATATAGACCATGTACTGTACATGTCTACTCGTATACATATATATATATACACTATGTACATAATATACAGGCATAAACACACATGCTATATATATATATATATTTTTATATATGCACACACACAGGCATATCCATGTATACACAGAGTTGTGGAGTCGGTGTGCTCAATGCTCCATCTCTTATCTTCCACCACCTTAGCCTCGCTCCACTCCCTATTGACATGTTCAGGCACAGAACACGCTATCACCACAGGCTGCGCTCATTTCCATAATGATAAGAGATATGTAAATGATAGATGACAATGACTTATTGGGCTGGGGAGGGGGCTGTTTCTTGTATATTGTACAGTATTAGATACTCAGACACTTAGATAATTCTCACGTCTTGGAGGAAGATCTCCCTCCCCATAAAGATCAGGCCCCGGATCCTCCATCATCCCGCATGACATGAGGATTACTCCAGGGACGCTGGGCTCGACTTCAGGTATGTTATGTTGGGCTATATCCGGGAAGAAATAAGAGGGCAATTCACTGATCTGTAGTAATAGAGTCACCCCCTAGAGGAGAGGTATCAATAGCAGCATTTTACAAGTAACTAATGCCTGACCCTCCTACATCTCCTGACTAAACACTTTCAGGTCTTACCATACTGTGTCTGTAGCATACATTTAATGTTACATGGACCCATAGGACCCTATTATACCACCATAGGTCAAAATAGTGTTCTTTTGGGCCCCTAAATCCTTCTTGAGACTCCTTTGTCCTCTCCAGACTCCTCTGTCTTCATCCACTTTTCTCTGTCCTCCCAGAGCCTTGTCCTTCCAATTTTCTGTCGCTGTTCTGTTGCTTTTTCCCCTCAAGACTCCCCTCCGCAGACTCCTCTCTCCCCATCCAGACTCCTCTGTCCCCTCCAGTCCAGTATATTAGGCTCACCAGTGGTGTAACTAGTGTAGCCCTATTTGGGGGGGGGGGGTATGAGTATTATCCCTCCCGCAACAGACTCTGGCGCTGACCTGTGTGTATAATGGGACCTGAAGCCTTCGCTGAAGGGAAGAGTGGGAACATATATGAAATATATCAGTGCCTCCACCCAGGATAGAGCCTCTGTATTACAGGGAGAATCTCTTCCTGGGACTTACCCATGAAGTACAGTTAGTAGCCTTAACAAGGATCACTGTACTAATCTCACAGTCTGAAGAATACATACAGATACCACATAAGGTTATAACAGTAGCTTTATAAGAATCAACAGGGTAATAATACATTACATACAATATACTCAGAACACAGCAATACTACAACAACCAGCAAGTCCTCAACCGTCTTAGGTTATATACCCGGGTATATATATAGATATATAGCAAGAGTCCAGTGCACAATACCTCCAGGCAACAGAAGAGATGCAGGGGCCCCTGGGGATGACTGTGGATCCTCGGATTCTTCCAGGAGATGACAGACAGCCGATCAGGAGATGATGATGATGATGGTGTGATTCTTCACAGGCAGCAAACAGGGCGACGGTGACGGCAGTAGATGCAGGCCTGACTACCCTAACACTGAGTCCTTAACCTGCCAGCTAAACTACTAGTGCCACCGGGCCTCTAACTAGCTAGTTGGCCTTCGGAAGCCTAACCTATCACTGCCCTGAACTGTATATATATATGGATCCCTAACTACGGTTACTAGCTAGGTCCTGTGAGTATATAGGGGGTAACACATACCTAACTATATACTGTGAAGTAAAGAGGAACAAGTGGCTCTTAGACTCCCCCAGACATAACATGTCTGTCTCAGCAGCTCTGCTCACATCTCTCCCCCCAGCAGCTCTGCCTCACATGTGTCTGACTCACTGTATTTACAAAACAAAACTTGCACTAAATGCCTGGGGTCTCTGAAGCCAAACTGCAGGGGCAAAGAAGCCAGATACATTATATACTAGTAGAAATGGCAGTTCCCTACACTCTCCCTCTGGTGAAATCTTTACGTCACGTCAAAGACATACAAAGTCATAGTATACAGTCAACATTACCAATGACAATATCAATATGGTTGCTTTTGCATTTACAGAGTCACAACAGGTTAATAGGTATACATGCCAGCAGGAGCGAAAATTGGTAACATATTGACCAAAGTGGACACTGCACCCACCCAAGCATGGTATAAATGAGGCTGAGTAGTAAATCTGGGGTCCCCCAAACTATCATATGTCAGCATAGGTGGAGGGTGTCTAATTCTCTCTCCTCTCCGTACCTCTCTCTGAGGTAAACTAGCATGTCCAGGCCCTAAACTAGGGTTGTCTGCCATGGGAGGGGATGGTGCTGGTGGCGTAGGAGAGCTAGATCCCTGCTCATCTGTAGACACAGATCTAGGTACGAATTCTGGAGTTTGAGGGTTCATAGGTCTCCCTGAAGGAGAAGATACTGGTGATCTAGGAACTTCAGGAGCCACAGTCCAATCACTCTCAGGAGTTTCAGGAAGGTCAGGTGGAATATCGGCTAAGGACTGTGGAGAATCGCAGGCCGAGCCATCATTGGAGATATCCATACCATCAATCTGAGGTACAGGCAACAAATGATTTCTATGCCAAGTCCTGATCCTCCCGTCCCGTCCTTTTATCTTGTAGACTGGTATTCCAGGCAACCGATCTACCACTGTAAAGAGTTCACTCCGCCATCGATCAGCCAGCTTATGTTTTGCAGATGCTCCCAAATTCCGTAGCAGAACATGGTCCCCAGGGTTCAATTCTCGGTATCTTACTCGAAGATCAAATCTCCTTTTATTTCCTTCATTCACTTTGGCCGCATTTTCCTCAGCCAGCTGATAAGCACTCTTAAGCGTTTCTTTCAAACGTGCCACGTATCGGTAATGATCTCGATGACTGATACCATCGGTAGAGACTCCCAACAAGATGTCAATAGGTAGCCTAGGCTCTCTTCCAAACATCAGAAAGTATGGTGAATATCCTGTGCTCTCGTGCCTTGTACTATTATAGGCATGCACCATAGCCTCCACTTTTCGACTCCAGGATCGCTTATCCTCAATTCGTAAGGTACCAAGCATATCAAGTAAAGTCCTGTTAAATCTTTCAGGAAGGGCATCTCCCTCTGGATGGTAAGGCGTCGTCCGACTTTTGCGGATGTTCAACAACTGAAGTAACTCTTTGATCAGGTTACTCTCAAAATCCCGGCCTTGATCAGAATGCAACCGGTGTGGTAAGCCATAATGGATAAAATACTTTTCCCAAAGCACTCTTGCAACAGTGACTGCTTTTTGATCCTTAGTCGGAAAGGCTTGAGCATATCGTGTGAAGTGATCAGTCACCACCAATACATTTCCAAATCCTCTGGAGTCGTTGTCAATACAAAGGAAGTCTATGCAGACAAGATCCATGGGGCCCGAACTCTTCAAGTGTCCCATGAAGGCCGCTCGAACTGGGACAGTCTTCCTCTGCAAACATCTGCGACAGCACCTACACAGACGAGTCACGGTATCTCTCATTTTGGGCCAGTAGAATCGGTCTTGTATTAGGCCATAAGTCTTCTCAGGTCCCAAATGACCATGATAATCATGCAGACTTCGGAAAATCATCTTCTGAAAGCAGCTTGGAATAACTAGTTGGCGCCTTCCAGGGTGATCATGATACAGCACCACACGATAAAGTAGGCCATTGTCTATTTCAAACTTCTCCCAATCTCGTAGAAGTTGACTGCATTCAGAGGGTAGGGATGTCTTTAACATTTCTCTGTCTTGAGAACTCACTGCTTGATAAAGAGGTCCAATTAAAGGATCAGTCTTTTGACTCCAGATCATTCGCTTTGAAGATATAGAACAACTCTCAAAGGATCCTAAAGCGGCAGGGTAGGCAAACATGTCTGGTACAGCTTCGGGACCTCCCCCAATAGAGTTAATAAGCCGAGTTTCAGAAAAGGCTACTCGGTCTTCAACTACAGCAGCCATGGCACACAAAGCTCCTACTCCAGGACTTGGCACTTCTTCCCATTCATCCACTACTTCCGGACTAGGTAATCCAGGCCGTCTTGATAGAGCATCTGCCCCAATGTTCTTAGGCCCCGATTTATACTTGAGTGTGAATTGGTAGTTGGATAAAGCTGCCAACCAGCGATGTCCTGTAGCCTCGAGCTTAGCGGTTGACAAAACGTATGTCAGTGGATTGTTGTCTGTTCTTACTTCAAACGTGGCTCCGTATAAATAGTCATGTAATTTATCAACAATGGCCCACTTGAGCGCCAAAAACTCCAATTTATGTACTGGATAATTTTTCTCGCTGGGAGAAAGACTTCGACTTATGAAAGCTATGGGCCGTAACCCGGCCGGGTATTCTTGGTGCAGCACGCCACCTAATCCTTCAAAGCTGGCATCTACATGTAGCACATATGGCTTCTGTGCATCAGCATAAGCCAGAACGGGAGCTTCTGTCAATTTCTTCTTCAACAACTTAAATGCTTCTTCACAATCCGCAGTCCACCTATCGCCAAAAAGGCTTTTGGAAGACCCTTTCTTCTTTCCCGGATCTCCTGCATCACTCTTCAACAGGTCGAGGAGGGCTCAAGCAATTTTTGAATATCCTTCCACAAATCGTCGATAGAATCCACAAAACCCCAAGAAAGATTGCAACTCCGTAATATTTTGCGGTCGGGGCCAATTCACCACAGCTTCAATCTTACCAGGATCGGTAGCAACTCCTTCAGCAGAAACAATATGACCTACATAAGTGACCGAAGATCTACAAAATTTGCATTTGTCAGCCGACAACTTCAGCCCCTCTTCTTTTAAGCGATGGAGTACTCTCATGAGTCGTTCTTCATGTTCTTCCAGCGTCTTTCCAAACACAATAATGTCATCAAGATATACAAGGCATTCCCGGGGCACTAAATCACCTAACACTCTTTCCATCAACCTTTGGAACGTTGCTGGCGCACCTTTTGTACCTTGCGGCATACGAGTGAACTGAAAGAAACCCAAGGGGCATATGAAGGCTGTCTTTTCCTGATCCTCAGGTGCCATTGGGACTTGATAGTATCCCGATCTTAGGTCCAGCACTGTGAACCAACAGTTTCCATTCAGAGCTTCCAGAGCTTCTTCAATTCTCGGCAGTGTATACTGATCAGGTAAGGTTCTCCGGTTCAGAGTTCTGTAATCCACACATAGGCGAATTGCTCCAGATTTTTTTTCTTACCACCACAATAGGTGAGGCATAGGGGCTCTTACTGTCCACAATGATCCCCTGACCTTTCATTTGCTGTAGAGTCTGTCTTAACTCATCAACATCCTTTGGAGCAACTCTCCGTGGTCGCTCCCGGAAGGGAGTAGAATCGGTCAATCGGAAAGTGTGTTGAGCACTTTTAGCACAACCTACATCCATATCATCCATGGAGAACACTTCCGATAATTCAGACAACTTCTGTGTCAGTCGCTGATTCCAGGCCTCTGGTAAATGTGGATCACTCAAGTCAAGATTGAGATTAGGGATTGCATCTCGGATTTGAATCCTGCACACTTCAGCGTATGGATTTACTCCAAGCACAGGGTAGCAGTGGGCCACATTCTGGTATGGTCCAATTACAATCGGATGCGGTGAACAGTTCCTCACTGTCACACAGGTAGATAACTCCACTTTATTTCTCCAGTCCTTTCTCTCTGGGATCACCATCCAGCCATTCTGGTTAATCATTTCTTCAGGGGTTTCCATAAGGACATAACTCCCCCCTTCAAGCAAATCGGGAGCAATGCTGGAGGCTACTCTCAGAACTCTCTCCCCGCCGGCAGGAACTTCCACGGTTCTCTCACCGATATGATATACCATTCCATGTCGATAGCCAGTAGGCAGGGCATCACAGAGTTCTCTAAGATCAGAAGATATATTCACCGGCTGAGCTGCAGGGTTCCAATCTCTTCCAAGAAACTTCTGAAAAGCATAATGCACTGCGGGACAATTAGTGCCAAGTATCACAGGAGCTGCACAAGAATCCCCTGTATCAGGACAGACAAGAGCCGTAATCTTCATGGGAGCGACACTCTGATCTTCTAATTCAGGGACAGCTATAACTACTTGTAGGCTGCCATCTACAGGATATGATCCTGAATTAAGCCCCCACAATTTCATTTGTCCTGTAGACTGAAGAGGTATATCCCTCAGATACTTTTGGTAGAACGAGCGATAAATCAGGGTCACTTGAGATCCTGTATCAAACAGGGCAGGAGCGGCATGACCATTGACAGTGACTTTGACAACGGACCTAGAGCCCGCGATAGCGCCTCTGGTATTTACTCGGCCCGCCTTCCTTTGGTGTCTTTGATTCTGAATAGAGAAGACAGCACTGTGTCCCAATCCCTCACTGTCCTCCGTACACTGTCTGGCAGTATGGCCCGTCTGACCACATTTATAACAGGTTCTAGCATCCTTCCTCCGTTGAGTGGCAGTGGGTGGAGTGGCGGACTGTCTAAGTTCTGACCGCTCCGCTGGTTTGTCCTTGTTTGAATTAGGAACAACATCTTCTTTAGAGATGCTTTTCGCTTTCTTAGGGGTACTAAAACTAATGTCAGCTTCTTGTTTCTTCACTAACTTCATTAAGTCAGGAAATGGAAGGACTCTATCAGATAGTAAGACCTTGAGTACTTGAGCAAGAGGATGATGAGGTTGTAACCCTCTCACCAACTGACTGGTTCTCATAGCGTCTACCTCTGAAGTAGATATAGCTGCGTGGTACACCAGACGTGAAAGAAGTAGCTGTAAACGGTTAATAAAAGTAGAGACATTTTCCCCTTCTTTTTGACGAACCATTCGGTAATCAGCAACCATCTGGGCAAGGTCATAGTATGGCTCAAAGTGATCAGACAGTACTTGTATATAGTCCAATGCACTCACTCCTTCATGAGAGTCTCTGTACAAGCGGATCAATTCTGCAGCAGGAGACCGCAAACTTTCACTGATACGCTGCCGCTTGCCTTCTTCAGAGCAAGACCATTCCTTCAGGCATTGGAGAGTATGTTCTTTCCATATCTCAAAGTTTTCCTCCCCTTGTGGTACTGGGACATTACCAGAGAATACTTTTAGTTTCTTGTAGTGAGTGGCCTGCAGGCCCTGAGCTAACATTTCAGTCAGCCTGGCTAAAGTGCTAATAGCACTGTCACTAGAGGAACTGCTAGCGACGGCCATACTGGGGGGGGAAACTGGCTGAGCGGGGTTCTTCCTTTACCTGAACCAGGGGAGGAACAGGCGGTCGGTAATCCCATGTAGTAGCTAGTGGGAGGTTCCCCTCTGAGCTATATCGCTTCTCCATATCAATGACTATTCCCACTTCTAAATCTCAGCAGTGCCTCCAAATGTAGCCCTATTTGGGGGGGGGTATGAGTATTATCCCTCCCGCAACAGACTCTGGCGCTGACCTGTGTGTATAATGGGACCTGAAGCCTTCGCTGAAGGGAAGAGTGGGAACATATATGAAATATATCAGTGCCTCCACCCAGGATAGAGCCTCTGTATTACAGGGAGAATCTCTTCCTGGGACTTACCCATGAAGTACAGTTAGTAGCCTTAACAAGGATCACTGTACTAATCTCACAGTCTGAAGAATACATACAGATACCACATAAGGTTATAACAGTAGCTTTATAAGAATCAACAGGGTAATAATACATACATACAATATACTCAGAACACAGCAATACTACAACAACCAGCAAGTCCTCAACCGTCTTAGGTTATATACCCGGGTATATATATAGATATATAGCAAGAGTCCAGTGCACAATACCTCCAGGCAACAGAAGAGATGCAGGGGCCCCTGTGGATGACTGTGGATCCTCGGATTCTTCCAGGAGATGACAGACAGCCGATCAGGAGATGATGATGATGATGGTGTGATTCTTCACAGGCAGCAAACAGGGCGACGGTGACGGCAGTAGATGCAGGCCTGACTACCCTAACACTGAGTCCTTAACCTGCCAGCTAAACTACTAGTGCCACCGGGCCTCTAACTAGCTAGTTGGCCTTCGGAAGCCTAACCTATCACTGCCCTGAACTGTATATATATATGGATCCCTAACTACGGTTACTAGCTAGGTCCTGTGAGTATATAGGGGGTAACACATACCTAACTATATACTGTGAAGTAAAGAGGAACAAGTGGCTCTTAGACTCCCCCAGACATAACATGTCTGTCCCAGCAGCTCTGCTCACATCTCTCCCCCCAGCAGCTCTGCCTCACATGTGTCTGACTCACTGTATTTACAAAACAAAACTTGCACTAAATGCCTGGGGTCTCTGAAGCCAAACTGCAGGGGCAAAGAAGCCAGATACATTATATACTAGTAGAAATGGCAGTTCCCTACACTAGGAATGGCTGGGCCCCCAGGCGAACATTTGACATGGGTTCCCACCCGACAGACCCCAGAGTATAATGATAGCAGTGTTTGTGGGGTTCGGCCCGCGGCCTTACTTACCGATCCCCGCTCCTGCTCACAGCCACCTCCGCTTCCGCAGAATGGGAAGCGCAGGCGGCCGTGAGCAGGAGCGGGGATCGGTGGTAAATAGGGCCCATTACCTGCTGGGGTTACTCCAGCAGGTAATGGCCTATTACAAAAAGAAAACATCAGGAGCCCGCCGGGCCCCCTAATGTCCCGGGCCCTGTGGCAACCACTCCCGCTGCTACCCAGGTATTTACGACACTGAGGCTTATTCCTTTTCAAGGTAAGCGCAACAAGTGTAAAAAAAAAAATGAACACATTTGTGACCCATTTTACTTACTAAATAGAAATAAACTGAGTGAATCATAGACTCAATATAATCAGATAGAAGCTGACCATCCAGCTGGCCCCCTTCCAGGGCCAGCGTTAGGGGGGGGCAAACTGGGCAATTGCCCAGGGCCCCGTCCCCAAAGGGGCCCCGGGGATCCGGAACCTGATGACTCCGGATCCCGGAGTCAGGCCCGGCCAAAGCAATAACAGAAAGGGACCGCAGGGCCCCTTTCCGAGGTGAGTAAAAATAACAAACATTTTTACTCACCTGTCCTGGCGTCCGACGTCATCTTCTGGCGTTCCGGACATCACTGCTGAGGCGCTGAGGCCTGGCCTCAGTGGTCACGTGGGGTGTGCCTCACGTAATCGCTGAGGCCCAATCACAGGCCTCAGAGGTGACGTCCACAACGCGTGACGTCAGCCGCAGAGAAGAAGAAGCGGTCGCCGGCGGGGATAGCGGAGCAGCGCGAGGAGGCCCAGGAGAGGTAAGACAAGGTGAGTATAACTGTTTGTTATTTTACCTTACTTACCCCGGGCCTTCGATTATTATACTCTGGGGTCTGACCCCAGAATATAATATAATAATAGCACTGTAGGGCCCCTGTGGAGCATTATACTGGGGGCCCCCTCTGGATAGCATATTATACTGGGGGGTCCCCTCTGGATAGCATATTATACTGGGGGCCCCCTCTGGATAGCATATTATACTGGGGGCCCCCTCTGGATAGCATATTATACTGGGGGGCCCTCTCTGGATAGCATATTATACTGGGGGGCCCCCTCTGGATAGCATATTATACTGTTTGGGGCCACTGTGGAGCATTATACTGGGGAAGGGGCCCCTCTGGATAGCATGTTATATTCTGTGGGGCCTCTGTGGAAAGTTATAATGTGTGGGGGGGGGGGGGCTCTGGAGATAATGTTATATTCTGTGGGGCCACTTTGGAGCATTATGTTCTCCAGAGGGGGCCCCCAGTATAATGCTCCAAAGTGGCCCCACAGAATATAACATGCTCTCCAGAGCCCCCCCACTTTATAATACTCCATAGAGGCCCCACAGAATATAACATGTTCTCCAGAGGGCCCCCTCCCCAGTATAATGCTCCACTGTGGCCCCACACAGTATAATATGCTCTCCAGAGGGGCCCCCCAGTATATTATACTGTGCGGGGCCACCGTGGAACATTATACTGGGGGGGGGGGGTGCTCTGGAGAGCATATTATACTGTTTTGGGCCACTGTGAGTATTATACTGGGGAAACCTCTCTGGGCAGTATATTATACTGTGTGGAGGCCATTCTGGAGCATGTTATACTGAGTGAGGTCACTGTGGAGCATTATTCTGGGGGGGGCATCAGCAGAGCATATTATATTGCGTGGCGCCACTGTGGGGCATTATTTGGGGGGGACTAATGAGCATTATACTCAGGGGCCCTCTGGGGAGCATATTATACTGCGTGAGGCCTACTGTGGAACATTATACTGGGGGGACGCTCTGGGGAGCATAATATATTGCGTGGGGCCACTGTGGAGCAAAATACTGGAGGGGGCACTGTGGAGCATTATACTAGCGGGGGCCCTCTGGGGAACATATTATACTATGGGCCACTGTGGAGCTTTATACTGGGGGAATGGACAGTGTGGGGAGCCTGTTATACTGTGTGGGGCCACTGTGGAGTGTATTATATTGTGTGGGGCTTTTCGGAAGCATATGATACTCTGTGGGGCCATTGTAGAGCATTATACTGGGGGGGACTGTGGGGAACATATTATACTGTGGGGGACCACTGTGGAGCACTATACTGGGGGAACCCCTCTGGGGAGTATATTATACTGTGTGGAGGTCATTATGGAGCATGTTATACTGTGTTAGGCCACTGTGGAGCATTATACTGGGGGGGCATTGTGGGGTGCATATTATACTGTATGGAGCATATTATATTGTGTGGGGCTGCTGGGGAGCATATTGTACTGTCTGGGGCCACTAAGGGGTAGTATACTGTGTGGGCCACTGTGGAGTATTATACTGTGTGGAGCCTTACAAACCATGTGGGACCACAATGGGGGGCTCAGGGGAGCATTTTCTACTGTGTGGGGTCACTGTGGAGCATTATATACCATGTGGGGAAACTGGAGGGCTCAGGAGAGCATTTTATACTGCGGAGCATTATATACCATGTAGAGCATTATACTGTGGGGGGGGGGGGCTCACAATTCCTGCTGGCAGCCCTGTGTGCTATGTCTGCATCACAGCTCCCTCACTATAATCTTGCACATACGTGTAGTGCTCCATGGCCATGTCATTCCCCATACAGTACTGTGCATGAACTGGCCATGGAGTTATTGGGGCCTGCACAGTACTATAGGGGCTGACTATACTGGAAACATACTCAGTAACACCAGATAGTCAGCACATATGTAAGACTTCAGTGAAGGAGCCGTGGTGTAGGCTATTAGCAGGAAGCTGTTGGGTGGGGCCCCAGAACAAGTTCCTTTGGTGGGCCTAAGGCCCTTCAGTCCGACACTGTATAACGGAGAACTATTATATATAAGGGTGAGTTACTATATATAATTGGGAAACTTAAGTATGAGGGGGCTATTATTTATAAGAGGGGAACTATTTATAAATGGGGGTATAATTGTTAAGTGGGCTTATTTATAAAGGGGGCTATTAGTGATAATGGGGACTATTATTTATAAGGGTAACTATTATTTATGAGGGGGGCTATTATTTTTAAGAGAGCAGTATTATTTTTACGGGGTGACTGTTACTGATAAGGGGGAATTTTACTGATACAGGGCACTATCATTTATAAGGGAGCTATTATTAATAAAGGTGTAAGATTATTTATAAGCAGGGACTATTATTTATAAGGAGGCGCTATAATAACTGATGACTGGGTGCAAAAATCTATTAGGCGGTACAAAGGTGCTCATTTGAATTGTATGTGGTAAAATGGGGCTTGTTATTACTTTTTTGTTGGCAGAAAGGAGGCGTTATTATGGGGGTTGTCACTGTAAGACGATGGTGTTGTTTGCATATCAGCATTTGGGGCCCCGCTTTTAATTTTTGCCCAGGGCCCCACTTTGTCTAAAACCGGCCCTGCCCCCTTCTTATGTCTGTGGTCAGCTGACGCCATTAACCCCTTCCCGTCCTGTGACTTGCTAATACGGCACTATGATGGGATAGCCTCAGGACATGAGCCTGCACAATAGACAGCAGGTGTCATCCGGGACTGCAGATAATCAGGTAACAGTGACTACAGCACCTAAAGAGTCTGACAGAGGGACTGTCACATGGTGAATGGTACCAAATAAAGCTAGTGTAAACACAGGGGCAAAAATGCTGTTTGGCCAGTTAACAATAGCTAATGAGTAGGCTATATGTACCTCGAAGTGATGCCACTGAAAAATACAACCCATCCCACAAAAAACAAGCCCTATATAGACAGAATATTTAAAAAGTTAAGGCTTTCTGAATGCAACAAGGAAAGCCAAAAACTAAATAATGCAGGGTCCTTAAAGGGGTATTCCCATCATCATAATCATTTTTAAATTTGTAGATAATTAAAACATTAAAAATGTTTGCAAATATAAGTAATTTAACATTTTGCAGAGTTTTATAGATTTTCTCTAAATATCTTGTGGTCACAAGTTGTTGTTTTCATCGGTTGCCAGTGGATACGACCATGAATGCAAGAACTTTCCAAGGTCAGAAAATCTGCCATGATTTCCTTATTGTGCCGGGATATCTTCTGATACATGTAGTGTCCCTGCCTGATAACCCAACTACAATAAGAAAATCATGGCTGGGTTCCTGACAAGTCCCAGACCATAGAAAGTTTCTGCATTTGTGGACGTATCCATTGGCAACCGATCAAGAAAACAGGCTGTCATCACTAACATAGAGAAAATCTTTAAAACTCTGCAGAATTTTTAACTACTTATATTTGCAAAAATGTTTAACATTTAATTATCTACAAATATAGATATAATTATGTTCATGGGAATACCCCTTTAATGGGTTAATAGCTTTCCAACTGATCAAAACCTTTTTCTATGGTGACAACTTCAACCTCCTCTGCTGACCTCTAGTGGTCACTGTAAAGAATGCACCATGACAGATTCCTTAGCATCTGGTTACAGATGGCTGAGTATGTTATACAAGTATAATTCATATGAGCACAGCCACAGTAGCAGCGGCTATGGGGCCCAGAGGCTGACAGACCCCCCAAGTACAGGAAACAGGGGATTGTCTCACCCTGCTATGCGTCTTCTTCATGATCAAGTCTGAGCAACAGATCAGACATGTGACTGGATAATTTTAGGTAAAAACTATAGGAAGAAGTCCCTAAATCTCAATGTAATAATAAGGACCCCAGACCCAGTGTCTGTTTCGGCATATCGCAGTGCCGGGAGATTTTGGAGATCATCTACAGCTTCGCTTCTGTCTCATTTGTTTCTGGAATTTCATTGAACTGATAAGAATCTCAGTAGCTGTCAGCATCAGCGCGAATACACCAGGCAACCTGCCAAAGACTGACACCTGCACATGTGAGGAGGGCGCTGTGCCAAGTAATGATGTAACACGACATAATGAGAGTGCTGATCTCTGGAAATGTCTATTTTTCTTATTTTTTGCTATGATGTATCTAATATGTAGAAGATGCACACAGTCAATCAGAATGCAACTCTATGGGTCTACATGACGCCATACCAATCCTGGTGTAGTCTGATCTTACAGCTCCATATTCTTTCTCTACTCCTTATAGTCTGAACTCTGTAAAGGCATTGGTGATAACAGCAGGTCAGTGCTATACACAAAAGTCAGACTGTATGGTATAAAACTAAGGAAATGTCTTAGCTACATTTTCTCCCAAAAGTTCTAGTTCTGACAGCCATATCAGTGTATGAGAGGGGAAGGAGTAACAGTCACACAAATTAGAGTATTCTGAGAGAATGGAAGAGCAACTTCCCAGGAAAGATCCACTGAGCTCTTAGCCTGCAGCTGCACAAGCAAAAATAATAGCCACTGAGCTCTGAACCTACAGCTGCACAAGCAAGAAACAGCTACTGAGCTCTGAACCTGCAGCACCAGAAGCAGAAGGTCATAGAAAGCAGATATAGAAAATAAAAGCAGGATAGCAAAAATACTAAAATGACATAGAAAAACTGTATGCTCTCCAGGTACACATATACAAAGTCAAAAAACATCATCTTTTCTAGACTACTCTAACTGCCCCCTATAAAAAAAAATATGTACTATATATATACACTAAAAGGTAAATTGGATTCCCATAAAACAACTGATCCTTGTGGGTGTTGGGGATGAGCGCCTGTACGGCAGGCACTACCTCCCCTACTCCTTAAATTCGCTCCCTGCGCTTTGAGTTTCTTGTATGGTGAAAAGTTTGTTACAAATATTTGTCATTGTCATGAACAAACCTAAGACACATCTAACTTGGAAGAATAATAGAACTGCAGTGTAATATGTTACACATATAACCGTCCATCCTTTCTAGAGTGACGGACAGCTCACATACACCATGGATCTAGAAGAGGACGACTGTTATTTCGGTGACTTGTTCCTAGAAACGGATCGACCAGAGGCGGGGAATAGTTCTGTGAGTGAGGAGAATCCTTTAGAAGCAGTGATACGAGCCTGGAATCCCAAACATGAGCAGCGCGACAACAGTCTGGAGGAGATCATATCTAACATTGTACTCATGCCGTACCTGCCTGGATTTACATGTGACTGTAAGTATTAAGTGAGGAATAGCAGTGAAGGAGTTAAAGGGGTTATCCAGAGACTTAAAACTGGCCTGCATTCCTTATATTCAGGTTTCTAGGGTGGTTCCAGTTCCTGGTACCCAATTCCCTCCTCTCTGCGTCACTTGGTTTGACATATGTTGTGGGTACTCATTGGTATAGTAAATTCAGCCCCTTGTCTATTGTACACCGTAACAGAGAAGAGGGTACAAGTCTGCCAACCCCAAAATATACATCATACTAAGCAACAGAAAAAGGGGAGATTCAGGTGCCAGGTGCTGGACACATGATAATGTCAGAGCTAGAAATGAGCACATTGGTTTGTAACAGGCACGATTTGTTACAAATTTTCCAAAAATCTTGAGTTCATGGACCATTTTTGAGGTTTGCCACCCACAAATCATTATTATATTCTGTGGTCTCTTCAGACCTGAGAGAAGGCCCAGGGGAGGTGAAGATAGATAATAAACACTGATACTCACCTATCCCGGACTCCCTTGGGGTCGTCTTTGGGTCTTTCATGCCTAGTGGGTGATTAACCCTCAGCAGTCACACGGGGTGCACCAATGTAATGAGGCTTGGATGCACGATGTGGTGGGCAAACCTTGCGGATATCTTAGAAAGCAATTTGTCCATGTCTAGTTGTAACCTGCCCAGAAACTTGAGGTTCCTAACACACAAAACCCAAACCGGAGACTGGGAAGTATAAGTCCCCAGATAACCCCTTTAATCAAATATGGCATCAGTGAAGCTCTGCAGCTACATGCACATGTTGCAGATGTGCGCAATATGCTTCATGTAGAAAATTAGCAGCGCAATAAATCAATGAGATTTTCTTAACCTCATGCACACGATGGGTAAGTTGTTGTATGGTGCAGATTTTAGAATCCACAGCGTGTCAATACTTTATGCAGATTTTCAAAGCAGATTTCACCTATTCCAATGAGAGGAGTGAAATTAGCAACAAAATCTGTGATAAAATTCACATGTGGATTTGATGTAAATTTTTTCTCAGATTTTGGTAATGAAACACGTGTGCAGCTGTCAAGGAACAGGTTAAAGGGGTTTTCCGGGCAAAAAAAAACATTTTTCAAAAAAAGGTCAGTTAGTGCTATTAATAGGTTAATAAGTGCAACCAAACACTTTTAGCAGAGTTTTGAGTGATTTCCTGGGTTTCTTTGCGAGCTCCTGGCATCTTCTGCATTTGTTTACATTGGTAGCTTCCTGTTATGTTTTCCTACAATTACCATGATGCCTTGCGCTTCACTCAGAGCTGACTCACACTACCTCCCTCTCTCACACCTCCTCCCTGTTTACCTATCTAGACCCCCCACTACTAGCCCTTCCCAATTAACTAACTCAACCCACACCATCATACTTACCTGTCTTCCTGTCCGGATCTTCTGGGCACGGGAGATCACTTCCTTCAGGGGTGCCAGCTTCTTCTCTTCTTGACGTCTGCCGGTGCCTGCATAGAGCCGGAGTGCTGGCATGTGTCTGCCGGCTGCCCACGCCTGCAAAATAGAGCTGGAGTGCCGGCTACAGCGCATGCCGGCACTCTGGTTCTATTGCGCAGGCACCAATAGACGTCAAGAAGAGAAGGAGCCGACCCTCTGAAGGAAGTGATGTCCCATGGCCAGAACATGAGGACAGGAAGACAGGTAATTATGATGGGGTGGTTAGTATAGGTGACATTCCTTTTCCAGAAACGGAACATCACCAGAAAATATGAAAATGTGCCTGGGACGGTCATATGACCACCCCGGCAATCTGGGTAAATATACATTTTTGTAAACTAAGTAAGTTAGAAGTTAGGTGGGGGAAGGATGTTTAGCTTAATGTAGAAATACTATTTTATCTCGGACAACCCCTTAAAGATAATCTACAGTTCATAGTGTACAACCCCCCTCATGTCTTCGGTATAAGGTATTGTAAAAATATGTATTCTGAGCTGACAGGGCCTGGGACATATGCTATTTCCCAGAATTCCCTGCACAGCTCAGGTTTCCACTTCATAACAACTAGTGGGTGATAGAAGTCTCTGACCATGGTCACATGACTCGGTTATACATTATGGCAGCATTCACAAATCTCCTGGTTGGTAATGGAAGCACATGAAAGCTTGAGGACAAACATGCACCCATGGGCACTGAACACTAGTGCTGTTTGTATATTTACATAAGTCACTAATATGTAATATAACTAATACATATCTACCTATAACTAATCCTTTATTTCTATGTACAGCCAAAACAAAAACATTTGAAGCAAAACTGAAGGAACTGGACATGGAAAATTTCAGAACATCAAAGCTCAGTCTCACTGAGGTCTTGAAGGTCGGACATGAGGATTTAAAGAGGATTGTACCTCAGAGAATTGAAGATGTTCCTTGGTGCTTCCTACAGAACCTCATGGCTGTGAACAGCAGCGCGAGAAACACAAGGTACAACCAGTCCATGAATACAAACCTAAGCATGCAGCAGGATGAAGATATGGATTTCATGGATGATATGGACAATTCAGGTTCCATCCACCCCCTGGATGTTCTGTGTCTCCTTCTGCATTGTTCTGACAGCTTCCTACAGCAAGAGATTGTGACCAAAATGTCCATGTGCCAGTTTGCTCTTCCTCTGCTTCTTCCCTCTGGGGATGGTCCAGATAGCACCTTCATGTTATGGGCAACGAGAAATATTGTGAAGCGATGGAGACCCCACTCCATAGCCGATAGTAAAGGATGCCGAGAAGACAACGTGGTGAATATCCCTATGCCAGTCTTCTCTTTTGTCAGGCTGGGAAAATTCAACTTGTCTAAGTCGAGAATTCTGAATTGTATTCTTAGTTTGGCTCAACAACATCATGATTTCTTTGTCCATCAGAACATAGATGGTGCAAATACTTTAAGGGAAATATCGAATGGATTGGTGGAGATTGCATGGTTCTTTCCTGGGGGTCGAGAAAACTTGGACACATTCCCAGATCCAATTGCAGTGACCAACCTCCGTGGTGACCTTGAGTCCAACTGGGAACAGTTTAGTTTTCTAACTAAGGTGTCTACGGCCATCTTCATCTTCATCGAGAGTATAGATGAGGAGCAGTATCGCCTGCTAGAAAGCATGGAGGAAACAAACACAAACTACTTCATTATCATTGCACCAACATCTCGATCTATAAGTGAGGAGACACAAACATACATAAAGATGTTGTACCCAATACTGAAAATTAACAGAAAACATGTCTTGGTGAAGAACATAACAGTAAATGATGCAGAACTAGTGAAGAAATTACAAATAATTATTGCAGATCTTATTAAATCTTCATCTTGCTACATTACTCTGGAGGAGATGTCACATATTGCAGAAGATCTTGGGATACCAGTGGACGAGAGCTCGGAGGAACATCAGAACACAAGAAAGCTTGCCCTGGAAATTACAAAGGATATTAAGGATATTGTCGAGTATAAAAATGAAACCATGAGACTGCAAGGAGATCTATGGCAGCAGCTGTCCAAAACTGAGAAGGAAATATGTAGGATGAAAGGACTGGGCAGTGGTGACGCAGAGGAATACAAAACAAAACTGTCCAAGAAATGTTCTGATCTGCGGAAGCAACAAAGTCAACTTGGTTTCCCTGAAGAAATAGTCAGGTTCATCTGTGCAATGAAGAACTTAGCCCATGTTGAGAAGTGCTACTTTCTGAGGTGGATGAAGTTCTATCTTGACTCAGTCTCTCGAAAACACATGAGCTCTCTACAAGCAGAGTACAAGGAGTATTGCTGTAACTCTAGAGCTAATGTAGACAAGTTGAAAGACTTGGATCGGATAATATTAAGCAGTTCATTAGGGATAGAACATTTTATCAGAGAGGTAGGACAGATTTATGAAGCTCAGTGCTTTGCAGCAACGAACAGTAAGGGGTACGAGAATGCACTATATGAATTCCCAGGAATAGCTGCTGATCTCCTCTTGGATGGGTTCCCGTTGGAGCTTATTGATGGAGATGTCTCTAACATTCCTTTACAATGGATAACTGATGTCCTGACTGAGCTGGATAAGAAGACCAGAGAACAATGTAGGATGAAAGTAATAACTGTGCTGGGAGTGCAGAGTACGGGGAAGTCCACCCTTCTGAACACCATGTTTGGTCTACAGTTCCCTGTGGCCAGTGGACGATGCACACGAGGAGCCTTCATGACCCTTATTAAAGTGAAGGAAAATTTTGAGGAGGAACTTGGCTGTGAATTCATTCTGGTGATTGATACTGAAGGGTTAAAAGCTCCTGAATTGGCTTCTCTTGATGACAGTTATGAACATGACAATGAGTTGGCCACATTAGTGGTTGGGTTGAGTGACATCACCATAGTCAATATGGCCATGGAGAATACAGCAGAAATTAAAGATATTTTACAGATTGTGGTCCATGCATTTCTAAGGATGAAAGAAATCGGAAAGAAACCCAATTGTCAGTTTGTCCATCAGAATGTCAGTGATGTGTCTGCCTATGAAAAGAATATGAGAGACAGGAAGAAACTTCTGGAACAATTAGATGAAATGACAATAGTGGCTGCAAAAATGGAAGAAAAAGATAACGTTACAAAATTTTCTGATGTCATGAACTATGATCCTGAGGAGCACAGCTGGTATGTTCCTGGTCTTTGGCACGGGGTTCCACCTATGGCTTCAGTAAATACAGGGTATAGCGAGAATGTTTTTGAACTTAAGAGACATTTGTTTGAAATAATGAAAAAACAGCAACAATCAAGAAGTTCTCAGACGATAACAGACTTCATAAAATGGGTGAAAAGTTTGTGGAATGCTGTGAAGTATGAACATTTCATCTTCAGTTTCAGGAACAGTCTGGTGGCCGAGGCTTATAATCAATTGGCTATAAAATATTCAGAGCTAGAGTGGAAATTCCGTAAAGCGATGTACAAATGGATGACCGAAGCAGAGAATGAAATATCAAATCAACTGGCTTCAGAATTGGAGGCTGAAACATTGAGTGGGATCAGTGAAGACATGCAGCGAGCATTGCAGGAAGAAGAGAGAGAAATGTTAGGTGCCTTGGAGAAGTACTTTGAGAGTGGGAACAAGTATGTGCACCTGGTGGAAAGGTACAAGGAGGATTTCTTTAAAAGTGTGATGACTCTTAGGAATGAAATTGAAGATCATTTAAGAATGAAATGTGAGGAAGCAATCCGCATACAAAGAGAAAAGCATGAGATACAGTTTGTTCAGAGCAGCTACTTGAAAATCATTGAGGAGAAAGCCACCAGTCTCCTTGACAACTGCAAAAGTATAAAACATCAGCTGAGTAACGAAGAACTCGAAATGGAGTTTGAGAACATGTGGAATAAAACCATCTCAGGATTACAGCTCAGCAGCTTAAAAAAACACAATGTGAGCCGTGAGATGGTAGAACAATTGAGGAAGGACATGAGGCACAAAGCTGGTTACATCAATGAGAAGCTCAGTGATGTACAAAGTTTCGATGACTATGGACAGAACGGGCTGACCTTAGACAAAAAATATGTTCAACCCAGCTACTATGAAAGTATGTCAAACGCAACTCTTGCAGAATATTGGAAAAAGGTAAACAATCTTGTAGCCTCCTTAAAAGAGCAGTGCAGTCATTATGTAAGTGAGCAAGTGAACACAATGAAGGACTACCACCAAACCTACAGCCAAGAAATTCTAAATACCGTAACCAAAAGTCTCAACCAAGAAGATATTAGAGCCCTTCACTTCACTCCATTGTTCGAGCTAGACATAAAGCTTCACCTCTTGGGTCGAGCTGCCCCTTTATTCCAGAAGAAACACAATGTTTTCTTCCAAGAGAACAATATGAAGTTCTGTCTGGACAACCTGAAGCCTCAGTACCACTCCATGTTTATAAATGTCTACCAAGAAAAAGACGAATCTAAGTTCAGAGCACAACGGTTCTGTGAAGTTTGTCTAAGACCTTCTCTCACAGACTACGTGTATAAAAACTTGGGTGGAGAAATTGTGAACGATATATTAACAAGCAGCGACTCCATCCAGTACAGCAGCAGAACATTCTTCCAGTACACGTTGCTCAAAGAGCTCTTAGAGAACTCAGATTTCACTCAGTATGTCAAGTACAACAACCATTATGAGACTTTTGTGAAGACCTGGATAATAAAATACATCACCAACAAGTATAAGGAGTCTGGTTCTCTGGAATCCTTAAAATCAAAAGTTTTGGTGTCCATCACAAAGAAGATCAGACAAGTCCTCAAAGACCCAAGAGTGACAGAAAGTTCTAATGTGTCTCTAAGTTTGAAGACCTTTTGTGCGATGTTGAAGAAGGATTTGGTCATATCGCAGAATGAGATGAAGGTCATTACATTTCAAAATAATGCCAGCCCCATTCAGTTCTTAGCAGACATTGAAATATTCCTTGAGGAGGTGGAGACACAAATTATTACAGAAATTAAACATTTTACAATTGATTACGTGCTCTCCAAAGCATCAGTGAAGCCTCAAGAGGAGTTGTTCAAGAAGGTGTTTGGATGTGGGAAGCAATGTCCTTTCTGTAAGGTCCCCTGTGAGGCCGGAGCGGCCACCCATAAGGAGCACTTTGCCTCTGTTCACCGACCACAAGGGTTAGGAACGTACAGGTGCAGAGATTCTAAGATGTTGTCCTATTCCATATGTTCCACCGATGTGGTTAGTAACACGACCTTCCTAAACTCAGACACAGAATGGAAGGCTCGCCCTTTCAAACAATACCGCAAATATTACCCCGACTGGAGCATACAGCCCGATGCCACCATCGGGGCCTCAGATTACTGGAAATTTGTCTTTAAAGAATATAATAAACATTTTTCAGATTATTACAATGCTAAGCCGGCCGAGCTGCCCGAAGACTGGTTCCTGATCTCCAAAGAGCAAGCGCTTCAAAGCCTGAAGGATACGTTCAACATGAGATGAGCACTAGAAGGGGAGATTGGACCAGTACCTCCACCTGGAAGATCGGAGACAAAGCTAGGGCTGGGTGATTATCATCCACATCAAAATCAAGTTTAGTTGAACATTTTACGTCGATTACGATTAATGAAAGATTATTTTAGGATACACCCCTTTTATACAAGCCACGCCCCCTATTTATATGCCACACCTTGCCATGAATTTTGGTTTCAGTTATTCACGTATCAGCAATCCTCATTAGATAGCGTATGTTAGTGACAAATCTTTTAGCCAATTGTAGTGCGAGATAGGATGGCAAGGATACAAAATAATTGAAATGATCTATATGAGCAAGTTCACAACGATTAATTGAGTTGCCCAGCCCCAGCCAAAGTTGTTGGGATTTTCTCCACTCTGTCTCCAGCTCTTGTACATAGGACTCATTAGTGGTCGCTTTCTAGAAGTGAAGGGATCTTTCTAATCCAACTTCTACTATAGGGGTCACCTGGGACAATAGTTATTCTATTGGTAAGTAAATACGATGTAATAAAATACAGTGTAATTCTGAAAGTTGTGCTGTTGTTAGGACAGCAGCGCCTGTCCCAGCACAGCAGAGAGCTTCCGCCTTCTGCCGTCAGGACTGATGTGCTTACAAAGGTTTTTCGGGAGCTTAATGTCAATGGATAGGTCATCAGTATCAGATTGGTGGGGTCCTACACCCAGAGCCCCCACCGATCAGCTGTTTTAAGCGGCTGTGGCACTTCACTGCTCACCAAAGCACAGTGCTATACATTGTATACTGGTTGTATTTGGTATTGCAGTTCAATCCCATTCACTTGACTATGTGACATCACTGGCCAGTGAAGAGGAAGTGCCACTCTCCCAAGCACTGCATCCTCTTTAAACTGCTGATCACTAGGGGTGCCAGGAATAGGATCCCCACCAATTTAAGGATGACTGCAGTCTTGCTCAGCTCATTAAAAGGTTTCTCCAGGGAACGTTTCAATACAACTTCCAGACCCAAGGTCACAAGCAACCCGGAACACTGTGTTTTATCTGCAATAGAACGATATATTGCGATATAAGAATTGAAACCCTCCCTGGAGAACCCCTTCAACTAAAGTTGCATAGACAGAGGAGGGGTCTTGCTTAGCCAATGAACTAACCCAATCAGCCAGGACCATTCAGGTGCATCACTAGTCATGTGACATCACAGGAAGTCAGCTCTCCTGAGTTGGGACCAACACAGAAGTGAAGGTGCTAGGACCCTGGGATTGAGGCAGATATCCTAAGAACACTGCAGCTACATACTCATACTATGTCAGTAAGTTTTATTACATCAGATTTGCTAAACAACTAACTAAAGGGGCAAATAAAGTGTTCATAAAAGTAAAGATCTCCAGCTGTTGTGAAACAACTCCCAGCACACTCAGGGAATGCTGAGAACTGTAGTTCTGCAACAACAGGAGATCAGTATTGGCAGAATTGCTACAGACATATATGACTGCTTATTTTATCTGTGGTTATTGTGACCACAAGATTTCGATTCCTGTAACCCCCTTTGCAGATTAGTAAAAAAGGTCTGCAAATCTGTCTTGTAAGAATAGATCATAGAGATCTGGTCATACTAATATTGTGCTTGCTCTGGAGTTGCCATGGAAACAGGCTGTCTCTGTGTATGAACTTCCTGTCATATGAATTCCTGTGAGTGAAGGTCACATGACAAGAAGTCCATGCAGAGTTAGTATATTACCCGAGTAACCCCAGAGCAAGCACAACACCTTCATGACTACAGCAGGAAAAATAGTCTGCTGTCTGTATATGCTGGGAGTTGTAGTTCCACAACTGCCTAAGTGTGACTGGTTTTAGATCATTGCACTGGTTTTCACAAATTGATGCAATGCGTCACCCTCGCCTGGCAGTGAGTGGCACAGGGTGTATTAGGACTCTCTGGATTTGCTGTCAATGTTTTCCTCTAATAAACAATGTTTTATCTCCAGATTATGGCACCGTTATTTTAAGGGCTGTCCCTTAAAGTGTTGTTCCTCTGGCCAGTCTTGCCACTAGGTCAGCACACTCCCCAGCCTGAAGCACTCTGTGCTGCTGGAATGCCCTAATTGACCCACTATGCAACTCTCCATCTGTGACCTCCACCAAATTTTGTAAACCTCCAACTCCCGAAATACTCTGTGCTACCGGTAGGCCCTAATTCATCCTCTATGCAACCTCCAGCAAAAATAGAACACCCTGCTTCTGAATTACTCTGTGCTGCTGGGGATCCTGCTCCTTACACTATTAACTCTCAGTCTGTGACCTACCCTATAAGATCAGCACACTCCTCTACCGAAATACTCTGTGCTGCTGGTGATGCTGCTCCTTCCATTACCTTGTACCTGCTCACATTCTCTTCCCTTGTTCAGTCCTGGCAATATATTTCCTGTGGGCCCAAATCTCAGGGACCCAAGATTACATCCCATGGTAGTGTAGTAATCCACCCTTACTATTCATAGTCCGTCCATCACACAGTCCATCATTGTTTACTCACTGCACAACTCACTCTGTACACATGAGCGGGGCGGGGGTCACAGAGATCCTTTCGGGCACAGTTTCTGTGCAGTGGCACTATATACAGCAGCACTGCCACAGTGATATGACAGCACTACTACATATAACAGCGCCAATATGGCTGCACTACAAGATTATAACACACTATAGTTATTGGATTCCTTTTTGCTTAACCCTCTCCCATCACTAATACATCTTTTAACATCAGGAGAGAGTTTTTATAAATGACACCCGCTGAAAAACTGAGCGGGCACCACAGCCACAGGGCTTTCGTTTTAGACAGCAGGGACCAGGTAGCGGTGCCTGTGACCAAATACAGCTACGTCACAGGCACCGCTACCTATGATCAGTCATTTAACCTCTCAAATTTGACCACGGCCTCTGAGATTGCTTGTTTTACTTTCAGTTTCATTTTGCAGGTGAATGGCTCTCAGGCAGAAAGATCGCAGGAGACTTTTGAAGACTCCCAGCCCTGCAAGTGTTACACTGCCATAGAGCCCTCCATAGTAACATAGCCAATATCTCATAGAATGCGACACTGTTTTGTATTGTATTATTTTGTGTTGCGGTCTACGGTATCAGCGATCTAATGATTAATAGTTTAGGCAGATAACCTGTCACTTATACTATATAAAGAATGCAGTAAACCTGTAAAAAAAATTGTGTGACAGCTTTTTTTTTTTTTTTTCCCCAATTTCACCCGATTTTGATTTTTTTTTTCAGCCCCATAATAAATGGTGCCATTGGAAAATACAATTTGTCCCGCAAAAATTAAGCCCTCATATGGCAAAAAAAAAAAAAAAAAAAAAAAAAAAAAAAGCCCTTCAGCTGACTTCTTACGGTCTACCTTGTGATTTATTACCAGCCATAGCAGCTGCAGTACTCCACACCACACTCCTCAGTATTATCTCTTATTGCCCGTGTCACTGACACACCACTGGTGCAGACATCAAGGCCTGCTAGTGGATATCTCACTGCCTCCTTCCCAGGCATAACCCAGTCTTAGCTTTCATCCAGCTTTCCTAGACACCTGAAAGCCAAATCTGCCTATACTCACAAAAAATAAAAATAAAAATCCAACAAGAAGGAGACAAATCCAAAAATACTGAAAAAACATTCCCTTTATTATAAATCCCATAGGAATGGAATG